>JASTWF010000356.1:0-490000 GCA_030390025.1 Squalus acanthias | reverse complement strand
TAGTTTTTTAGTTTGAGAATGTATGTAGATTTGATGGGCTGTATTAGTGAGGGGCTGTATTATTTTGAGGGGCTGTATTAGTTTGAGGTGCTGTATTGTTGTGACGGGCTGCTTCAGTTTGATTATTTTTATTAGAGGTTGTTGATTAATTTGAGTATGTATGTAGATTTGGTGGGCTGTATTAGTGAGGTGCTGTATTGGTTTGGGGATCGATCGACACTAATTCCTCACTTGAATTTCTTAACTGAATGGCCACATTTCAATAGGGCAGCCACATCACAGAGTACAACAGACCAGCCCTGAGAGTACACTCTAACATTTGTAATATAATTCATGAATGGCCACAACAGAGGGAAGGACATCACCGAAACAATATGAGGGCTAGAGAGGGGCCTGATGGTGTTTGAAACAACATCCCCATTGCTGGGAGAATACAGCTAGCAATTTGCATTACTTCATTAATGTGATCAGAATTCTCCAGTCTTTGGGGTTTTCAATTTCAATCTCAGCACTAAATATATTTCATCACAACAGGGACTTAACTCGGCTGTCGTCATCTGTTTGTTCAAGTTTTAAAAATAACTATTTTGAACGATGTTGCAACCTCAATGTCCCCGTGGAGATCCCGCAGTGTATAAATTAAATGCTCTGGGAATGTATCGCCTTAGAATTCAATTCAGAGAGATTTCCTGCAGCACGAAGGGCAATCGCTTCACGCAGAAAATGCATCGACCAATTGACAAAATAGCGAAAATATACTACATGACCGTTGCTGTCATTGGTGTTCCTGGTAAGTGACTATAGCCATTGAAGTTGTGTAAATCTGTGTGTGAGCTGATCTCTGGTTTTGCTATGTGACTGACAATGCTACATGCTGATCTTGGGATTCCCATTATAGAGACACCCGATCAGTGATATCATTCCGTTACTGTCCTGAGTTACGTCGGCGGGTTTATTCCATTGCCTCAACATAAAATAAACCTCTGTTTCTAGCTCGCTGAATTGTGAAGTTATTGACTTTAATGTAAAATCCTTTACTGTTGAATCAGAACAAAGTGCGGGCAATTCCCTGAGAGAAGGTAATCGTAGGAGTATGTGTCTCTGTAGAATTGGACTGAGTATGGGTCCCTAACAGGTGTGGAACACCTGACCCCAGTGGCCATGTATTGCGGGGAGTATCTGTCACTGTAGAACTGTACTGAGTATGGGTCACTAACCGGAGTGGAACACCTGACCCGAGTGTTCATGTATTGCTGGGATTATCTGTCCATGTAGAATTTTACTGAGTGTGGGTCACTAACCGGAGTGGAACACCTGACCCCAGTGGCCATGTATTACTTGGAGTATCTGTCACTGTAGAATTGTACTGAGTGTGGGTCATTAACTGATGTGAAAGAAGTCGGATCTACTTTGAAACCATTTTTTCAGGTGACTGATCTCTCCCTTCCATGAAGCTGTCTTCATGTTTTACGATTGTAAAGGGGAAGATTTTTGGTGCTGGTTGAATATCTTTGGTTCTCAGCGTAGAAAGAGAAATGCATTGATGTTGTTCTGTTCCCTAGGCCTGTATTCCTTCACCCCGTAGCCTTCTCTACTCCAGAGAAAAGAGCCCCAGCCTTTTCAATGTATCCTGACAGTTGTAATCTCTCAGTTCTGGTATCATCCTTGTAAAATATTTGGACCTTCCGCAGTGCCTGGATATCCATTTTGTAATATGGAGTCCTGAACTCTACACAGTATGCTAAGTACGGTATTACCAGGGTTCTACAATTTTAACGTAACCTCTTTGCTTTTCGATTACATTCCTCTAGAAATGAGCCCCAGTGCTGTTTCTGTATTTGATGACCTTGTTAACCTATCTTGCTACTTTAAATGATTTGTGATTCTGTAGCCCGAAAACACATTGCCCTCTAACCCATTCAGACTCTTATTATCCATGGGATATTTAAGAACCTCATTCTTCATAACAAAATTCAGCACCTCACACTTAGCTGCATTGACATTAATATACCATTTAAACGCCCATTCTACAAATTTATTAATGTCTTCAGGTATTTTGTTGCATACGTTCACTGTATTAACTGTACTCCCAAATTGGATTCGCCTGCAAATGTTGAATTTGTGCTTCAGCTTCCCGAGTCCATATCGGTTATGTAAATGGTGAACAACTGTGGTCCCAGCGCCAGTCCATGTGGAAGACGACTTCTCACCTTCCGCTAATCTGAGTAAATACCTTTATCCCCTACTTCATGTTTTCTGTTTTTATAGCGAGCCTGCTATCCGTTCTGCTGCTTGTCCCTTTACTGCACATGCTCTGAGATTAATCATGAGTCTGCAATGGGACTTATCGCGGTCTGCAACTTATCGAAGGGTTTTAGAAAATCAAAGTATATTACATCTATCAAATTACCCTTATCTACATTTACTGATACTTACTCAAATAATTTAATCAGTTTGGTCAAGCATGACATTCCTTTTTGGAATGCGTTCTGACTACCCTTTATTAGATTTTGTGTTTTTATGTTTTTTTCTATTATATTGGAGTAAGGATTCCATTATATTTCCTATCATCAACGTTATGCTAACTGGCCTACAGGTCCTTAGACTTTTTCAATCTTCCGTTTTAAATACAGGAATAACACCAGCTGTCCGCCAGTCCTCTGGCACTATTCCCATTTCGATGACTTTTTATCAATATATAATAGTGCCTCTGTTATTTCTACCTTATCTTTAGCAGTTTGCCGGTGAAATTAATGTGACAGGAGATGTGTTGGGCCAACAGTAAATGTGAATCTTACACGAAGTGTGCTTCACAAACAATAATTAATTCATTACTGGTGAATCTCGATGGCATTGCTCAAACTCACACTGATGAACTGGAATGTCTTTTCACTGCGTCTGTAGGCAGAGGCCAGAACGGCAGGCGGACATGTGGAAATGTTGGAACATGTGCGAACACCGGGTTGAAACTGTCTTTATCAATATAAGAAGCTTCATTTAACCGTGGCAGGAGGACGTTTTACGAATTATGTGTATCTATAAAACCTACTGCTCCTACAAAACAGCTTTATAATCTTATTATAATATTGTGGCCAGTGTATTAAAACTATTCAGAAGATGTCCCTACTCCTGGAATGCCGACTACACAGACAGGAATTTACACTGAATGTTTGACGGTTTTTCGGATATAAATTGGAGCCAAGGCCTCTTGTACTGAGATCTGACAGATTGTTACCCTGGCAACAGAGGAAATCACGCAGCGAAAATAACAAAAACGGAAGTAACATAACCAACATCACATGTTCTGAGTTTAGTGAAGAACATTAACCCTGAACATTCAGCCAGTTTTTCTAACCATGAAGCTGCGATTCCAATAACGGATTTTTACATCACCACACCTGACACTGCGGGTTTACTGAATCCACCGTCTGTTCCAGCTGTACAGAACATTAAGCAGCGCCGCATCTACAGAAATACATCAATAAAATAGTCACATTGTCAGAAATAGACTCCATGACCTCTGAAAATATGATTGTCTTAAACCATTTAAATCTGTAACTGCTAACATGACCATTTACATTGCTGCTAAAATACTGAATTCGACGGCAAAACATTTGATAATTACCTTCTTTTTACATAAGAAATGTTATAAATTTTGAATAGACAAGTCATTTCATGGAACTCCAGTTCCTCTTTAAAAGACTGAAACATTGTGTTTTCATTTCCTGTTAAAAGCAGGTCCCCACAATAATCAGGTGACGGTGTTGAACGAGCAGGGAAATAATTCCAGAAAATATGGGAAAAACACTGCTCTCAGTTTAATAAAATGAACCCTCGGCAGAGGCAGGGAGCTGGATCAGCAGAGCACCGAGAGCCTTCATTCTGACTCAACACACACAATAATTAATTGGAATTAATTTAATAATTTTTTATTCCTCCCTGCGATGTGGGCCTCGCTGGCAAGGCCAGCGTTTAATGCCCATCTCTAATTGCCCTTGAGAAGGTTGTGGTGAGCCGCCTTCTTAAACTGCTGCAGTCCTTGTTGTGAAGGTACTCCCACAATATACTTCTTTTTATCAGTTTGGTACAACTGAGTGACTTGCTAAGCCATTTCAGAGGGCAGTTGAGAGTCAATCACATTGCTGTGGGTCTGGAGTCACATATAGCAGACCGGCTAAGGACGGCAGATTTCCTTCCCTAAAGAACATTACTGAACCAAATGGACTTTTGCGACAATCCGGTAGTTACAGTATATTCCAGATTTATTTAATTAACTCAATTTAATTTCCCCGCTGTCGTGCTGGGATTTAGATCTCATAACTCCGGATCATTAGTGTTTGTCTCTGGATTACTCGTCCATTAACAAAATCACTATGGTACCGTGAACCAGTTGTCGTTATTATACACGGGAGAGGCGATTCCGTTTTCCCGGCTGTGCAGCACTCAAACCCCCGCAAATCTCCAGGTATAACCTCAGATCAGTGATGTTATGTCCAGTCTTTGTGCTCCAAGGACCTATACATGTCTTCCTGGGAACTAGTTGGGCGGGCGGGATCCTGAATATCCGGGACAGATACTGACCTGGGGAGGTGCTGGGGAAAATTAGAAAGTCGTGGATACTGAAGGAAAACTACAGCGAGTATAATCTGGTATTAAATGTTTAAGATAGCTCAATGTGGACCAAGACACTGAGAGGAGTCCTCTTCTCTTCCTTCAGTAGAGCCGAGGGTTATTTCCCTTCCACTTGTAGAGGCAGACAGGACCTGGATTGCGTTTTTCATTCGAAAGACGGCACATTCGACAATGCAGCACTCACTCAGGCATTTCCGATTATTTGCTCAAGCCCTTGCTGTGGGTCTTGAACTTACGAGCTTCAGGGACGGGAGTGAAACTGGGCTTGTCCGGGACAGGTATCCTGGTAAGGTAAAACGACCCAACAGCGTCATGTATCAGAATGTTTCACACTATTCCCGAGGCTCGCTAACTCACGAAAACACCTCAAATAAACACAGTTTGTCTGTTGCCTTTCATTCAGGGCCTTTGTTAGCAGGGTGATCAATATTACAATTGGATATACCTGTAGTTTCATTATATTACGGTTTCCCATGTCTGTGGTGATCAATATTACTATTGGATATATATGTAGTTTTAACATATTACAATTCCCCATGTCTGTAGTGATCACTATTATATTGGATATACCTGTAGTTTTTCATTTATTACAATTCCCCATGTCTGTGGTGATCAATATTACATTGTGTATACCTGTAGTATTAATATATTACAATCTTCCACATCTTTGTGATAAATATTACTATTGGATACAGCAGTTGTTTTAATATATTACAATTCCCCATGTCTGTAGTGATCACTATTATATTGGATATACCTGTAGTTTTTCATTTATTACAATTCCCCATGTCTGTAGTGAATAATATTACATTGGATATTCCTGCAGTTTTAATATATTACAATTTTCCACATCTTTGTGATAAATATTACTATTGGATTTCCCAGTATTTTAATATATTACTATTCCGCATGTCTGTTTGATCAATATTACTTTGGATATACCTGTAATTTTAATATTTTACAATTTGCGCATGTCTGTGTGATCAATATTACAATTGGGTATACCTGTAGATTTTAACAATTCACAATTCCCCATGTATATCATGATCAATGTATCACAATAGGATATTTCTGTAGTTTTATTATTTTGTCATTCTTGATGCCTGCAGTCATCACGGTATCGCAATCCACTTCCTGCTGTTTTTATACTATTACAATTCATCATGCTTGCAAAAACAGTTATATTTAAATTCTGCAAATGATTTTGTTATCAATGTTACAACGTTTTAAAGACGTGTAAATGTTGCAGTCGAATGGGAGGAAAGGGGAAGTTGAATTTTGTCTCTGGGTGTGAACAAAAGACAATTTGGAAACTCAAAGACAGAAAACGATAAACATCCAGTTCAAGAGATTGCCATACCTGTATATGGGACTAGTTGCTAAGACACTACACACCACAATAAATTATAAAGATTGTCCCACGAATTACAATACAATAAACAATGCTTATGGGGAAAGTTGGAGGCAAAATGATTAGATTGTTATATAAATGTGTCGACCGTGGTTTCAGCTTAGCGGAACACTGTTATAGATTGTGCAGCCCATTGTAGCCGAATAGTATAAGGGTAGAACCTGTTTCTTCTGTTTGTTCACTTAAGTAGTAACGAATTCAGTCTTCTGGTTAGAATTATTTCATTCTTTAACTTCAGCATCGAAAGCAGTTTACAAGCAGAGTCTAGTCACAGATAGAGCATGCGTACCTAGGCATGGGTACCTCCATGCTCCCATACAAAGGAAAAAGCTTACATTTATACACTGTTTTCTTATCAAACCTCTGCAGACATTGCCTAATATGTACATCTCTGGATGCTATATAGTCCAGAGACACAAGACTACATCAATAACACGCAGAAAAACATCCTGGCCTTGCTATGGTAAGCATAAATCTCTCGTTCTGGACTTTCCTTTTACCAACATAATGGCCCAGAAATTGATCTCGCTCTGTTCCCGCGGGGGTAAGCCTTCCCCGCGTTCTCTCACCTCGCTTGTGCTTTTTCAGATCCAGCTCGCACGAACTTGATGTTCCAGACATCAGCCGGGCAGTGCTTGCGTATCCCACCGGCGTAGTGAATTCGTGCGAGCTGTGGGATCACGTGACTCAGTTAGAGCCAATGGCAGCATACCATCTTCCATTCATAAGTTTCACATCCGTGCTGTGAAATCTATGAATCTTACACCCCCCCAAAATAACAGCTAAACCTCAATTAAATTTAAAAAAAAAACATCACATTAATAAAATAAGTATAGTTAAATAAATTAACCATTTTAAATAACAAATTACATTTTTGAAAAAATTTAAAATCTTTTAAAAAGTTATAAAAATAAACTTACCTGTCTTTAAAGTCTCTAAAAAAGATATACCTGTAAAAAAAAATTCAAAAAAATACTTAATTCACTACTTACCTTGTTAAAAGTGGGTCTTACTCCTCCTTTTTACATTTCTAAAATCTTCAGTACTTACCTGCGCGTCCAAAGCATGAAGTGCACAGCGTGCGCGCAGCCTGTAGCGCGCACGCGATGCACCGAGGAACCGCCCCCTTTTCAAAAGAGCAATTGCCGGTTTTCAGCGCATGCGCAGGGCATGCAGAAAACCGGCAATTGCAGAGGGAATACGCGAGAGTACGCAGTGCGTACTCTCGCGTCCCGGGATCAATTTTTGGGCCAATATTTCTAAGCTAAACATTCTATTATATATATCGAAGGCTGGTTGGTCGCAAAACACCAGCTATTGCTGAGTGAAATCTGTCTCTCTGTCTCTTTGTCTCTCTCTCTCTCTAATGATAAAAAATGCATTTTTCCCTCTATCAAATTAATTGAACACGAGTTCCTTTCAGAAGCTGAATTAACCAGGCTGCATATGCCAACATGTTCCACATTTTTATGGGTTACTTTACCTCTTGGCAACGTGTTTTATATCATTCTTTGTCTTTACTAATCCTGGCTTCCTCTTAGTGTCCTTGCTATCTCCTTACCTTTCATTATTTTCTATGTCATAGTCATAGATTTATACAGCACAGAAAGATGCACTTCGGCCCATCGTGTCCGCGCCGGCCATCAAGCCCTGTCTATTCGAATCCCATTTTCCAGCACTTGGTTCATAGCCTTGTATGCTAGAGCGTTTCAACTGCTCATCTAAATGCTTCTTGAATGTCGCGCGGGTCCCTGCCTCTACCTTCCTTTCAGGCAGTGAGTTCCAGATGAAAGATTTTCCTCAAATACCCTCTAAACCTCCTGCCCCTTACCCTGAAACTATGCCCCCTGATTATTGACCCCTCTACTACGGGGAAAAGTTCCTTTCTATCTAGCCTATCTATGCCCCTCATAATTCTGTACACCTCAATCATGTCCGCCCTCAGCCTTCTCTGCTCTATGGAAAACAAGCCCAGCCTGTCCAGTCTCTCTTCATAGCTGAAACGCTCCAGCCCAGGTAACATCCTGGTGAATCTCCTCTGCACCCTCTCCAATGCAATCACATCCTTCCTCTAGTTTGGAGACCAGAACTGCACACATTATTCCAGCTGTGGCCTAACTAGCGCTTTGTACAGCTCCATCATAACCTCCCTGCTCTTATATTCAATGGCTCGGCTATTGAAGGCAAGTATCCCATATGCCTTTTTAACCACCTTATCCAACTGTCCTGCTGCCTTCAGGGATCTATGTACATGCACATCAAGGTCGCTCTGATCCTCTGTCCTTCCTAGGGTCCTACCATTCATTGTCTATTCCCTTGCCTTGTTAGTCCTCCCAAAATGCATCACCTCACACTTTTCAGGTTAAATTTCATTTGCCACTCTTCTTCCCATCTAACCAACCCGTCCATATCGTCCTGTAGAATTAGGCTTCCCTCCTCGCTATTTGCCACTCCACCAATTTTCGTGTCATCTGCGAACTTACTGATCATACCTCCTACATTCATATCTAAATCATTAATGTACACTACAAAGAGCAAAGGAAACAGCACCGATCCCTGCAGTACACCACTGGACACAGGCTTCCAGTGACAAAAACAACCTTCGGCCATCCCCCTCTGCCTCCTGCCACTAAGCCAATTTTGGATCCAATGTGCCGAATTGCACTGGATCCCATGGGCTCTTACCTTCTTGAAAAGTCACTCATGCGGGACTTTGTCAAAAGCCTTCCTGAAGTCTATGTAGACTACATCAACTGCACTACCTCATACACACAACCAGTCACTCCCTCGAAAAATTCAATCAAATTGTTTAGACATGATCTTCCCCTGACAAAGCCATGCTGACTATCCTTGATTAAGCCTTGCCTCTCCAAGTGGAGACTAATTCAGTCCCTCAGAATGTTTTCCAATAATTTCCCTACCATTGATGTTAGGCGCACTGGCCTGTAATTCCCTGGTTTATCCCTACTACCCTTCTTGAATAATGGTACTACGTTAGCTGTTCTCCAGTTATCTGGCACCTCCCCTGTGGCCAAAAAGATTCTGAAAATTTGTGTCAGAGCATCTGCAATCTCCTCCCTTGCCTCACACAGCAGCCTGGGATACATCTCGTCTGTGCCTGGGGATTTATCAACTTTTAAGCCCGCTAAAACCGCTAGTACCTCCTCCCTCTCAATGCTAATTTTTTCAAGTATATCACAATCGCCCTGCCTGATTTATATGCCAACATCGTCCTACTCCATAGTGAACAAAGATGCAAAATATTCATTTAAAACCCCATCTACATCTTCCGGCTCTACACACAGATTGCCACTTTGGACCCTATTGGGCCCTACTCTTTCCCGGGTTTTCTTCTTGCCCTTAATATACTTATAAAACGCCTTGGTATTTTCCTTTATTTTGCCCGCCAGTGTTTTTTAATTCCCACTCTTCGCTCTCCTAATTTATTTTTGAATACCCCCCTGCATTTTCTATACTCCTCTAGTGCTTCCACTGTTTTTTGTACTTTGTATCTGCCAAAAGCTTCCCTTTTTTTCCTAATCCATTCTTGTATATCCCTTGACATCCAGGGTTCCCTGGGCTTGTTGGTCCCACCCTTGATCGTTACGGGAACATGTTGGCGTTGTACTCTCTCTATTTCCTTTGTGAAAGACTCCCACTGCTCTGGTGTGTATTTTCCTACAAGTAGCTGATCCCAGTCCATTTTGGCCAGATCCTGCCTTATCGTATTAAATTCGGCCTTCCCCCAATTTAGAACCTTTATTTCCGGTCTAACTTTGTCCTTTTCCATGACTATCGTAAATCTCACAGAATTATGGTCACTGTCACCAAAATGCTCTCCTACTGACACTTCTACCACTTTCCCGGCTACATTCCCGAGAATTAAGTCCAGTATCGCCCCCTCTCTTGTAGGAATTTCAACATGCTGGCTCAAAAATCTCTCCTGGATACACTTTAAGTATTCCGCACCCTCTCAGCCTTTCAGATTCTGATTAGCCTAGTTAATATTGTTGAAGTTGAACTCCCCTACTATTATTACCCTATTATTTCTACACTTGTCTGTGATTTGCCTCCATATGTGTTCCTCTATCTCCCTCTGACGGTTTGGGGGCCTTTCGTACACTCCCAGCAAAGGGCTTGCCCCCTTTTTGTTTTTAAGTTCTACCCATATGGCCTCATTAGAGGAACCTGCTAAGATATCATCCCTCCTTTCAGCAGTAATTGACTCCTTGATTAATATTGCGACATCCCGTCCTCTTTTACAACCCCTCTGTCTCACCTGAAGATTTTATACACCGGAATATTGAGCTGCTAGTCCTGCCCCTCTCTCAACCATGTCTCTGTGACAGCAACAATATCATACTCCCATGTGTTCATCAGCACCTTCAATTCATCTGCCTTAATCGCAAGACTCCTTGAATTAAATAAATGCAATCCCTTATCGACTTCGCAGAACGCAATGACCAGAATCCCTAAAGCTTTTATCTGTCCTATCACCAATCCCATCTGAACAATCTAACCCAAGGATGTAGTTCCACGGTAGATACGACTTCCCACCATTCATGATTCCCAAGTTTCGGGATTGCCTGTTCTGTCTCTCTATTTGGCTGTATCATTTGCACTGCGTGTTTCTGTGATATCCTAGGTCATTCAATTATGGTCTTTAAAGCCAGAGACAGAGGAGGTATGTAGTGTCCAATTTGAGGAATGGCTCGAATGGCTTCATCCTCCAGAGGCAGTTACACCTGTAGATTACTAACTTTATAACGATGTATCGGCAACAAAGTTTGAGCTCCAATATGCGTATTTCTCGTTGGGATCGAACAAAACTGATGTTCTAGTTTGGGGCATTTGCTGGAATCCACTGTCATATAAGTGGCCGTAGTAGTCACACACAAAATAATCATTTTCCTTTATACACCATTTTAGTTTGGTCTTCGCCCCATTTACTTATTCCGAACTGGCATTTTGGTGATTCTTTCTCGAGGGTGAACCCATAAGGTGGAACAGTATGCTGATGGACTACGTCACATCTGCAAACCCATGCTGACCATTTCAGAGTACAACATTGCATATATGGTGCTATCCAAATTCCACCCTTCTTAATCAGATATCTTGGATATTCCTCATACTGTTTATGGATCGGACCTAACTCCGAGTCTTCCACCATTCCAATCGATTCTACCCTATACACCTTCCAAGGTTTTGTTTCATTTCCATTTTTCCTTAACAAAGGCAAGACCAATCGCACTGCCATATTATCTTCATTTACTTCCCCATCCTAGGAGACCAAAAACGCCATTCCCATTTGCTGTATGACATCATAGTCTATGTCGCGGTTCCTTTAAACCATTTTCTCCGTTGTTCTTCATGAATAAAATAAGGGATTTGATTACCCTCTATGTTGTCCAGTCGCTTCTGTAGCACATTCATCACAAATGTCACACAGAGGCTACACACGATACCTCTAGTAAGGTTTTGATTCTGGTCAGCCTCATTGTTTGCCCACAATCTTTTTAATTGCCTCTTCATTACCTCATCGTGTTCCCACATACTTTCTATATCTATTCTGTTCATTCCTGTTGATCTTGCCGTGGCTCCTATTCCCAGCTCTCGTGTCAGCTCTCGCTTTTTTTGTGATTTAAATTGATTCTCCTTATGTTCCCTATCTTAATCAACCCTTGGTTCCTGTTTTCTATTCTGTACTGACACATCCTTTTAATAATTCTCCTACCATGTTGTCTATTAATTGTAAATATCTCCAGTCACTTAATTTATTTGACAGATTCTAGCTCTTGTTTAAGACTTTCGATTTCAATTAACAATTTCAAAACGCACATCGTTACTTAATAAATTTCATGATTCAATTTCTTGTAGTCCATTAACATTTGGGTCCTTTTCCTGGATCGGATAGGTAGAGTTTTATTTGCGAGGCGGGATGTCCTATTTTTATTCCCACATATGTTGTAGTGTGATGAAGATCACCATCAGCGTTTGTACTTGGCAAACCAATAGTTAACATTACTTATCAACGTAATTTAAAATAACCGGCTGTCATTACCTTTTCTTCTTCTTCCTTATTCTTAGGCAGTCCCTCGGAACCGAGGATGACTTGCTTCCACGTTAAAAATGAGTTCTCAGGTGCCTGATAAATCATATGCGGGACCTACAGTCTCTGTCACAGGTGAGACAGACGGTGGTTGAAGGGACGGGTGGGTGGGGTGCTTGGGTTGACGTGCGCTCCTTCCGCTGTTTACGCTTGGCTTCCGCTTGGTCCAGGCAAAGAGATTCGAGGTGTTCGACGCCTTCCCGGATGCTTCTCCTCCACTTTGAGCGGTCTTGGGCCAGGGATTCCCAGGTGTCGAACAGGATGTTGAACATTTTCAAGGAGGCTTTGAGGGTGTCGTTGAAGCGTTTCCTCTGCACACCTGGGACTCTCTTGCCGTGCCGGAGCTACGAGTAGAGCGCTTGTTTTGGGAGTCTCGTATCGGGCATGCCGACGATGTGACCCGTCCATTGGAGCTGATCGAGCGTGGTCAAAGCTTCGATGCTGGGGATGTTGGCCTGAGCAAGAACACTGACGTTCGTGCGCCTATCCTGCCAATGTATTTGCAGGATCTTGCGGAGGCAGCGTTGGTGGTACCTCTCCAGTGCTTTGAGGTGCCTGCTGTACATGGTCCATCTATCTGAGGCATACAGCAGGGCGGGTATCACTGCTGCTCTGTAGACCATGAGCTTAGTGCCGGGTTTGAGGTCCTGGTCTTCAAACACTCACTTCATCCGGCGACCGAAGGCTGCACTGGCACACTGAAGGCGGTGTTGGACTTCGTCATCGACGTCTGCCCTTGTTGACCGTAGGCTCCCGAGGTATGGAAAGTGGCCCACGTTTTCCAAGTCCTTGTCGTTGATTTTGATAATCGGGAGACAGTACTGTGTGGCGGGGGCAGGTTAGTAGAGGACCTTTGTCTTACGGATGTTTAGTGTAAGGCCCATGCTCCCGTACGCTTCGGTGAAGGTGTTGACGATGGTTTGGAGTTCGAAATCCGATTGAACACAGACGCAAGCGTCGTCTGCATACTGTAATTCCATGAGAGAGGATGGGACGACCTTGGATCTGGACTGGAGGCGACGGAGTTTGAAAAGTTTCCCGTTTGTTCTGTAAATTAGCTCCACTCCAGTGGGGATTTTACTGAGGGTGAGATGGAGCATTGCAGCAAGGAAGATCGAGCAGAGCGTTGGTGCGATGACACAGCCTTGCTTGACCCCGGTCCGTACGTGAATTGGGTCTGTGGAGGAACCGTTGGTCAGGATCACAGCTTGCATGTCGTCGTGAAGCAGGTGGAGGATGCTGACAAACTTTTGAGGGCAACCGAATTTGAGGACACTCCATAATCCCTCATAGTTAACAGTGTTGAAGGCATTTGTGAGTTCAAAGAAGGCCATGTACAGCTGTTGGTGCTGTTCCCAGCCTTTCCCTTGTAATTGACACGCGGTGGACATCATGTCCATTGTGCCCCTTAGTGGGTGGAATCCGCATTGCGGCACTGGGGGGAGCTCTTCAGACACTGGGAGAAGGCGATTGAGGAGGATTCTTGCGAGGACTTTCCCTGCGGCAGACAGCAGGGATACTCCTCGTAATTACCGCAATCGGACTTGTCACTTTTTTTGAAGATGCTCACAATTATGGCGTCTCTGAGATCCCCTGGCATGCTCTCCTCCTGCCAGATAAGAAAAATGATTTCATGAATTTGTGCCAGTAGTGCATCTCCGCCATACTTTAATGCCTCGGTGGGGAATCCATCTGCTCCTGAGGCCTTGTTGCTCTTCAGTTGTCGGATGGCCTTTTCAGAGCCCAACAGTGACAGACCGGAACGCCGTACTGCTATCTTTGCCTGGGAGCTCAGACGTTTCGACATTGACAACGCCGCCCTAAGTGAGAGCCAGCGGGCAGGGGAAGGCCAGCTCAAGGAACAAGGTGGTGGCTACACCTTCTTCTGGAAAGGCAAACCTGAAGAAGAACTCCGCCTCCATGGGGTAGGCTTCGCCATAAAAAATGAACTAGTTGGGCGTCTCAGAGACTCCCCTAACGCTATAAACTAGCACCTCATGACTCGTCGGCTCACCCTAGCCCGGAACCAGTGTGCTACGGTCATCATTGCGTACGCCCCAACACTGGAAGCCACAGACGAGACCAAAGAGGAATTCTACACCAGCCTCGAACAATACCCGTCCTGTGTCCCAACGGACGACAAGCTTATCCTCCTTGGCGACTTTAACGCCAGAGTTGGAAAGGACACAGACCTCTGGGAAGGTGTGATCGGCAGAGAGGGGGTAGGGAAAGCCAACTCCAAAGGTACCCTGCTCCTGACGAAATGCTAAGAACATGGCCTTGTCATAACCAACACCTTGTTCCATCAGAGAGACAAGTACAAGGCTTCATGGGAGCACCCTCGCTCCAAGCACTGGCATCTGCTGGAATACATCATTGTCCGAGCGAGGGACTGCGAGGACGTCCGCATCATCCGAGCCATGACAGGAGCTGACGTCTGCTGGACCGACTACCGCCTACTCCACTCTGTCATCTCCATCAATGTAGCCCCAAAACAGCGGCGGCAACAGAAACAATGGGGCAGGAAAATCAACGCTGGAGCACTCAAAGACCCCGCTAAGAAAGCTCTATTCAGACTGTGCCTGACAACCAACCTGACTACTCCCTGTGATGCAGAGACACAGAGTGACCACAGCGCCTGGTCTGCACTCAAGGCCTCCATAATCAGCACCTGTGAACAGACGCTCGGTCACTCGACCAGGAAACACCAAGACTGGTTCGACGAGAAAGACCAGGAGATCCAGGAGATAATAACCCGCAAGCGCAAGGCATTCCTGGTCTGGAAACAGCAACACAACTCGAGAACAAGGAAGCAGCTCCACAGACGCCTTAAAGCCGATGTCCAACAAAAAACTCGCGATCTAAAGAACAGGTGGTGGGTGGAGAAAGCGCAGGATATCCAGCAGCTAGCCGACAACCATGACGTGCGTGGATTCTTTAGGGCAATCAAGAATGCCTACGGCCCAAGCACCCAAGGTCCTACCCCACTGCGGGCCAAGAATGGAGAAGTACTCATCAAGGACAGAGAGGCAGTCAGTGCACGCTGGAAGGAACACTTCAAAGATCTCCTTAACCGACACTCTGTCTTCGACAAGAGTCTACTCAGCTCCATCCTGCAGCGTGCTACCCGCCGCTACCTCAGCAGAACCCCAGCCTGGCATGAGGGTGAAAAGGCCATTCGACAACTGAAGAACAACTATCTCAGAGATGCTGTAACCGTGAGCATCTTCAAGAAAGGTGACGAGTCCGATTGTGTTAAATACTGTTGTCTGGCACAGGGAAA
The DNA here is from genome assembly GCA_030390025.1 of Squalus acanthias. Taxonomy (NCBI): domain Eukaryota; kingdom Metazoa; phylum Chordata; class Chondrichthyes; order Squaliformes; family Squalidae; genus Squalus; species Squalus acanthias. Next base: position 474,565 of record JASTWF010000356.1, on the reverse strand, counting down.
GTCATCGCAAGAATCCTCCTCAATTGCCTTCTCCCAGTGGCTGAAGAGCTCCTCCTAGAGACTCAATGCGGATTCCACCCACTAAGGGGCAGAATGGATATGATCTTCACCGTGCGTCAATTACAAGATAAATGCAGGGGACAGCACCAAACGCTGTACATGGCCTTCTTTGACCTGACAAATGCCTTCGACACCATCAACATTGAGGGATTATGGAGTGCCCTCCTCAAATTCGGATGCCCTCAAAAGTTTTTCACCAGCCTCCACCTGCTTCACGACGAAAAGCAAGTCATGATCCTGACCAACGGATGCAGACCCAATTCACGCATGGACCGGGTTCAAGCAAGGCTGTATCATCACACCAACGCTGTTCTCGAACTTCCTTGCTGCAATGCTCCATCTCAACCTCAGTAAGCTCCCCACTGGAGTGGAGCTAATCTGCAGAAAAAACGGCAACTGTTCAACCTCCGTCACATCCAGTCCAGATCCAAGTTCGTCCCATCCTCTGTCATCGAATTACAGTATGCAGACGACGCTTGCATCTGCGCACACTCTGAGGTCGAACTCCAAACCATCGTCAACACCTTCACCGAAGTGTACGCGAGCATGGGCCTTACACTAAACATCCGTAAGACAAATGTCCTCTACCAACCTGCCCACGCCACACAGTACTGCCCCACTATTATCAAAATCCGTGACAAGGCCTTGGACAACGTGGACCACTTTCCATACCTCTGGAGCCTACTGTCAACAAGAGCAGACGTCGATGACGAAGTCCAAAACCGCCTTCAGTGTGCCAGTGCAGCCTTCGGTCGCCTGAGGAAGAGAGTGTTTGAAGCCGTGGACCTCAAACCCGGCACTAAGCTCATGGTCTACAAGGCAGTAGTGATACCTGCCCTCCTGTATGCTTCAGAGACATGGACCATGTACAGCAGGCACCTCAAAGCACTAGAGAGGTAGCAACAACGTTACCTCCGCAAGATCCTGCAAATCCATTTGTAGTATAGGCGCACCAACGTCAGTGTTCTCGCTCAGGCCAATATTCCCAGCATCGAAGCTTTGACCACGCTCGATCAGCTCCGATGGACGGGTCACATCGTCCGCATGCCCGATACCAGACTCCCGAAACAAGTTCTCAACTCGGAGCTCCGACACGGCAGGAGAGCCCCAGGTGGGCAGAGGAAACGCTTCAAGGACACCCTCAAAGCCTCCTTGAAAAAGTTCAACATCCTATTCGACACCTGGGAATCCCTAGCCCAAGACCGCACAAAGTGGAGGAGAAGCATCCGGGAATGCGCCGAACACCTCGAGTCTCTTCGCCGGGAGCAAGCCGAAGTCAAGCACAAACAGTGGAAGGAGCGCACGTCAACCCAAGCACCCCACCCACCCACACCTTCAACCACCGTCTGTCCCACCTGTGACAGAGACTGTAGGTCCCGCATTGGACTCATCAGTCACCTGAGAACTCATCTTTATTGTGGAAGCAAGTCATCCTCGGTTCCGAGGGACTGCCTAAGAAGAGAAGAGTCTACCTCTGTCTGGCTCTGTCAGTCTGAGTCTATTTATTTTTCTGCCTCTCTATCTCAGTCTGTCTCTGTCTTTCTACGTATCTGTCTCTCTTTCTATGTCCGTCTGACTATCTCAGTCTGTCTGTCACTGCCTGCCTGTTTCTGGCTCTTTTTTTGTCTCTGTCACTTTGTTTTTCTCTGCCTGTCTCTATCGCTCTACCTCTCTGTCTAACTCTGTCTCGCTGTCTGTGTCTCTCTGTCTGTGCCTTCCATCCGCCTCTGTATATCTCTGTCTGTCTCTGTCTGTCTGTCTCTGTCTGTCTTTGTCTGTTTCTCTGTCGGTCTGTCTGTCTTTATGTCTTTCTGTCTGTCTGTGTCTTTGTTTTGGCCTCTCTCTCTGTCTCTCTATATCTAAGTATCTCTCTGCCTCTGTCTGTCTGTATCACTGCCTGTGTCTCCAGCTTTCTATGTCTCTCTGTCTCCATCTGTTTATCTTTTTCTGTCTGATTGTCTGTCTCATTCTGCCTCAGTCTCCTTCAGTCTCAGTCAGTCACTTCAACAGTCTTCCGCTGTCTGTCTCTGCTGTCTGTCTCAGTCTGCCTCTGTCTGGCACAGGCTGTCTGTTTCGCTTTGTCGGTCTCTTTCTGCCTGTGTGTCTCTGTCTGCCTGTCTATCTGGTAGAGTCTGTCTGTTTAAATGTATTTCTCTGTCTGCCTGCCTCTGTCTGTCTGGCTCTGTCTGTCTGTCTCTCCGTCTGTTTCTTTGTTTCTGCGCGTGTGTGTGAGTGTATGTGAGACAGACAGAGACAGGCAGATGGAGAAATAAATAGAAACAGACAGACTGTGTCAGACAGACAGACAGAGGCAGAAACGCAGAAAGAGAGCGACAACGAGAAACAGACAGACTGTGCCTGACAGAGGCAGACTGAGAGAGGAAGTATTAAACGGTTTGCGGCTTTGAAAGTTAATAAATCCACAGGCCCGGATGAAAAGTATCCCAGGCTATTTAGAACAGCAAAAGAGGAAATAGCAGAGGCTCTGACCATCACTTTCTAATCCTCTGTGATTGAATTTTTTGAGGATTTAACGAGGTAGGTCGATGATTGTATTGCGTTTGATGCAGTATATATGGATTTTAGCAAGGCTTTTGATAAGGTCCCACATGGCAGACTGGTCACGAAAGTAAATGCCCATGGGATCCAGGGCAAAGTGGCGAGTTGAATCCAAAATTGGCTCACAGGCAGGAAGCAAATTGTAATGGTTGATGGGTGTTTTTGTGAATGGAGGGCGGTTTCCAGTGGGGTTCCACAGGGTTCCGATGGTCCCATGCTTTTTGTGGTATATATCAATGATTTAGTCTTGAATGTAGCGGGTATGATTAAGAAGTGAGCAGTACATACTACAATCGGCTGTGTGGTTGATAATGAAGAAGAAAGCTGTAGACTGCAGGAAGTGATCACTGAACTGGCCAGTTGGGCAGAACAGTGGCAAATATAATTCAATCCGGAGAAGTGTGAGTTATTGCATTTGGCGAGGGCTATCATGGCAAGTGAATACACATTAAATGGTAGGACACTGAGAAGTGTAGAAGAACAAAGGGATCTTGGAGTGCAGGTCCAGAGATCCCTGAAGGTAGCAGGCCAAGTAGATAAGATGGTCCTGCAGGCATACGGAATGCTTGCCTTCATTAGCCAAGGCATAGAAAACAAGAGCAGGGAGGTTATGCTTGAACTGTATGAAACACTAGTTAGGCCACAGCTAGAATACTGCGTGTAGTTCTGATCACCACATTACAGGAAATATGTGATTGCACTAGAGAGGGTACAGACGAGATTTACAAGATTGTTGCCTGGACTGGTGGATTTAAGCTATGAGGAAAGACTGGATATGCTGGGTTTGTTTTCTTTGGCACAGAGGAGGCTGAGGGGAAATCTTATTGAGGTGCATAAAATTATGAGGGGCCAAGATAGAGTTGATAGGAAGGACATATTTCCCTTAGTCGAGGGGTCAACAGCGAGGCGGCATAGATGTGAAGTAATTTGTAGGAGGTTTAGAGGGGATTTAAGGGGAAATTCTTCACCCAGAGGGTGGTTGGGGTCTGGAACTCACTGCCTGAAAGGGTTGTAAAGGCAGAAACTGTCACCAGGATTTGAGGATTTGTGTACACAAGTGAAGAAATCTTACTCCAAATATATAGGCCTTGGTGAGACCACACCTGGAGTACTGTGTACAATTTTGGTCTCCTTACCTCAGGAAGGATATTCTTGCCATAGAGGGAGTGCAACGAAGGGTCACGAGATTGATCCCTGGGATGGCGGGGCTGTCGTATGAGAAGTGATTGAGTAAACTAGGCCTGGATTCACTTGAATTCAGAAGAATGAGAGGGTATCTCATAGAATCATACAAAATTATTAAAGTCTTGATAGTGTGGGTGATGGGAGAACGTTTCCCTTGGCTGGGGAGTCTAGAAACAGGGACCACAGCCTCAGGATAAAGGGTAGGCCATTCAGGACTGAGATGAGAAGAAATCTCTTCACACAGAGGGTGGTGGATCTTTGGAATTCTCTACCCCAGAAGGCTGTGGAGGGTCAGTCATTGGGTATATTCAAAACAAGTGTCGACAGATTTCTCACTAGTAAAGGCATCAAGGGATATGGCGATAAGTCCGGTGAATGGAGTTGAGGCAGAAGATCAGCCATGATCTCATTGAATGGCGGAGCAGGCTCGAAGGGCCGAATGGCCTACTCTTGCTCCTATTTCTTATGTTCCTATGTTCTTATGTACAACGTTAAAAAGAGCTTGGATGTGCACTTGAAGTGCCGTAATCTGCAGGGCTACGGACCAAGAGCTGCAAAGTAGGATGAGGCTGGGTAGCTCTTTGTCTGCCAGCGTGCACGCGTTGGGCCGAAATGGTTATATTTCTATGATTCTATCTGGGTGTGTCCCTGTGTGTGTCTCTCTCTGTCTGAATTTGTTGTTCATTGTGTGTACGTCTCTTTTAGTCTTTCACTCTCTGCCTGTGCTCTGCCTGTCTGGGTCTGTCTGTCTCAGTTCATCTCTTTGTCTCTGTATGACTATTTCCATCTGTCTGCCTCTATCTGTCTCTGTCTCTCTCTCTCTGTCTGGCTCTGATTGTCCATCTGTCTCGCTCTGTCTGTCCTTGTTGCTCTTTCTCTGTCTCAGTCTGGCTGTGTCCCTGTCTGTCTGTGTCTCTGTCTGTCTGTTTGTCTGATCATATATTTCTGTCTGTCTGTCGGACTCTCTCTGTCCATCGGTGTCTCTTTCTCTTTCTATATGTCTCATTCTGTCTATGTTTCTCTGTCTCTGTCTGTCCCTCTCTCTCTCTGACAGTTTCTGTCGCTGTCTGTGTCTCTGTCCGTCTGTGTCCCTGTCTATGTCATTCTGTCTCTATCTGTCTGCTTCTTTCTCTGCTTACCTCTGTCTGTTTCTTTGTCTCTCTGTTTGTTTGTCTGTCTCTGTTTGTCTGTCTGTATTTGTCTGCCTCTCAGTCTATGGCTCTCTGTCTGTCTCTCTGTTTTTCGCTGTCTGTCCTTATCTGTTCAACAATGTCTCTGTCGCTGCTTCTGTCACCCTCTCTCTGGTTCTCTCTCTCTGTTTTTTAGACGTGGTCACCCCGCAGCTTAAGAAAGTGCAGTCAGAGAGGAAATGGGAGACCACCAGACAGAAGAAGGGGGCAGGCAGGTAGTCAGAAAGCCCCAGAGTGCATCTCACTCAACAACTGTTCTTCTGTGTTGGGAAACGGTGAAAGTGACGGTTCCTCTGGGGAGTGCAGCCAGTGCCAAGTTCACGGTCCTGTGGGTGGCTCAGCTGCACAAGGGGGGAGGAATAAGAGTGGAAGGGCAATAGTGGTAGGAGACTCAATAGTGAGGGGTGCAGACAGGCTTTTCTGCGGCCTCAGACGTGACTTCAGGATGGTATGTTGCCTCCCTGGTGCCAGGACCAAGGATGACACTGAACAGCTGCAGGGCATTCTGAAGGGGGAGGGCGAACAGTCAGTGGTCGTGGTTCACATTGGTACCAACAACATAGGTAGAAAGAGGGATGAGGTTCTGCAACAGGAATTTATGGTGCTAGGTAGCAGATTAAAAAGCAGGACCTCAAAGGTTAGTCGGACGGGTTGCACCTGATCAGGAACGGGATCAACATCCTTGCGGGGAGATTTGCTAGTGCTGTTGGGCGGGGGGGGGGGGGCGTTCTAACTAACTTGGCAGGGGGATGGGATACGGAGTGGAGCTACAGTAGGGGGTGATGCACAGCCAAATAAAGAGGAAAAGAACAACTCAGCCTGGAAGGCAGAGCAAATATGTAACGGCACAAGGGAATTTGGCAAGGCTGGATGGCATTTATTTTAATGCAAGGAGTCTTTCGATTAAGGCAGATGAATTGAAGTTGTTGATGAACACATGTGTGTATGATATGTCTGCTATCACAGAGACATGGATGAGGGAGGGGCAGGACTGGCAGCTCAATTTTCCGGGGTATAGAATCTTTCGGCAAGACAGAGGGGAGTGTAAAATAAGAAGGGGTTTCGCAATATTAATCAAGAAGACAATTACTGCAGTAAGGACGGATGGTATCTCAGCAGCTTCCTCTAACGAGGCCATATGGGTAGAACTTAAATTCAAAAAGGGGGCAAACACTTTGCTGGGAGTGTACTTTAGGCCCCCAAACAATCAGGGGGAGATAGAGGAACAGATATGTAGGCAAATCTCAGAGAATTGTAGAGATAATAGGTAATAATAGTATGGGATTTCAACTTTCCCAGAATTAACTTTGATAGTCAGAGAATAACAGGCTTAGAGGGTGCGGAATTCTTAAAGTGCATCCAGGAGAGCTTTTTGAGCTAGCATTTCGAAAGTCCTAAATGAGAGGGGGCGGTACTGCACCTAATTCTAGGGAATATAGCTGTGCAGTAGGAGAGCATTTTGGTGAAAGTGACCATAATTCGGTGAGATTTAAGGTAGTCATAGCAAAGAACAAAGTTGGACCATAAATAAAGGTTCTAAATTGGGGGAAGGCCGATTTTAATATGATGAGGCAGGATCTGGCCAAAGTGGAATGGGATCAGCTACTTTAGGAAAATCCACATCAGAGCAGTGTGAGTCATTCAGAAAGGAAATAGAGAGAGTACAGCGCCAACATGTTCCCATAAAGGTCAAGGGTGGGACCAACAAGCCCAGGGAACCCTGGATATCAAGGGATATACAAGAATGGATTCGGGAAAAGAGGCAGGCTTTTGGCAGATACAAACGACTAAAAACAGTGGAAGCCCTAGAGGGGTATATAAAGTGCAGGGGGGTACTTAAAAAATAAATTAGGAGAGCGAAGAGGGGGCGTGAAACAACACTGGTGGGCAAAATAAAGGAAAATCCCAAGGTGATTTTTAAGTATATTAAGGGGAAGAGGATAACCAGGTAAAGAGTAGAGCCCATTAGGGACCAAAGTGGCAATCTTTGTGCAGAGCCGGAAGATGTAGGTGAGGTTTCAAATGAATATTTTTCATCTGTGTTCACAATGGAGTGGGACAATGTAGGCATACAAATCAAGCAGGGGGATTGTGATATGATTGAACAAATTAGTATTGAGAGGGAGTAGGTACTGGCGGTTTTAGCGGGCTTAAAAGTGGATAAAATCCCAGGCCCAGACGAGATGTATCCCAGGCTGTTGCGTGAGGCAAATGAGGTGATTGCAGGGGTACTGACACAAGCTTTAAAACCTCTCTGGCCACAGGGGAGAAGCCAGAGGACTGGAGGACAGCGAAGGTTGTACAATTATTCAAGAAATGTAGTTGGGATAAACCAGGGAATTAAAGGCCAGTGAGCCTAACATCGGTGATGGGGAAATTATTGGAAACAATTCTGAGGAGCAGAATTAGTCTCCACTTGGAGAGGCAAGGATTAATCAAGGATAGTCAGCATGGCTTTGTCAGGGGGAGATCATGTCTAACCAATTTGATTGAATTTGTCGAGGGGCTGACCAGGTGTGTGGATGAGGGTATTGCAGTTGATGAAGTCTACATGGACTTCAGTTAGGCTTTTGACAACGTCTCGCATGGGTGGTTGGCCAAGAAGGTAAGAGCCCTTGGGATCCAGAGCAATTTGGCACGTTGGATCCAAAATTGACTTAGTTGCAGAAGGTTGTTTTTGTGACTGGAAGCCTGTGCCTGGTGGTGTACCGCAAGGTCGCTTGCTGTTTGAAGTTTACATTAATGATTTAGGTATGAATGTAGGAGGTACGATCAGTAAGTTCGCAGATGGCAGGAAAATTGCTGGAGTGGTAAATAGCGAGGAGGGAAGCCTCAGGCTTGGTCAGATGGTCAGAACTGTGGCAAATGGAATTTAGCCATGAAAAGTGTGAGGTGATGCATTTTGGGAGGACTAACAAGGCAAGAGAATGCACAATGGATGGTAGGACGCTAGGAAACATAGAAACATAGAAACATAGAAGATAGGAGCAGAAGTAGGCCTTTCGGCCCCTCGAGCCTGTTCCGCCATTTAATGAGATCATGGCTGATCATCCAAATTCAGTACCCTGTCCCTGCTTTCTCCACATATCCCTTGATCCCTTTAGCCTTAAGAAATATATCCAACTCCTTCTTGAATATATTTAATGAATTGGCCTCAACTGCCTTCTGTGGTAGAGAATTCCACAGGTCACCAGACTCTGAGTGAAGAAGATCCTCCACATCTCAGTCCTAAATGGCTTGCCCCTTATTCTTAGACTGTGACCCCTGATTCTGGGCTACCCCGCCATCGGGAACAGCCTTCCTGCATCTAGTCTGTCTAGTCCCGTTAGAATGTTATACGTTTCCATGAGATCCCCACTCATTGTTCTAAACTCTAATACAAGCCCAATCGACCCAATCACTCTTCATACGTCGTTCCTGCCATCCCAGGTATCAGTCTGGTGAATCTTCGCTGCACTCCCTCCATGGCAAGAACATCCTTCCTCAGATAAGGCGACCAAAACTGCACACAATACTCAAGGACAGAGTATCAGAGGGAGCTTGGTGTACATGTACATAGATCCCTGAAGGCAGCATGAAAGGTATATAAGTTGGTTAAAAAGGCATATGGGATAACTGCCTTCATTAGCCGAGGCATAGAATATAAGAGCAGGGAGGTTATGATGGAGCTGTACAAAACGCTAGTAAGGCCACAGCTGGAATACTGTATGCAGTTCTGGTCGCCACACTATATGAAGGATGTGATTGCATTGGAGAAGGTGCAGAGGAGATTTACCAGGTTGTTACCTGGGCTGCAGTGCTACCGCTAGGAAGAGAGACTGGACAGGCTGGGGTTGTTTCCCTTGGAGCAGAGAAGGCTAAGGGGGAACCGGATTGAGATGTACAAAATTATGAGGGGCATAGATAGGGTAGAAAGAAAGGAACTTTTCCCCTTAGTAGAGGGGTCAATAACCAGGGAGCATAGTTTCAAGATAAGGGGCAGGAGGTTTAGAGGGGTTTTGAGGAAAAGACTTTTCACCCAGATGGTGGTTGGAATCTTGAACTCACTGCCTGAAAGGGTGGTAGAGGCAGGAACCCTCACAACATTGAAGAAGCGTTTCGATGTGCACTTCAAACGCCATAGCATACAAGGCTACGGACCAAGTGCTGGAAAATGTGATTAGACTAGACAGGGCTTGATGGCCGGCGCGGACACAATGGGCTGAAGGGCCTCATTCTGTGCTGTATAACTCTATGACTCTATGACTAAATAACCTTATTATTTGTTACTCTTGTGGTATCCGTCTCTCCCAATCCTTTGTGCACCTTGTTTCTCCTTTCTAATGCTACAGCCTGGTGCCCACCCACTGCCAAATTAGTTTAAAACCTCCCCAACACTAGGAGCAACCCACCCCCCTCCCCGTCGTGTCCATTGGTTGCGGCCCTGTTGAGGTGCAACCTGACCGGCCTCTACAGGTCCCACCTCCCCGAGAGCCGGTCCCAATGTCCCAGGAATCTAAAGCCCTCCCGCCTGCACCATCTCTCCAGCCACGCATTCATCTGCTCTCTCCTTCTATTTCAATACTCACCCTCACAGGCACTGGGAGTAATTCGAAGATTACTACCTTTGAGGTTCTGATATTAATCTATTTCCTAGCTCCCTAAAATCTGCCTGCAGGTCGTCATCCCTCTTTCTACATATGTCATTGGTACGGATATGGACCACGACCTCTGGCTGTTATCCCTCCGCCTCTCAGAATGTTCTTCAGCCGCTCAGTGACATCCTTGACCCTGGCACCAAGGAGGCAACATATTATCCTGGATTAACGTCGTCGGCCGCAGAAACACTTGACTATCCCCTAACTAATGATTCCCCTGTCACTTTTGATTTCCTGGTCTTTCTCCCCCGCCCCCACTGTACAGCTGAGCCACCCGTGGTCCTCTGGACTTGGCTCTGGCTGTACCCGCCAGAGGAACTAATCCCCTCTCCAGTATTATGAACTGAATACCGGTTAGAGAGTGAGATGCACTCAAGGGACTACTGCACTACCTGCCTCGTCCTCATTGTCTATGTGCCCGTCACCCATTCCTTCTCTGCCTGCACACTCTTAAGCTGCGGGGTGACCACCTCCTGAAACGTGATATCCACGTAGCTCTCAGCCTCACCGATGCACCGCAGTGAAGCCAGTTGCTGCTCAAACTCCTGAACCCGGAGTTCGAGCTCCTGTAGCTGATGACATCTCCTGCACATGTGGTTGTCCAGGACACGGGAAGTGTACTGGAGTTCCCACATGGCACAAGATGTGTATTCGACGGGAATGAGGTGCCCTGCCATGCATTTATTTAATAGACCATTACTAACTTAACAGTTATAAACTCAAGACTTTTAAATATATATTTAGAATTCGCATTGTTAAACTATTCAAATAATCTGTACAATCAGTTATTTTTAGCCTGGTAACGACCTTATGGTATCTGGCAAGTGAGATCCCGTGCACTGTGAGTTTGTGGAAACAAGAGATTACAGGACTTTCGACCAGAGAGGTGGTGGGCGGGTATGGCTACTAGTTTGAGGTGCTGTATTAGTTTGAGGAGCTGTATTAGTTTGAGGTACTCTATTAGTTTCAGGGGCTGTATTAGTTTGAGGTACTGTATTAGTTTGAGGCGCTGTATCAGTTTGAGAGGCTGTATTAGTTTAAGGGGCTGTATTATTGTGAGGGGCTGTATTAGTTTGAGGCGTAGTACTAGTTTGAAGGACTGTATTCGTTTGAGGTACTGTATTAGTTTGAGGTGCTGTATTAGTTTGAGGAGCTGTATTATTTTGAGGGGCTGTATTAGTTTGAGGGGCTTAATTAGTTTGAGGCCCTGTATTAGTTTGAGGGACTGTATTAGTTTGAGGGGCTGTTTTAGTTTGAGGGGGAGTATTAGTTTGAAGGGCGGTATTCGTTTGAGGTGCTGTATTAGTTTGAGGGACTCTGTTAGTTTGACAGTTTGTATTAGTTTAAGGTACTGTATTAGTTTGAGGTGCTGTATTAGCATGAGAGATTGTATTAGTTTGAGGTACTGTATTTGTTTGAGGAGCTGCATTAATTTGACGAGCTGCATTAATTTGAGGGTCTGTATTAGTTGAGAGGCTGTATTAGTTTGAAGTACTCTATTAGATTGAGGAGCTGTATTAGTTTGAGGGGAAATATTAATTTAAGTGGCTGTATTAGTTTGAGGAGCTGTATTAGTTTGAGGGGTTGTGTTAGTTTGAGAGGCTGTATTAGTTTGAGGGGCTGTATTAATTTGACGAGCTGTATTAATTTGAGGGTCTGTATTAGTTGAGAGGCTGTATTAGTTTGAAGTAATCTATTAGATTGAGGAGCTGTATTAGTTTGAGGGGCTGTATTAGTTTGAGGGCCTGTATTAGTTTGAGTGTCAGTATTAGTTTGAGGAGCTGAATTAGTTTGAGGTGCTGTATTAGTTTGAGGAGCTGTATTAGTTTGAGGGGCTGTATTAGTTTGAGGGGCTGTGTTAGTTTGAGGTATGTATTAGTTTGAGGGACTCTGTTAGTTTGAGGGCCTGTTTTAGTTTGAGGAGATGTAATAGGTTGAGGGGGTGTATTAGTTTGAGGGACTCTGCTAGTTTGAGGGCATGTTTTAGTTTGAGGTACTGTATTAGTTTGAGCGGGTGTATTAGTTTGAGGTGCTGTATTATTGTGAGGGGCTGTATTTGTTCGAGGGGCTATATTAGTTTGTGGGGCTGTATTAGTTTGAGGGGCTGTGTTAGTTTGAGGGGGTGTATTAGATTGAGGGGCTGTATTAGTTTGAGGTACTGTATTAGTTTGAGGGGCTGTGTTAGTTTAAGGTACTGTATTAGTTTGAGGGGCAGTATTAGGTTGAGGTGGTGTATTAGTTTGAGAGGGTGTATTAGTTTGATAGTCTGTATTAGTTTGAGGCAGTGTATTAGTTTGAGGGGCTGCATTACTTTGAGGGTCTGTATTAGTTTGAGGGTCTGTATTAGTTTGAGGAGCTGTATTAGTTTGAGGGGCTGTATTAATTTGAGGAACTGTATTAGTTTGAGGGGCTGTGTTATTTTGAGGTACTGTATTAGTTTGAGGAAATGTATTAGTTTGAGGGGGTGTATCAGTTTGAGGGGGTGTATTAGTTTGAGGGGGTGTATTAGTTGGAGGAGCTGTATTAGTTTAAGGGTGTGTATTATTTTAAGGTGGTGTATTAGTTTGAAAGTCTGCATTAGTTTGAGGGGATGTATTAGTTTGTGGTACTGTATTAGTTTGAGGAGCTGTATTAGTTTGAGGTGTTGTGTTAGTTTGAGAGGCTGTATTAGTTTGAGGAGCTGTATTAATTTGACGAGCTGTATTAATTTGTGGCTCTGTATTAGTTGAGGGGCTGAATTAGCTTGAGGCGCTGTATTAGTTTCAGGGGCTCTATTACTTTTAGGGTCTGTATTAGTTTGAGGAGCTGAATTAGCTTTAACGCTGTATTAGTTTGAGTTGCTGTATTAGTTTGAGGGACATTATTAGTTTGCGACGCTGTATTAGTTTGAGGGGCTCTATTTGTTTGAGGGGCTATATTAGTTTGAGGAGCTGTTTTAGTTGGAGGTACTGTATTAGTTTGAGAGTCTGTATTAGTTTGAGGGGCTGTATTAGTTTGAGGTGCTGTGTTAGTTTGAGGTACTGTATTAGTTTGAGGGGGTGTATTAGTTTGAGGCGCTGTATTATTTTGACGGGCTGTATTTGTTTGAGGAGCTGTTTTAGTTTGAGGGGCTGTATTAGATTGAGGGGCTGTATTAATTTGAGGAACTGTATTAGTTTGAGTGACTGTTAGTTTGAGGGCCTGTTTTAGATTGAGGGGCTGTATTAGTTTGAGGAGAAGTATTTGTTTGAGTGATTGTGTTAGTTTGAGGACCTGTTTTAGTTTGAGGAGATGTGTTAGGTTGAGGGGTTGTATTAGTTTGAGGGACTCTGTTAGTTTGAGGGCCTGTTTTAGTTTGAGGTACTGTATTAGTTGGAGTGGGTGTATTAGTTTGAGGCGCTGTATCATTTTGAGGGACTGTATTTGTTTGACGGGCTGTATTAGTTTATGGGGCTGTATTAGTTGAGGGACTCTGTTAGTTTGGGGGCTTGTTTTAGTTTGAGGGGTGAATTAGGTTGAGGGGGGGTATTATTTTGAGGGGCTGTGTTAGTTTGAGGTACTGTATTAGTTTGAGGTACTGTATTAGTTTGAGGAGATGTGTTAATTTGAGGTACTGTATTAGTTTGAGGCACTGTATTAGTTTGAGGTACTGTATTAGTTTGAGGCGGTGTATTAGTTTGAGGGTCTGCATTACTTAGAGGGTCTGTATTAGTTTGAGGGTCTGTATTAGTTTGAGGGGCTGTATTAGTTTGAGGGCCAGTTTTAGTTTGAGGGGTAGTATTAATTTAAGGGTCTGTATAAGATTGAGGAGGTGTATGAGTTTCGGGTACTGTATTAGTTTGAGGGGCTGTATTAATTTGAGATTCTGCATTAGTTTGAGGGGCTGTATTAGTTTGAGGTTCTGCATTAGTTTGAGGGGCTGTATTAGTTTGAGGTACTGTATTAGTTTGAGGGGCTGTGTTAGTTTGAGGAGCTGTATTAGTTAGAGGGGCTGTATTAGTTTGAGGGGCAATATTAGTTTGAGGAGCTGCATTAGTTTGAGGGGCTGTGTTATTTTGAGGTACTGTATTAGTTTGAGGGGGTGTATTAGTTTGAGGGGGTGTATTAGTTTGAGCGGGTGTATTTGTTTGAGGAGCTGTATTAGTTTAAGGGTGTGTATTATTTTAAGGCGGTGTATTAGTTTTATAGTCTGTATTAGTTTGAGGGGCTGTATTAGTTTGAGGGTCTGTATTAGTTTTAGGAGTTGCTAAGGTTTGAGGGGCTGCGTTAGTTTAAGGAGCTTTATTAGTTTTAGAAGCTGTATTAGTTTGAGGGTCTGTATTAGTTTGAGGGTCTGTATTAGTTTGAGGGTCTGTATTATTTTGAGGGGTTGTATTAGTTTGAGGGGCTGTATTAGTTTGAGGTGGTGTATTTCTTTGAGGGGCTGTATTAGCTTGAGGTTTGTATTAGCTTGAGTGGCTGTAATAGTTTGAGGGGCTCTATTAGTTTGAGGGGCTCTATTAGTTTGATGTGCTGTATTAATTTGAGGGGCTGTATTATTTTGAGGGTCTGTATTAGTTTGTGGGGATGTATTAGTTTCAGAGTCTGTATTAGTCTGAGGGTTTGTAATTTTGTTTAGTGGCTGTATTACTTTGATATGCTGTATTAGTTTGATGTGCTATATTAGTTTGAGGCCTTGTATTATTTTGATGGGCTGTATTAGTTTGATGTGCTATATGAGTTTGAGGTGCTGTTTCTGTTTAAGGTGCTGTATTAGTTTGAGGGTGTACATTAGTTTCAGGGGCTGTATTAGTTGAAGGGCTGTATTAGTTTGAGGGGCTATATTAGTTTGAGGGACTGGATTAGTTTGAGGGGCTGTATTAGTTTGAGGGGCTTTATTAGTTTGAGGGGCAGTATTACTTTGATTTGCTGTATTAGATTGATGTGCTATTTTAGTTAAATGGGTTGTATTATTTTGAGGGGATTTCTTAGTTTGAGGGGCTCTATTATTTGGATGGACTGTATTAGTTTCATGTGATGTATTAGTTTGAGAGGTTTTATTAGTTTGAGTGTCTGTATTAGTTTGAGGGGCTGTATTAGTTTGAGGGGCTGTAATAGTTTGAGGGTCTGCATTAGTTTGAGTGGCTGTATTAGTTTGAGGGGCTGTATTATTTTGAGTGGCTGTATTAGTTTGAGGGGCTGTATTAGTTTGAGGTACTGTATTAGTTTGAGGGAATGTATTAGTTTGAGGGGCTGTATTAATTTGAGGTACTGTATTAGTTTGAGGAGCTGTATTAGTTTGAGGTGCTGTATTAGTTTGAGGGACTGTATTAGTTTGAGGAGCTGTATTAATTTGAGGGTCTGTATTAATTTGAGGGCCTGTATTAGTTTGAGGGGCTGTATTCGTTTGAGGGACGGTATTAGTTTCAGGGTCTGTATTAGTTTGAGGGGCTTTATTAATTTGAGTGGCTGCATTAGTTTGTGGGGCTGTATTAATTTTAGGGACTGTATTAGTTTGAGGATGTGTATTAGTTTGAGGGGGTGTATTAGTTTGAGGTGATGTATTAGTTTGTTGGGCTGTATTAGTTTGAGGGGCTGTATTAGTTTGAGGGGCTGTATTAGTTTCAGGAGCGCTTTTAGTTTCAGGGTCTGTATTAGTTTGAAGGGTGTATTAGTTAAAGGTACTGTATTCGTTTGAGGTTCTGTATTAGTTTGAGAGGCTGTATACGTTTAATAGGCTGTAATAATTGAGGGACTGTATTAGTTTGTTGAGCTGTATTAGTTTGAGGTGCTGTATTAGTTGGAGGAGCTTTATTAGTTTGAGGGTCTGTATTAGTTTTATGCTCTGTATTAGTTTAATGGGCTGTACTATTTTGAGGGGGTGTATTAGTTTGAGGAGCTGTATTAGTTTGAGGTGCTGTATTAGTTTAATAGTCTGTATTAGTTTAATGGGCTGTATTATTTTGGGGGGCTGTATTAGTTTGTGGGGATGTATTAGTTTGAGGGGCTGTATTAGTTTGAGGGGCTGTATTAGTTTGAGGGGCTGTATTAGTTTGAGGGGCTGTATTAGTTTGAGGGGCTGTATTAGTTTGAGGGTCTGTATTATTTTGATGGGCTGTATTAGTTTGAGGGGCTGTATTAGTTTGAGGGGCTCTATTATGTAAGGTTCTCTATTAATTTGAGGATCCATTGGTACAAATTCCCCTCTTGAATTGTTTAACTAAATGGCCACAGTTAAGGCGGACAGCCTCATCCCAGAGTGCAGCAGAAAAGTCCTGAGAAGACACTCTAACATTTGGAATTTAATTACTGACTGGCCACAGCAGAGTGAAGGACATCATCGAAACAATATGAGTTCTAGAGATGGGCCTGGTGGTGTTTGCAAAAACAGCCCCATTGCTGGGAGAATATAGCTGGTAATTTCCATTCGTAAATTCATGTGATCAGTATTCCCCGGTCTTTGGGGTTTTCAATTACAATCTCAGCACTAAATATATTCCATCTTAACAGGGAATTAAGTCGGCTGTCGTCATCTGTTTGTTCAAATATTTTTTTAAATAGCATTTTCAGCGATGTTGCAACCTCAATTTCCCCGTGGAGATCCCGCAGGGTATAAATGAAAGGCTCTGGGAATGTCCCGCCTCAGAGTTTAATTCAGAGAGATTGCCTGCAGCACGAAGGGACACATCACTTCACACAGAAAATGATTGGCACATATCTCAGTGTGCAGAAAATATGCTACGTGATCATTGCCGTCATCGGTGTTCCTGGTAAGTGATTATAACCATTGAAGTTGTTTAAATCTCTGTGTGTCCTCGTCTCTGGTTTTATTCTGTGTCTGATAATGTTACATCCTGATCTTGTGGTCACCGTTATACAGATACACGATCAGTGATAACATTTCGTTTAGTCAAATGAGCTGAATTACCTCTGAGGTTTTATTCCATTGCCTCAACTGAAAGTAAAACTCTGTTTGTAACTCACGGGCTCGCTGTGTTAAGAAGTTATTGCCTTTAGAGTAATATTGTGTACTGATGAATCAGAACTCAGTGTAAGTAACACTCTGAGATAAGGTATTACTCGGAGTATCTGTCACTGTAAAACTGCTGAGTGTGGGTCACTAACCGGAGTGGAACACCTGACCCCAGTGGCCATGTATTACTGAGAGTATCTGTCACTGTAAAACTGCTGAGTGTGGGTCACTAACCGGAGTGGAACACCTGACCCCAGTGGCCATGTATTACTCGGAGTATCTGCCACTGTAAAACTGCTGGGTGTGTGTCACTAACAGGAGTGGAACACCTGACCCCAGTGGCCATGTATTACTGAGAGTACCTGTCATTGTAGAACTGTACTGAGTGTGGGTCACTAACTGTTGTGGAACACCTGACCCCAGTGGCCATGTATTACTGGGAGTATCTGTCACTGTAGAACTGCTGAGTGTGTGTCACTAACCGGATTGTAAAACCTGACCCCAGTGTCCATTTATTACTGAGTGTAACGCTCACTGTAGAATTGTACTGAGTTTGGGTCACTAACCGGACTGGAACAAGTCGGTTCCAATTTGAAATTATTATTTTAGATAACTGATCTCTCCCCTTCAGGGATTTGCATTCGTGTTTTCCCAATGGAATCAATGGCAAAGGGGAAGATTTTTGTTGTTGGTTGAAGAAGTTTCATTAGAAGCATATGACGCGCTGCAGCGAAGGTTCACAATATTGATTCCTGGGATGAGAGGGCAGTCCAATGAGGAGAGATTGTGTAGAATGGGCCTGTACTCTCTGCAGTTTAGAAAAATGAGAGGTGATCTCATTGTAACATACAAGATTCTGAAGGGAATTGCCAGCGTTAGATGCTGAGAGGTTGTTTCCCCTGGTAGGCATGTCTAGAACTAGGGGGCATAGGCTCAGGATAAGGGGTAGGCCATTTGAAACTGAGATGAGAAGGATATTCGTCACTCAGAGGGTTGTGAATCTTTGGAATTCCCTGCCCCAGAGGCCTGTGAATGCTGTGTCTTTAAGTATATTCAAGACTTAGATAGATGGTTTTTGGACTCTAGGGGAATCAAGTGATATAGAGATCAGGCAGGAAAGGGCTTTTGAGGTCGATGATCAGCCATGATTTTATTGAATGGCGAAGCTGGTTCGAGGGACCGTATGGACTACTCCTGCTCTTATTTCTTATTTTCTTATGTTCATGTATAAGGTTCTTGTACTGATGATGCTTTGTTTCCTATTGAACTGCACCAACAGAAACAGATGTTAACTAATTACTGACTGGTAAACAGCAGGACAGCAGTGTTACAGTATTCAAATCCTCTGTATAATGACTTATTCTTACTCTATGTATAGTTATTGTAAAAACTTTAATTGCTTTGGTGCTGATTATCCCCTTCTCCCAACACAGTCCTGAGAATCTGTGGGTCATGAGTGCTAAATTTCATTTTGTTACCGTTAGACGGGATGAATATTGGGCTGTGGTTATTGATTATTCCACTTCTGTAACTGATTAAGGTTTGACGAACCAGTTCTTATCTCTGATTCAGAGTCTCTACACAGATAACCTGCAACGATCTCTGGCCTTAGCTCAGTGAGGTGAGTCCCTGGAAGAAGGGACACGTATAACTGAAGAACATGCATATCAGGTTTTCATGATACACGGATCAGTCCCGAGGGCAGTAAATGATAGCATTAATAAATTGATAATAATGTAATATATAGGTCAATGCTTCAATAAATAAAGCACTTCAATAGCCGCAATGATTAAATGAACTGATGAAAGTGATTAATTTGTACTCAAGTAACAGAGAACTCCTTAGAATTTACAGCACAAAACAGGCCAATTTGCCCTACTAGGTTATGCCAGTGTTTATGCTCCACAGTAGCCTCCTCCCACCCCTCTTCCTCTAACCCTATCAGTATAAACTTCTACTGCTTTCTACCTCGTGTACTTCTCTAGCTTCCCCTGAAATAAATCCCTGCTATTCGCTTCAAATACGCCAAGTTGTAGCGAGTTCCACATTCTGAACATCTCTGA
Organism: Squalus acanthias; assembly: GCA_030390025.1. Taxonomy (NCBI): domain Eukaryota; kingdom Metazoa; phylum Chordata; class Chondrichthyes; order Squaliformes; family Squalidae; genus Squalus; species Squalus acanthias. Next base: position 455,940 of record JASTWF010000356.1, on the reverse strand, counting down.
GTAAAGACATTTCTCCTCAATTCCGTATTGGATTTATTATTGACTATCTTTTATCGATAATCTCCAATTTTACACTCACGTCACAAGTATAAACATCTACCCTATGTTACCCCTTCAAAATGAAAAGCCTCTATGAGGCTACCCCTCAGCCTTCTCTTTGGTAAAGAAAGGAGCCCCAGCCTGTTTAATCTTTCCTGATGATTATAATGTCTCAGTTCTGGTGTCATCCTTGCAAAAAAAATGAATTTTCTCCTGAGCCTTAATATCCTTTATGTAATATGGAGATCAGAACTGCACACAGTACGCTCAGTGTGGCATAACCAAGGTTCTATATAGATTTCAGCTAACTTCTTTGCTTTACGAGTCTATTCTTCTAGAAATGAACCCGAGTGCTTTGTTTGCATGTTTATGGTCTTGTTAACATGCATTGCTACTTTAAATGTTTTGTTAATCGGTACCCCTCTACCCCATTCCCACTCTGATTTTCCAAGGAGTATTTGGGAACATTATTCTTCCTACCAAAATGCAATACCTCTCACTTAGCTATATTGAAATTAATTTTCCATTTAAACTCCCTTTCTGCAAGTGGATTAATATCTTCAGGAATTGTGTTGCATTCTTCCTCTGTATTAACTCTATTCCCAATTTGGATTCATCTGCAAATTTTGAATTTGTGCTTCTACTTCCCGAATCATTATCGTTTCTGTAAATGGTGAACAACAGTGGTCGCAACGCCGATCCTTGTGGAACATCACTTCTCACCATCCACCTGTCTGAGTAAATAACTTTATCCACTACTCCCTAGTTTCTGTTCTTGCAGCTATCTTGCTATCCATTCTGCTGCCTGTCTCCTAACTCCACTTGCTCTGTGATTCAGTCTGCTATGTGGTACCTTATCGAATGGCTTTAAAAAATCAAATTATATTACATCTACTGCATTACCCTTATCTAATCTTTCTGGTACTTATTCAAATAATTCAGTAAGGTTATTCAAGCTAGACATTCTAAAGGGGATGCAGGAACAGAGGGACCTGCGGGTACATGTACAAAAATCGTTGAAGGTGGCAGGGCAGATTGAGAAAGCGGTTAAAAATGCTTACGGGAATCTTAGCTTTATAAATAGAGGCATAGAGTACAAAAGCAAGGAAGTTAGTAAAAACATTTATAAAACATTGGTTCGGCCACAACTGGAGTATTGTGTCCAATTCTGGGCACCGCAAATTAGGAAGGGCATGAAGGCTTTGGAGAGGGTGCAGAAAAGATGTACAAGAATGGTTCCAGGGATGAGGGGCTTCAGTTACGTGGATAGACTGGATAAGCTGGGATTGTTCTCGTTAGAGCAGAGAAGATTGAAAAGAGATTTGATAGAGGTGATCAAAATCATGAGTGGTCCATACAGAGTAGATAGAGAGAGGCTGTTCCCATTGGTGGAACGCTCCAGAACCAACGGCCAGAGGTTTCAGGTGATGTGCTGAAGATCCAAAAGCGACATGAGGAAAAACTTTGTAAGGCAGTGAGTGGTTCGGATCTGGAATGCACTGTCTGAAAGGGTGGTGGAGGCAGATTCAATCGTGGCTTTCAAAAGGGCTTGCGATAAGTACCTGAAAGAAAAGAATTGCAGGGCTACGGTGAAAGGGCGGTGTATTGGGATTAGCTGCAGTGCATGTTGCAGAGAGTGAGCCCGGGCTCGACGGGCCAATGGCCTCCTTCTGTGCTGTAACCATTCTATGATTCACTTTTGGAATACCTGCTGACTACTCCTTATATTTTGTGTTTCTAGATGATTTCTGTTCCATCTTTGAGTAAGGATTCCATTATGTTTTCTACCACCGACGTTATGCTAACTGTTCTGTGGAACCTTGGAATTGTTCTACCATCCATTTTAAATACAGGAATAACATATAAATGGTGAAATACAGTGTTCTTCCCTTCCCTTCCTCGAATTCTCGATCTTCATTTCAGGGGCTAGGCTGTCCACAAATATCTACTGTAATCCCAGCACTCCCACAGGAATCTTGAGTAGACTTCGTCCAACCCGGCTTCCTGGAAGGGCTCTATTCGATTCTCAAAATGTCTCCGCCACCATTGCATAAGTCCTGACGATGCCACCTTCCACACCAGTACTACCGAAATGTCTTCATATTTACTCAGCCGAGTATTCAGCTCCATTGTGATTGACAGAGCTCTCGACCGTGTCAATCCTGCATTGCTCCCATCACCACTTGCCCTGCCTGCTAGAACCCAGATAGGGTTCCCCTTGTCCTCAGCTTCCACTTCACCAGCCTTCACATTCAACGGATCATACACTGCCATTTCCATCATGTCCAGCTAAGGCCACCAACAAACATATCTTCCCCTCCCCTCCCGTTCCCCTGGCCCTCGCAACATGCTGGTCCACACTTCCGTCAGCACTAACATCTACGCCCCTTCCCCGGCAGCTTCCTATGCAAGCGCAGGAGATGCAACAGCTGCCCTTTCACCTCTTTCCATCCCACCAGCCAGGGCCCCAAACATTCCATCCATGTGAAAGACGAATTTACTTGTACTTCTTCAAAGTCAAAATGGATTTACAAAGTTAAATCCTTCTTGACTAATCTACTGGAATTTTTTGAGGATGTAACTGGTAGAATAGATAAGGGAGAACTAATGGATGTGGTGTATTTGTACTTTCAGAAGGCTTTCGATAAGTTCACGGATAAGAGATTAGCGTGCAAAGTTAAAGCACATGGGATTGGTGGTAAGGTACTAACTTGGAGAGAGAACTGGTTGGCAGACAGGAAGCAAAGAGCTGGATAAACGGGTCTTTTTCAGAGTGGCAGGCAGTGAATAGTGGCGTACCGCAGGGATCAGTGCTAGGACCCCAGCTATTCACAATATATATTAATGATCAGACTATGGAACTAGATGTAATATCTCCAAGTTTGCAGACGACACAAAGCTGGGTTGGCGTGTGTGCTGTGAGGAGGATGCAGATAAACTCCAGTATAATTTGGACAGGTTGGGTGATTGGGCAGATGCATGGCAGATGACGTATAATGTGGATAATTGCGAGGTTATCCACTTTGGTGGCAAAAACAGGAAGGCAGTTTATTATCAGAACGGCAATAGATTGGGAGAAGGGGAAGTGCAACGAGATGTGGGTGCCCTTGTGCACCAGTCGCTGAAGGTAAGCATGCAGGTGCAGCAGGTGGTTAAGAAGGCAAATGGTATGTTGGTCTTCATAGCCAGAGGATTCGAGTACAGGAGCAAGGATGTCTTGCTGCAGTTGTACAGGGACTTGGTGAGATCACACCTTGAGTATTGTGTGCAGATTTGGTCGCGTCCTGAAGAAGGATGTTCTTGCCATGGAGGGAGTGCAGCGAAGATTCACCAAACTGATACCTGGGATTGCAGGGAGACGTATGAGGAGAGATTGGGTCGATTGTGCTTATATTCCCTGGAGTTTAGAAGAATGAGAGGGGATCTCATTCAAACTTATAAAATTCTAACAGGACTAGACAGACTTGATGCGGAAAGGATGTTTCCGATGGCGTGGGAGTCCAGCACCATGGGTAACAGTCTAACGATAAGGGGTAGGCCATTTAGGACAGAGATGAGGAGGAATTTCTTCACCCAGAGAGTGGTGAACTTGTGGAATTCTCTACCACAAAAGGCTGTTGAGGCCAATGCATTAAATATATTAAAGAAGGAGTTAGCCATATTTATTAGGGCTAAAGTGATTTAGGGATATGGGGAGAAAGCAGGGACAGGGTACTGAATTTGGATGATCAGCGATGATCTCATTAATTGGCAGAGCAAGCTCGAGGGGCCGAATTGCCTACTCCTGCTCCCATCTTCTATGTTTCTATGTTTCTATATTTCCAATGTAGTATATCATATTCGCTTCCCACGATCCAGTCTCCTGTACTTTGGGTGGACTAAACGCAGATTGAGTGATTGCTTTGCTGAACGCCTCCGTTCAGTCCGCAGGTGTGATCCTGAGCTTCAGGTCTTTTGTCACTTTAATTCTACATCCCACTCCCACACTGAACTCTCTGTTCTCAGCCTCCTCCAATGAAGAACAGCATCCTATTTTTCGGTTCGCAGTTTTATTGCCTTCCGGACTCAACACTAAGATTAAAACCTTCAGATCATAACCTCCGCTCCCGTTTTCTCGGACGACATGTGCTGCTAATGGAGGATGGCTCCACCAGAGCCACTGGGAGTGTAGGATGTGTGGGCTGGGATTTTGTGGTGGAGATCCCGGTACACGGCCAGCGGGTTGTCCAAACACCTGGGGTCTACCCAACTTTCTCTGCCATATGTGCACTACTGCCCCTCCCCCTTGTTATTTTGCTGTAACCATTTACACCTCCTCTGGACCCATCTTCTGTTTCTTTAATTGTCCCATTAGCCTTGCACCATCATCCCTTTTGTCATTGAATCACCCCTGCCCTCCAGCCAATCACAGATTTGTTCTTTCCTTATGCTACCGCACTTTCTCTGACTCTATCATTGCTTTAATGCTGTTAATCTCTGATATCTTCCATTTCTGATGAAAGGTCATCGACCTGAAATGTTAACTCTGTTTCTCTCTGCACAGATGCTGCCTGACCCGCTGAGGTTTTCAGCATTGTCTTTTTAAATAAAGTAAAGCTAGTAATAAGTCAAAGGAGGAAGCTTATAAATTTGCCAGAAGAAACGGTTAGCCAGAGGATTGGGATCTTTTTAGAAATCAGCACAGGGGGACCTAGAAATTTAAAAAGAAAGTGAAAATGGAATATGAGCACAAACTGTCAAAAAATATAAAAATGGATTGTAAAAGCTTCTATAGGTAGGTGAAAAGGCAAAGACTGGCGGAGGTAGATGTAGGTCCTTTACAGTCAGAGACGGGAACATTTATAACGGAGAATGAGGAAATGGCTCAGAAATTAAATAAATACTTTGTTTCTGTCTTCACGGAGGAAGACACAAAAAACAACCCAGAAATACGAGAAAACCAAGGGAGTGGCGAGAATGAGGAACTTAAATAAATTATTATTAGTAAAAAAACAGCACTTCAAAATTAATGAGAATAAAAGTCGATAAATTTAACGACCGGATGATCTATATGCTGGGTTTTTGAAATAGGTGCCCATTGAGTTAGTGGACGCATTGGTTGTCATCTTCCAAAATTCTATAGATTCTGGAACGGTCCCTGCAGATTGGAGGTAAGAAAAATGTAACCCCGCTATTTAAGAAAGGAGGGAGTGAGACAACGGGGAACTGCAGACCTACTAGTCTCACATCATTGTTGGGAAAATGCTGGAACCTATTATAAAGGTTGCAATAACTGGGCACTTAGAAAATGATAGTAAGATTGGGCAGAGTCAAAATGGATTTATGAAAGGGAATTCCTGTTTGACAAACCTATTGGTGTTATTTGAGGATGTAACTAGTGGAGTATACAAAGGGGAACCGGTAGATGTCGTGTATTTGGATTTTCAGAAGGCCTTCAATACGTTCCCACACAAGCGGGTTTTGAACAAAATTACGGCAAATGGAATTGGGGGTATTATACTAGTATGGATTGAGAATTGGTTAACAGACAGAAAACAAAGCGTAGGGATAAACGGGTCATTTTCAGGATGGCAGGCTGTGACTAGTGGGGTACCGCAAGGATCGATGCTTGGGCTTCAGCTATTCTCACACTTTATCAATGATTTGGATGAGGGGACTAAATGTAACATTTCCAAATTTGCTGATGATACAAAGCTAGGTGGCAGTGTCAGTTGTGAAGAGGATGTGAAGAGGTTTCAAGGGGTTCGCGACAGGCTCAGTAAGTGGGCGAGTACATGGCAGATGGAATATAATGATAAATGTGAAGTTATCCACTTTGATAGAAAAAACAGAAAGGCAGAGTATTTCCTAAATGGTGAAAGATTGGGAAATGCAGATGCTCAAATGGACATGGGTGTCCTTGTGCATGAGTCACTGAAAGTGAATGTACAGGTGCAGCAAGCCATTAGGAAGGCAAATGGTATGCTGGCCTTCATTACAAGAGGATTTGAGTACAGGAGTAAAGGACTCTTTCTCCATTTATATCGGGCCTTCGTGAGACTACACCTGGAGTACTGTAAACAAAAGTAGTTTCCTTACATAAGGAAGGATATACTTGCCATACAGGGAGTGCAACGAAGGTTCACGAGATTGATTCCTGGGATGGAGGGACTTTCGTATGAGAACAGATTGAGTAAACTAGGCCTGTATTCTCTTGAATTCAGAAGAATGAGAGGGGATCTCATTGAAGCATACAGAATTATTATAGGGCTTGATAGCGTGGGTGCTGGGAGAATGTTTCCCTTGGCTGGGGAGTCACGAACCAGGGGCCACAGCCTCAGGATAAAGGGTAGGCCATTCAGGACAGAGATGAGAAGAAATTTCTTCACACAGAGGGTGGTGAATTTTTGGAATTCTCTCCCCCAGAGGGTTGTGGAGGCTCATTCATTGGGTATATTCAAAACAGAAGTCGATAGATTTCTGACTAGTAAGGGATATGGCGATAAGGCCGGTGAATGGAATTGAGACAGAACATCAGCCATGATTTCATTGAATGCCAGAGCAGGTTCGAAGTGCCGAATGGCCTGCTCCTGCTCCTATTTCTTATGTTCTAATCAGATTTACAGCAGTCTCAGCATTTTGCATTTGCTCATATACTTCCGCCTGGATATTAACAGAGGCAGGTGATGTACGATGGCCAGGAGGTACAGGGTGGATGCGGAATAACAGACAGGATATCTGGAAGTCCGGGTATTCCCGGATGCTGGGGAGTCTTAACTCCACAACGTACGTCCTTTGTCCTTGATTGGTTCCCCACCCCGGTAGTCAGCCTGATTGACAGTCGGGCTTCTCGTCGGACGGCGTGGGGTGACTCCGGAACAGGACCAAGTAGGTCCGATGGATGAAACTGGTTTGGACGGGGCGTCTGATCCCACGGTGTGTCCGATTATGGACTCCGGGATTTGACAGGTCCTGGGGGTTTGACCGGTCCTGGGGGGTTTAACTGGTCCCGGAGGTGTGATCGGTCCCTGGGGTTTGACAAGTCCAGGGGGTTTGAGCGGTCCCGGGGATTTGACCAGTCGCGGGTGGGTTTGACCGGTCCTGAGGGTTTTACCGGTCCTGGGGGGTTTAACCGGTGCCGGGGGTGATACTGGTACCGGGGCTTTTACCATTTCCGGGGTATTGACCGGTCCCGGAAGTCTGAAAAGTCCTGCGGGTGTGACCAGTCCCGGGGGTTTGACCGGTCCCGGGGGTCTGACCAGTCCAGGGGTTGTGACCAGTCCCAGGGGTTTGACCGGTCCCGGGGGTTTGACCAGTCCCGGGGGTGTGACCGGTCCCGGGGGTTTGACCGGTCCCGGGGGTGTGACCGGTCCCGGGTGTGTGACCGGTCCCGGGACTTTGACCTTTCCCGGGGGTTTGACGAGTCCCGGGGGTGTGACCAGTCCCGGGGGTGTGACCAGGCCCGGGGGTTTAACCGGTCCCGAGGGTTTGACCAGTCCCTGGGGTTTGACCGGTCCCGGGGGTTTGACCGGTCCCGGGGGTTTGACCGGTCCCGGGGGTTTGACCGGTCCCGGGGGTGTGACCGGTCCCGGGGCTTTGACCTGTCCCGGGTGTTTGACCGGTCCCGGGGGTGTGAACAGTCCCGGGGGTTTGACCAGTCCCGTGGGTTTGACATGTCCCGGGGGTTTTACCGGTCCTGGGGGTTTGACCGGTCCCGGGAGTTTGACAGGTCCTGGGGGTTTGACTGGTCCTGGGGGTTTGACCGGTCCCGGGGGTGTGACCAGTCCCGGGGGTGTGACCAGTCCCGGGGGTTTAACCGGTCCCGAGGGTTTGACCAGTCCCGGGGGGTTTGACCGGTCCTGGGGGTTTGACCAGTCCTGGCGGTTTGACCGGTCCCGGGGGTTTGACCGGTCCCGCGGGTGTGACCGGTCCCGGGGCTTTGACCTTTCCCGGGTGTTTGACCGGTCCCGGGGGTGTGAACAGTCCCGGGGGTTTGACCAGTCCCGTGGGTTTGACATGTCCCGGGGGTTTTACCGGTCCTGGGGGTTTGACCGGTCCCGGGAGTTTGACATGTCCTGGGGGTTTTACCGGTCCTGGGGCTTTGACTGGTCCTGGGGGTTTGACCGGTCCCGGGGGGTTTAACCGGTGCCGGGGGTGATACTGGTCCCGGGGCTTTTACCCTTACCGGGGTATTGACCGGTCCTGGAAGTCTGACCGGTCCCGGGGGTGTGACCGGTCCCGGGTGTGTGACCGGTCCTGGGGCTTTGACCTTTCCCGGGGGTTGACCGGTCCCGGGGGTGTGACCAGTCCCGGGGGTTTAACCGGTCCCGAGGGTTTGACCAGTCCCGGGGGGTTTGACCGGTCCTGGGGGTTTGACCAGTCCTGGCGGTTTGACCGGTCCCGGGGGTTTGACCGGTCCCGGGGGTGTGACCGGTCCCGGGGCTTTCACCTTTCCCGGGTGTTTGACCGGTCCCAGGGGTGTGAACAGTCCCGGGAGTTTGACCAGTCCCGTGGGTTTGACATGTCCCGGGGGTTTTACCAGTCCTGGGGTTTTGACCGGTCCCGGGGATTTGATCAGTCTCGGGAGTTTGACCCGTCCTGGGGCTTTGACTGGTCCTGGGGGTTTGACCGGTCCCGGCGGGTTTAACCGGTGCCGGGGGTGATACTGGTCCCGGGGCTTTTACCCTTCCCGGGGTATTGACCGGTCCCGGAAGTCTGACCAGTCCCGGGGATCTGACCAGTCCCGGGGTGTTGACCGGGCCTGGGGGTGTGACCAGTCCCGGGGGTTTGACCAGTCCCGTGGGTTTGACATGTCCCAGGGGTTTGACCAGGTCCTGGGGATTTGACCGGTCCCGGGGATTTGACCAGTCTCGGGGGTTTGACCCGTCCTGGGGGTTTGACCGGTCCTGGGGGTTTCACCGGTCCCGGGGATTTGACCTGTCCTGGGGGTGTGACTGGTCCTGGGTGTTTGACCGGTCCTGGCGGTTTAACCAGTCCCAGGGATTTGACCAGTCTCGTGGGTTTGACCAGTCCTGGGGCTTTGACCGGTCCCTGGGGTTTGACTGGTCTCGGACGTTTGACCAGTCCTGGGGGATTGACTGGTCCCAGGGGTTTGACCAGTCCTCGGGGGTGTCCAATCTCCAGCATTGGGGATGTCTGAAATCGACCCCAAGTTTCTGTCCATGGGGGGCTCTGGTGATGGGTAGAGCTTGTGGGATGGGGGGTGAAATCATTCTCGGGTCCCAGGAAGCCCGGCCAGCCGTAGTTAAACCTGTAAAACAGGTTAATCAGAGACTGCCCGCCTTATTAAAATATTTAAGTTGCCAACCCGCCTCCTGGGAGCGTTTCGCTGCCCGCCCCCTGTCCCGTCTACGTTAAACTCGGATGCGGGCGTGTTGGAGGCGGGTTGCGGTCGGGAGGTTTTTCTTTAATTTTCACCTCTGACCCGTCCCCAAACCGCCGGTATTTGGGGTGTTATAATTCAGCCCTTACTGTCAGACACGGAGAATGTGTGATCAGTAATTTCCAATCTCTTTTCCATTCTGTGTTTCACAGTGAATTTGCTGGCGATTGTGATCCTGTCCCGGGGAAAGTGCGGGCTCTCCACCTGCACCACTCGCTACCTGGTGGCCATGGCAGCGGCTGATCTCCTGCTCATTGTCACTGAGGTCATACTATACCAGATCTGTTATCATGATTTCCCACTGAGTTTCCTGTCCATCACCCCTGTGTGCAGTGTTCACACTGTCCTGACCTATGCAGCCACAGACTGTTCTGTCTGGTTCACCGTCACTTTCACCTTTGATCGATTTGTGGCCATTTGTTACCAGAAGCTGAAAACAAAATATTGCACCGAGAAAACTGCGTCTGTGGTTCTGGCAACAACTGGCATTCTGCTCTGTTTAAGAAACATTCCCATCTACTTTGCAATTCAACCCGGGGAGATAATTGACAATGTGCCGTGGGACTGTTACCCAATCCCAAACTATTTTACTGAGCCTGGGTGGGTGGGATTTACCTGGTTTCTTGCGTTTTTAACCCCACTGCTCCCATTCGCCATAATACTGTTGCTCAACGCTCTGACAGTCAGACACATTTTAGTTGCCAGTCGGGTCCGTAAGGGACTGAGGGGTGAGAGCAAGGGAGAGAATGGCAGAGACCCAGAGATGGAGAGCAGAAGGAAGTCTATGATTTTACTCATCACCTTATCCGCCAGCTTCATACTGCTGTGGCTGGTGAATGTTATAGAGTTCTTATATTATATCATTACAGGAAGAAATCCCTATTATTACACTGGTTCTTTATTTATCTTTAGACAAGTCGGATATATGCTGCGGAATTTAAGTTGTTGCACAAACACATTTATTTATGGGGTGACCCAGTCCAAGTTCAGAGAGCAGGTGACGAGCGCGGTGAAATATCCGCTTACCTCAATTATTCAATTCATTAATAATCAGACAAACTGAGCGCAGCCCAGTGGCGGCTCCCAGTGTTTCCTGCCCAGGAATGTAATATTAAGCCCCAGACTGCCATCCACTGAATTACACCAGCAATCGCTGGAGATCTGAAGACACAGCCAGTGGCGGGGCGAACACTGTGTTTAGGACTCGGCACTGTTCCTGACTGACATTTCCCACATTGTCTTTCGGGACAGGATCACTAGTTTGCTGATTTCACTCTGAGCTCTTCTGTAAAGAATCCCTTCAGCGATTGAGTGCAGCAATTCATTCGCAGCTTCCAGTGTAAGAGCCTGGTCAATAGGTAGGCAGACAGAGCTGAGCTGCAGTTCAGAGGATAATATTACCTGGAATATACGGCACACAAACAGGCCATTCGGCCCAATCAGTCTGTGCTGGTGTTTATGCTCCACACCAGTCTCCTCTCATTGCATCTTCCTCATCTCAGCCTTTCAGAATATCTTTCTATTCCCCTTTCTAGCCTTTACCCGTCTAGTTTCATTCTGTTGAATCTAAACTATTTTCCTCAACCACTTCCTGTGTTAGTGAGGTCCACATTCTATCCAATCTCTGAGTAAAGAAATTGCTCCTTATTTCCCTATTGAATTTATTGTTAACTATCTTGTATTTATAACCCCAAGAGTTGCATTCTCCCACAAATGTAAACATTATCTCCACATCTACCCTGTCCAACCCATTCATAATTTTCAAGATCTCTATCAGCCCTCATCTAAGTCCTCTCTCTTCTATAGCAGAAAGGCCCAAACTGTTCAATCTTTCCCGATAGCTGCAATCTTTCAGTTCTGGTGCCATCCAACTAAATATTTGTAAGACCGAAGCTATTGGCCCCCTTCACAAACTCCGTTGCAAAGCCACCAACTCCTTCCCTCTCCTCAGCACCAGTTTACTGTTTGCAACCTTGGTGTCGTATTTGATCACCGGATGTCTTCCGAACAGATTTCACTCCATCTCCAGGGCGGCTTACTTCCACCTCCATAACATCGCCGAACTTCGCCCCTGCCTCAGCTCATCTGCTGCTCAAACCAACATCCAAGCCTTTGGAAGCTCTAGACTTGATAACAACAAGTCTCTCCTGGACGGCTTCCCATCTCCCACCCTCCATAACTTGAGCTCATCCAAAGATCTGCTTCCCGTAACCTAACCCACACTAAATCCCGGTAAACCACCACCCCTGTGCTCGCTGACCTACATTGACTCCCGTTCCGGCAATGCCTCAATTTTAAAATGATCATCCTTGCTTTCAAATCCCTACATGGCCTCGCCCTCCCTACCTCTGCAAGCTCCACCAGCCCGTCTACACACCCGAGATCTCTGTGCTCCTCTAATTCTGACCTCTTACACATCCCTGGTTTTAACTGCTCCACCATTGGCGGCTGTGCTTTCAGCTGCCTGGGCCCTAAGCTCAGGAATCCCCTCCCTACATCTCTCTGCTTCTCAAAATCTCCCTCCTCCTTTAAGATGCTGCTGAAAAATTACCTATTTGACTCAGCTTTTGGTTATATTTCCTAATGTCTCCTTATGTGGCTCACGGTCAGGTGTTGTTCAATAACGCTCCCGTGAATCGCTTGGGTCATTTTACTATGTTAAAGGCGCTATATAAATACAAGTTGCTTGTGAGTATTTTTTGCACTTTCTCCACTTTTTCTATGTCCTTTTTATATTATGGAGACCATAACTATGCACAGTTCTCTAAGTGTAACGTGACCCGGGTCCTATACATGTTTAATACAATTTACAAAGTATTTACAGGACAGAGACAGGCCATTCGAGTCAAAATGTCCATGTTGGTGTCCATGCTCCACACGAGCCTCCACCCACCCTCCTTCATGTAACAAAGTAAAAAATATCGTTCTATTCCTTTCCCCCTTTAAATGTGTCTATGCTATTCGCATCAACTGCTCCTTGTGGTCGCGAGTTCCACATTCTGACCACTCATTTGGTAAAAAGGTTTCTCCTGAATTCCCCTATTAGATTTATTAATGACTATATTAAATCTATAACCCCAAATTCTGGTCTCGCCTGGAAGTGGGAACATCTTCTCTAATCTAACCTTTGAAACCCTTTCATAATCTCAAAGAACTCTATCTGATTATCCCTCAGTCTTCACTTTCCTAAAGAAAAGAGCACCAGCCTGTTCAGACTTTCCTGACAGGTAAACCCTCTCAGTTCTGGTATCATTCTAATAAATACTGTTTGTACCTTCACCAGTCCCTCTGTGTACTTTTTATAAGATGGAGACCATGTTCACAATACACTAAGTGTGTTTTAACCAAGGTTCCATACAAGTTTAACATTAATTCTATTCTTTACAATTCTATCCCTCTAGAAATGAACCCCAGTGCTTTCTATGTTTTTGTGGCCTTATCAACCTGCATTGCAACAGTTAGTGATTTATATAACTGTACCCTCACACCCCTCTGTCACTCAAACGCGATTAGATTTTATGTTTTCCAGGGAGTCTGTGAACTCTGTAATATTCCTATTAAAATGAACTACCTCACATTTCTCTATATTGAGTTTCATTTGGCAGTTACACGCCCATTCTGCCTGTTTAATAATGTCTTCCTGGATTGTGTCGCAGTCCTCCTCTGTATTAAGTAGAAACCCCCATTTGGTTGGCATCCACATTGTTTGAAATTGCACTTCCGATTCCTGAGTCCGAGTTGTTTAAGTAAATGGTGAACAAAAGTGTTCCCAGCACCGATCCTTGTGAAACACCACTTCCCACCATTGGCCAACTTCACTTCTTTTGAATTCTATCGACTTAGAAATAAGCCCCAATTCATTGTTAGCATTTTAATTGCTTTGCTGTCTTGTGATACTGCTTTTAATTATTTGTTCACCTGTAGCCCTAGAGCAATTTGCTCTTCTGCCATGTTCAGTTTCTTATTTTCTAAGGTATCGGTGATTATAGAATCATAGAATGATACAGCACTGAAGGAGGCCATTCGGCCCACCGTACCTGTGCCGGTTCTTTGGTAGAGCTGTCCAATTAATCCCACTCCACTGCTCTTTCCCCAGTATGTTATTATACTTCAAGTATTTTTTCAAAATCCCATTTGAAAGTTACTATTGAATCTGCTTCCACCGCCCTTTCAGACAGTGCATTCCGGATCATAACAACTCGCTGTATAAAACAAAATCCTCCTCCTGTAGTCTCTGCTTCTTTTGCCAATCACATTAATTCTCTGTCCTGTGGTTACCGACCCCATTGCCACTGGAAACAGTTGCTTCTTAATTACGCTATTAAATCTATTTAGGCTTTTGAACACCTCTGGCAAATCTCCTCTTAACTTTCTCTGCTCAAATCAGAACAATCCCAGCTTCTCCAGTCTCTCCACATAACTGAAGTCCCTTATCCCTGGTACCACTCTGGTAAATCTCTTCTGCACACGCTCCAAGGCCTTGACATTCTCCTGAAGTGCGGTGCCCAGAATTGGACACAATACTCCACATGAAGTCTAATCAGTGCTTATTAAAGTTTTAGCATAACTTCCTTTCTTTGTATTCTGCTGATTATAAATAAAGCAAAGGATCCCGTCTGCCTTATTATCAAATATCTCAACTGATTCGGCCGCTTTCTAAGATTTGTTTACATACGTGCCGAGGTCTCACTGTTCTGCACTCCCTTTAAAATTGTATAATTTTGTCCACATTGCCTCTCTTTCATTTTTCACTTCACAATTCTCTGTGTTGAATCGAATCTACCAAGTGTCTGCCTAATTGAATCATAGTTCGGGTTGTGCTGTAAGCAAAGGGATTGGATTCTGAAAGAAACACCATCAGAGAAGTGTAAAATCATGTCAGGGACTTTTCTGAAGTTCTCAGACCCTCCAGCCTGAGGAACATTTTATAAGAGTCATGACACAGCCAAATTTGCTTGTCATTTAGGGTCGTACTTTCATCTCCAACGATATTGTATTATGTTAAGACAAAATATTCCAGTAAACTGAGTAAGGAGATAACTGTATATGCAGGAATGAGGATCAGTTAGAAGGTGTTGTATGAATGACTTTCTACGGAAGGTCAGCCATGATCGTATTGAAGGGTGGAGCAGGATCGAAGGGCCGAATGGCCTACTCCTGCTCCTATTTATTATGCTCTCATTTTGACCAGTCAGTCTACGTTCTCCTGAAGTCTGTTACTATCTTCCTCATTTTGTACTACATTTCCGAGTTTCGATGCCCTGTACACCCAACTCTAGGTCATTAAAATATATCAAAGAGAGCACTAGTCCTAATAGCAACCCTTGGGGAACACCACTGTACACTTCCCTCCAGTCTGAAAAAACAACCGTTTACCCCTACTCTCTGCTTTCTGACCCTTAGCCAATTTGGTATCCATGCTGCCCTGTCCAATTAGTCCCATGGGCTACAATTTTATGACCAGCAATGTCACGTGGTACATTGTCAAATGCCTTTTGAAAATCCATATACACAACACCAAGCGCACTACCCTCAGGATGTTTATATTTTCCTACCAAAGTGCATCACCTCGCATTCAGCGATGTATGTTTTCTAATGCCTATTGTGAAATGTCATGTAGAGAAATGTATCTTCAATATTTGAAGCAAAGTATCAGTTTATTGAATAAAAAGCAATAGTAATAAATAAAGGCAACCATCTACAACTGTGTGTGGTTTTGGAATTTTATCGGAAAATCTGAGGATTTATTGCAGAGTAAATTCCTGGCTTGTCACTTTGTATTACTGATTTTCGAAGAAGTTGATGAAGATATTATTTATTTCAAACAACAGAATTGCTCTCCTGTATGCTTCAGCCTTACTTTATGATTTTCGATATCTATTTAAGCATCGAACATCCTAAACTCCTCCCCACTCCACCTAATATACTCAGCTCCTCCCCACCCCACCTAATGTCCACAGCACCTCCCCACCCCACCTAACATCCTCAGCTCCCCCCACCCCACCTCATATCCTCAGCTCCACCCCACCACACCTAATATCCTCAGCTCCTCCCCACCCCACCTATTATCCTCAGCTCCACCCCACCACACTAAATATCCTCAGCTCCTCCCCACCCCACCTAATATCCTCAGCTCCACCACCCTACCTGATATCCTCAGCTCCTCCCCACCCCAACTAATATCCTCAGCTCCACCCACCAATGTTCTCTCGATTTTTTTGTACTGAACGGCCACGAACTCCTTTGAGCGCGACCTTTTCGTGAACAACAAATTTTAGAACTCTTTGATAAAAGCAACTTTAACAACAACGACAGCAACAACAACCAGTTAAAATCATATATGCGGTATTGAGATTTTGCCACCCCACCATCTCAAATCATGAGACAATCAGACAAAGTTCTGCACGTTTAACATAACTTCACTGTTTTTGAAATCTATTCCTCTCGAAATGAACCCGTGCCTTATTTGCACATGTATGGCATTTTTTAACCTGCGTTGCTACGTCTGATGATTTTTGAATGTATACCCCTAGATCACTTTGCACCTCTACCCCATTTAGACTCTTATTTTACAAGGAGTAGCTGGGGTCCTTATTCCTGCTACCAAAATGCAACACCTCAAACTTACCCATATTGAAATTCATTTGTCATTATATACCCATTCTGTAACTTTGTTTACGGTAGAATTAATTAAAAGCTTTTAGGTCGTCATGAACAAACTCTATTTAAATAAATACTTGTCAGAAATATCTGGGATATAAAAGAACTGCAGAATAATGAATTAATACTTCAGAAACGTCACTCAGTTATACGGTTATGCATCGATAAACAATCCAAAAGCCCAAGTTCAGCTGAATGAAGCATATCTATTCGTGCAAGTTGTATTAATTTTAAAGTTTTCAAAGTATTAGCCCACCCCCCATGTCAGTATAGCAATGGCTGCAAAGCAGCAGGAGCACCGGCTTCCCTATGGCGCTGACGTGCTGTACATCCAGATATATAATCAGAATATTAATCACAATGCAACCGCACAAACACAAAATATAAAGTGCTGTAGTTCTTTAGTTCAATGTATTAAAAAGAATTGAACAAAAACGGCTTTCCCTATTTCCAACTTCAATCGCTTCCATTAATAAACGTGATCTTGTTGAACCAGCACACCCCACATGGAGCATGTCAAAAATGCAGCAATTAATCACAAGTGCAGAAAAACACACACACAATTTGTTTCACTGAATTAAAAACAAGAAGCAGAAAAAGTTTTGATTTAACAGAAATAAATATTTATCATTCTTCCTGGTCAAGAGAACCAATCAGACTGACTTGGAAATATTTCCTAATATGTTGATGTAAAGATGTTAATTTACAAATTTCGCTTCAAATGTTTTTTCTCTCAAACATTCGCCACAATATTAATATCATAGACATAGAAACATAGAAGATAGGAGCAGGAGTAGACCATTACGCCCCTCGAGCCTGCTCCGCCATTCGATGAGATCATGGCTGATCATCTAAACTCAGTACCCTGTACCTGTCTTCTCCCCATATCCCTTGATACCTTTAGCTTTAAGAAATATATCTAACTCAAAGTTGAATATATTTAATGACTTCGCCTCAACTACCTTCTGTGGTAGAGAATTCCACAGGTTCACCAATCTCTGGGTGAAGAAATTCTTCATCATTTCTGTCCTAAATGGTTTACCCGTTATCCGTAGATTATGACCCCTGGTTCTGGACTCTCCGACCATCGGGAACATTCTTCCTGCATCTAGTTTGTCCAGACCTGTCAGAATTGTATATGTTTCGATGAGATCCCCTTTCATTCTTCTATACTCCAGTGAGTATAAGCCCAATCGACCCAATATCTCCTCATTGTCATTCCTGCCATCCCAGGTATCAGCCTTGTGAATCTTCGCTGAACTCCTTCCATGGCAAGAACATCCTTCCTCAGATAAGGCGACCAAAACTGCACACAGTACTCAAGGTGTCGTCTCACCAAGGCCCTGTACAACTGCAGCAGGACATCCCTGTTCCTATACTCAAACCCTTTCGCTATGAATGCCAAAATACCACTTGCCTTCTTCACCGCCTGCTGCACCTGCATGCTTACTTTCAGCGACTGGTGCACAAGGACACCCAGGTCTCGTTGCACTTCCCCTTCTCTCAATCTATTGCCATTCAGATAATAGTCTGCCTTTCTGTTTTGACACCAAAGTGGATAACCTCGCACTTATCCACGTTATATTGCATCTGCCACGCTTCTGCCCACTCACCCAACCTGTCCAGATCATCCTGGAGTTTCTCGGTATCCTCCTCGCAGCACACACTCCCACCCAGCTTTGTGTCATCTGCAAACGTGGAGATATTACATTTAATTCCCTTATCTAAATCATTAATGTATATTGTGAATAGCTGGGGTCCAAGGGCCGATCCCTGCGGAACCCCACTCGTCACTGCATGCCACTCGGAAAAAGACCCATTAATTCCTACTCTCTGCTTTCTGTCCGCCAACCAGTTCTCTATCCAAGTCAATACCTTGCCCCCAATCCCATGTGCCTTAACTTTACCCGCTAATCTCTTCTGCGGGACTTTATCGAAAGCCTTTTGAAAGTCCAAATACACCACATCTACTGGTTCTCCCTTATCTATTTTCCCAGTTACATCCGCAAAAAATTCCAGTAGATTAGTCAAGCACGATTTTCCTTTTGTAAATCCATGTTGACTTTGTCCGATCCTGTCACTGTTTTTCAAATGCTCAGCTATTAGATCCTTTATAATGGACTCTAGCATTTTCCCCACTACCGATGCCAGGCTTACCGTTCTGTAATTCCCTGCTTTCTCTCTACCACACTTTTTGAATAGTCCCTGCTCTTATCACGAAAGTGTTGAATTATTTTAGGTACTTCCCAATTAAATAGCAGGAAACAAACTTCATTGTGCTCTCAATTTTCAATCTCCTAATTTAAACATTTTAAGCCAATAGAAATTGTGCATTACCAGTTTAATCAAAGTATTTTGTGTGTCTTTCTCAGCTGTGTAGCTTCCTGCATTTTTCATACTTAAGTACAGAGATCTTGTTTCTATTAACACTCCACTAAACATTTAAGAGCAAATCTGTAGTTACGTTATTCCTTGGAGAGAGAGAGAGAAACAAAGTTAACGTTTCAGGTCTGTGTCCTTTCGTCCAAACTGGAAATAGTTAGAGATGTAACAGATTTTAACCAGGTACAGAGGCCGGTTTAACCACTCCTGCCTTCCCCCATATCACAGGCCATCCCTTGCGTCCCTTCCTCCGCTCCCGCCTTTCCCTGTCTCTGTACCTGGTTAAAATCTGTTACATTTCTAACATTTTCCAGTTCTGACGAAAGGACACAGACCTGAAACATTAACTCTGTTTCTCTCTCTCTCGCCACGGATGCTGCCTGGCCTGCTGAGTATTTCCAGCATTTTCTGTTTTTTATATTATGTAAAATAAAATTGTTTCTGTTTTCCCCTTTTTTTGGTTCTCTTCCTAAACGGCTCAATTATATTTTTTTAAAGTCAATAAAATGTAATAAGCAACTCCTCCAAATCCTCCCCTGCTCTTCCGCACTGCAACAGCATGGTTGCATGTTTGCGTGAAGCTACTCAATTCAGTCGTTCGTTCAAAATCAAATGTTGAGAAATTTCAATGTTAAAATGTTTTAAGCCATTCAGAGCCTGCTTAAAAGTGTTCGGACTTCAAGATCCGCTTGACACTTGTTTAGATGAGGGGAACATTGATTTTTGCTTGTTTCTCCCAATATCATATTCGAAACGTAGGGGGACAAAAGTGTTTTTAACTTTTAATTTTGGAGAAAATTCATTTAAATCTTAAATCTCTTTCTAGTCTCATTGCAGCTTTGACAGAATAAGTTGCTCCAAGTTTCTCTTTCCCTCTTCAATGTTGTCGTTAAACATGCAACAATTAAATAAAATAAACTCTAATTCCAAACGGAGCACAAATAAGAAAGTGAATAAAGGGGTTAAACTTCCGAAGAAGGCGGTGAGGTTAGCTCTCCTCAGTACAATAGCAAATACTGCGGATGCTGGAAATCTGAAATAACAGGAGAGAATGTTGGAAACACTCAGCAGGTCAGGCAGAATCCGTGGAAAAACAGATTCAGGTCTGTGACCCTTCGTCAGAACTGGTAAAAGTTGGAGATGTAACAGGTTTTAAGCAGGTGCAGGGCAGGGAAAGTGGGGGGAAGTGACGGAAGGAACTAACGGGAAGGTCCGTGCTAGGATTGAAGGCAGGACAGATTAAATGTTTCAAATGGGAATGGCGGAATGATCAAAAGCTGCCACCTGTAAAAATAGGGACATGGGTTATAGCCTGAAATTGTTGAACTCAGTGTTGAGTCCAGAAGGCTGTAAAGTGCCTAATCGAAAGATGAGGTGCTGTTCCTCGAGCTTGCGTTGAGCTTCATTGGAACAGTTTAATCAGCCGAGGACAGAGAGGTCAGAGTGGGCGTGGAGCGGAGAATTAAAGTGACAAGCAACCGGAAGCTCAGGGTCGCCCTCACAGACTGAACGGAGGTGTTCTGCAAAGCGGTTACGCAATCTGCGTTTGGTCTCCACATTATAGAGGAGACCACATCGTGAACAGGTAATAAAGTATAGCAATTTCCAACAAGTCAAGTAAATTGCTGTTTCACCTGTAAGGCGTGTTTGGGGCTCTGGACGTTGGGACGGGAGGAGTTAAAAGGGCAGGTGTTGAATCTCCTGTGCTTGGACGGGAAGGTGCCGTGGGGAGGGGAGGGTCTGTTGTGGGTGACTGAAGAGTGGACCAGGATGTCGCGGAGGGAGCGGTCCCTTCTGATTGCTGAAAGTGGAGGGAAGGCGAAGATGTGTTTGGTGGTAGAATCACGCTGGATATGGCGGAAATGGCGGAGAATCATCCATTTAATGTGGAGGTGAAAGGTGAGGACAAGGGAGAACCATATCGTGGTTTTGGGAGGAAGAAGGATTGAGAGCAGAAGTGCGGGAGATAGAATGGACATGGTCAATGGCCGTGTCAACCACGGTAGAGGGAAATCCTCGGTTGAGGAAAAAGAAAGACATGTTGGAAGCACTGGTATGGAAGGTGGCATCGTCAGAGCAGATGCGGCGGAGTTGGAGAAACTGGGAGAATGGAATAGAGTCTTTCCAGGAAGCGGGGTTGGAGGAAGTGTAGTCCACGTAGCGGTGGGAGTTAGTGGGCTTGTAGTTGATGTTTGTCGATATGGAGACTAGAGAAGTCAAGGAAGGAAAGGGAAGAGTCCGAGATGGACGATGTGAGGGCGAGGGAAGGGTGGAAATTGGAAACAAAGTGTATTACATTTTCTAGTTCAGGGCGAGAGCAGGAAACGACACTAAAACAGTCATCGATGCACCTGAAAAAGCGGTGAGGGACTGTACCTGAATAAGACTGGAACAAAGAATGCTCCACATATCCCACGAAAAGGCAGGCATAGCTAGGACCCATTCAGGTTCCCATAGTAACACCTTTAATTTGGAGGAAGTGAATAGAATCAAAGGAGAATTGGTTCAATGTGAGAACAAGTTCAGCCAGCCGGAGGAGTGTGGTGGTGGATGGGGACTGGTTGGGCCTCTGTT
Organism: Squalus acanthias; assembly: GCA_030390025.1. Lineage (NCBI taxonomy): Eukaryota > Metazoa > Chordata > Chondrichthyes > Squaliformes > Squalidae > Squalus > Squalus acanthias. Next base: position 434,903 of record JASTWF010000356.1, on the reverse strand, counting down.
CAAGGAAGAAGCGGAGCACCCTCAGGACATCCTGGTGGGGGATGGAGGTGTAGAGGGATTGTACGTTCATAGTGAATAAGAGACGGTTGGGGCCGGGAAACTGGAAACTGTTAAAGTGGCGGAGGGCATTGGAAGAGTCGCGAATGTAGGTGGGAAGAGACTGGACAATGGGAGAAAAAATAGAATCGAGATAGGAAGAAATCAGTTCCGTGCTGCAAGAACAGGCTGAAACGATGAGTCTACCAGAGAAGCCCTGTTTGTGGATCGTAGGAAGGATGGATAAGCGGGCTGTGCGGGGTTTGGGGACTATGAAGTTGACAGCTAGGTAGTTTGCAGTGAGTGAGGGGATCAGAAATTGATACGGCCGATGTTACGCCCGCAGTTTGCAATGAAAATATCTGGAGAGGTGAAGATTCCAGAGGGAGGGGTCCAGGTAGAACGGGAATTGTGGAAGCGGGAGAAAGGGTCCACTGTGAGGGGGGTAGACTTCTGGCCAAAGAAGTGGGTACGGAGACAAAGGCTGCGTTAAAATAGCTCAGCATCGAGCCGAGGTCGAAATTCATTGAGATGGGGGCGTAATGGGATGAAGCTCAGGCCTTTGCTGAGGACTGATCGTTCGGGGTCAATGAGCGGAAGGTCAGAGGGGATAGTGAAAACACGGCAGGAGGTGAGATTGGGAGAAGGGTTGGGGTCAGAAGAAATTGAAGGGGAAGAAGGTTCCGAAGGGGCGTTGGTGTCCAAGAGTTGACAAAGAGGAGGATAGCTAATGTAACCCCACTATTTAAAAACGTTGGTAGAGAGAAAACGGGGAATTATAGACCAGTAAGTCTGACATCGGTAGTGGGGAAAATGCTAGAGTCCATTATAAAAGATGTAATAGCATAGCACCTGGAAAACAGTGACAGGATCGGAAAAAGTCAACATGGATTTACAAAAGGTAAATCATGCTTGACTAATCTACTGGAATTTTTTGAGGATGTATCTGTTAGAATAGATAAGGGAGATCCAGTGGTTGTGGTGTATTTGGACTTTCAGAAGGCTTTCGAGAAGGTCCCGCATAAGTGATTAGCGTGCAAAGTTAAAGCACATGGGATTGGGGGCAAGGTACTGACTTGGATAAAGAACTGGTTGGCAGACAGGAAGCAAAGAGTTGGAATAAACGGCTCTTTTTCCGAGTGGCAGTCAGTGACTAGTGGGGTACCGCAGGGAACGTTGCTAGATCCCCAGCTATTCACGATATATATAATTGTTCTGGACGACGGAACTAGATGTAATATCTCCAAGTTTGCAGACGACACAAAGCTGGCTGGGCGTGTGTGCTGTGAGGAGGATGCAAAGAAACTCCAGTATGATATTGGACAGGTCGGGTTATTAGGCAGATGCATGGCAGATGCAGTATAATGTGCATACATGCGAGGTTATCCACTTCGGTGGCAAAAACAGGAAGGCAGATTATTATCTGAACAGCAATAGATTAGGAAAAGGGGAAGTGCAACGAGACCTGTGTGTCCTTGTGCACCAGTCGCTGAAGGTAAGTATACAGGTACAGCAGGCGGTTAAGAGGGCAAATGGTATGTTGGCCTTCATAGCGAGAGGATTCGAGTAAAGGAGCAAGGATGACTTGCTGCAGTTGTACAGGGCCTTGGTGAGACCACGCCTTGAGTATTGTGTGCAGTGTTGGTCGCCTTATCTGAGTAAGGATGATCTTGCCATGGGGAGAGTGCAGCGAAGATTCACCAGACTGATACCTGGGATGGCAAGAATGACGTATGAGTAGTGATTGGGTCGATTAGGCTTATATTCGCTAGAGTTTAGAAGAATGAGAGGGGATCTCATAAAAACGTATAACATTCTAACAGGACTAGACAGACTAGATGCAGGAAGGTTGTTCCCGATGGTGGGGGAGTCCAGAACCAGGGGTCACAGTATAAGGCTAAGAGATAAGCCATTTAGGACTGAGATGAGGAGGAATGTATTCACCCAGAGTGTGGTGAACCTTTGGAATTCTGCACCACAGAAGGCCGTTGAAGCCAATTCATTGAATATATTCAAGAATGATTCAGATATATTTCTTCAGTCTAAAGGGATCAAGGTATATGGGGAGAAAGCAGGGACAGTGTACTGAATTTGGATGATCATCCATGATCTAATTAAATGGCGGAACAGGCTCGAGGAAGCTTGCGATCCTTGATACCTGAAAGGAAGAAACAATGTTTTTTGTTGAAGTTCAGGATGAATCGAAGGATGAGATGGAACTGCAGACCAGGACAGCTTTGAGATAGAGTGAGTCGGTGCTGCTGAAGAGAGAGGTCGAGAGTGTTCATGCGGCGGCGCATGGCTAGCAGTGTGGAACTCAGAATACGGCGAGATCAGTGTTTCGAGGAACGCTTAACATCTTGGAGATATCTGCAGTCCTGTGTGGATCCAAAACACGAAAGGTGAAATTTCATTTGGAATGCACGTGGAATAAGTCGGAACCGGAGATATTTGGTGAGGAATGAGATGTGGCTGTGAAAACGAGTCTTGGCAGATATCTGATCAAACACGAGAAGGGAAACCAAAAGCAATGAAGATGAACAAGGTTGAAGAGACAAACGGAAATCCCGTCGGAGAGAAGAGCAGAACTTCTTCTAGAAGTGAAGTGGCAGTGAATTAATCACTAATACAATCGCAAAATACTGCGGATGCTGGACATCTGAAATAACAACAGAAAATGCTGGAAACACTCAGCAGCATCTGTGGAGAGAGAAACAGAGGCATCTGCATTGCTCAGAAACGCATTTATAATTAACACAGATTCCCCTCACCCAATACATTAATAATAATACAGATACATCTAAATACTTTAGTAACTAACACCGACACGCCTAAATATATTTAAAAAGAAAGACTTACCTTTCTAAAGCCTGTGTCCACTGGTGTACGGCAGGGATCGATGCTGGGTCCTTTGCTGTTTGTGGTGTACATTAATGATTTAGATATGAATGTAGGAGGTATGATCAGTAAGTTCGCAGATGACACGAACATTGGTGGAGTGGTAAATAGCGAGGAGGGAAGCCTCAGGCTACAGGACGATATAGACGGGTTGGTCAGATGGGCAGAACAGTGGCAAATGGAATTTAACTCTGAAAAGTGTGAGGTGATGCATTTTGGGAGGACGTACAAGGCAAGAGAATACACAATGAATGGTAGGACCCTAGGAAGGACAGTGGATCAGAGGGACCTTGGTGTGCATGTACATAGATCCCTGAAGGCAGCAGGACAGGTAGATAAGGTGGTTAAAAAGGCATATGGGATACTTGCCTTCATTAGCCGAGGCATAGAATATTTTAGCAGGGAGGCTATGATGAAGCTGTACAAAACGCTAGTTAGGCCACAGCTGGAATACTGTGTGCAGTTCTGGTCGCCACACTATAGGAAGGATGTGATTGCATTGGAGAGGGTGCAGAGGAGATTCACCAGGATATTACCTGGGCTGGAGCGTTTCAGCTATGAAGCGAAGCTGGACAAGCTGGGGTTGTTTTCCTTATAGCAGAGAAGGCTGAGGGGTGACCTGATGTAACAAAATTGTGAGGAGCATAGATAGGGTAGAAAGAAAATAACTTTTCCCCTTAGTAGAGGGTTCAATAAACAGGGGGCCTAGTTTCAAGGTACGGGGCAGGAGGTTTAGAGTGGATTTGAGGAATAACTTTTTCACCCAGAGGGTGGTTAGAATCTGGAACTCACTGCCTGAAAGGGTGGTAGAGGCAGGAACCCTCAAAACATTCAAGAAGCATTTAGATGAGCACTTGAAATGCCATAGCATACAAGGCTGCGGACCAAGTGCTGGAAAATAGGTTAGAATATACAGGGCTTGATGGCCGACGCTGACACGATGGGCCGAATGGCCTCTTTCTGTGCTGTATAACTCTATGACTCTATTCAAGCCACCAACAGCCTCCAGCTGTCAATCAACTCTCACCATCAGAGAGAGAGAGCGAGAGAGAGAGAGACTTTCATGAGCTTCCTGCATCCAGCCCTGAGCCTGTTACACTCACCAGCTGCTCACCCATAGCCCGCTGTCAGAAACACTGAACATTTTTACCGAGACCCTTCAAATACAGTCTATAAAATGAGAAAATAGCAAACTCCATCACAATTTGGTTGAATGGAACAAATGTTAAGAATATCTTCACCGTCACTCGGTAACCACGCTCGACATTCCTTCAATCGGTAGAATAAATTATCGGCTGTTAGAATTTTTTCCACTGGGTTGAATAATTTCTGTGTGAGGAATGTTCCAGCGTCGTAAACAAGGGGAACGCGCCGACCGAGCTGTGCCTTGATAGCTTCTGGGCAATCGGACAGTTCTCCCTTCATTCTGCACTGATTCACTTTCCCAAAGCGGATCGACAGATTCTCAAATCTGCTGACTGTTTTTTTCTCTTTTTTGGTTCCTTTCGATTTGTCGCGCTCCCGACTGGTAATGTATTCCAAACCTCACAGCAACCCTCCCCCTTGCATCGTGTCCCAGCCTCGATTGTAAGGGACCCACAGCAACCCCAGCCTCGTGACCTACCCGCTGACAGACACACCGCGGTCACACTCTGCTTTAGTGAGATTAATGTCCAGAGCGGCTTCAAGGTCCAATGCAATTGCGAGCAGAGCAGAGGACTTGAGAGCGAAACAATTTTGCCGTTTGTAGCTGTCTTCAAAAGCGCCGCACTGCTGCACTCAGACATTTCAAGAGCTGTTAGGACGATAATGTATCGAGGCAGCAGGTGCCCAGCAGGCGCCCATGCGATGCATCAGCACAGATTGCTGGCGGAGGGGAGACTTCGATGCTGCTCGATAAGTGGTTATTTTTCCCTCATATTAGCTACCTGTAACTGAAGGAAAGTCTTTTAAGATCAAATATTCTAAACTGCAATTTAAAGATGAGGGTTGAGCTGTCAACTGCTGCAGTCAGAGTTTGTGCTTAGCTGTAGTTGTAAAGAGTTTCGGGTAATAAAGGGTAGGGAGCTAGTGGGGAATTGGCAATTGAACAAATACCCATCATTAAGTGCTCACTCTTCTACTCACACAGTGATGGACATTCCTGTTTAAAATCTGAAAATCTTTGAAGAGGAACCAGCGCTCGACTGAAAGGCAGCGAGAAGATATGGAGCAGCAACCAAGCTCAGATAGGGGTTGGAGTTCTCACTCTCTCTCTCTCCTATATTTCACTGCGTGGGGAGAGAGAATGAATCTCCAATTAAATGCTACTTCATGCTCTTTCCGTTAATTCTATGTTTCTAACAAAACTGAACAAATCTTCTCCGCCGACATTGCCGAGATATCAAAGATGAAGCTGCAAGTGTTTTGGTTTGAGGGCTTCCTTCAGTTCGCTCTCAGTGACCCACGTGCAGTCTGCCTTCTTTCTTGTCTTGCGGTCGCCAAATCAACAATCTCTTGTTATAAACATACAGATAGTATTGGGACACATGGCAGAATAGAAAAGAGAGCTGGATCAATACAAAACAGCCTCAGACTCCAACAGGCAGTGACAGGTAGCTGTTAGGCGTAATTTGGACCCGTGACTTAGCTGGTCAAAGCGCCTAGAAACATAGAAACATAAAAAAATAGGAGCAGGATTAGGCCATTCGAAACTTGGAGCCTGCTCTGCCATTCAACACGATCATGGCTGATCCTCTATCTCAATACCATATTCCCGCTCTCTCCCCATACCCCTTGATGCCTTTTGTGTCTAGAAATCTATCGATCTCCCTCTTAAATATATTCAGTGACTTGTCCTCCACAGCCTTCTGTTGTAGAGAATTCCACAGGAAAAACCACCCTCTGAGTGAAGAAATGTCTACTCATCTCTGTCCTAAATGTCCTACCCCGTATCCTGAGACTGTGACCCCTCGTTCTAGACCCCCCAGCCTGGGGAAACATCCTCCCTGCATCCAATCTGTCAAGCCCTGTCAGAATTTTACACGTTTCAATGAGAGCCCCTCTCATTCTTGTGAACTGTAGTGAATACGGGCCTAGTCGACCCATTCTCTTCTCATACAACAGTCCTGCCATCCCAGGAATCAATCTGGTGAAACTCCGCTGCACTCCCTCTGTGGCAAGTATATCCTTTCTTAGGTAAGGAGACAAAAACTGCACACAGTACTCCAGGTGTGGTATCACCAAGGCCTTGTATAACTGTAGTAAGACATCCTTGCTGCTGAACTCAAATCCTCTTGCAATGAATGCCAACATACCACTTGCCTTCCTAACAGCTTGCTGCACCTGCATGTTTGCTTTCGGTGACTGGTGTACAAGAACACCCAGGTCCCTTTGTACATCAACATTTCCCAATCTATCTGTCACCATTTAAACAATAACCTTTCTGTTTCTTCCCACCGAAGTGGATAACTTCACATTTATCCACGTTATAATGCATCTGCCATTTATTTGCCCACTCACTCAACTTGTCTAAATCGCCTTGAAGCCTCTTTGCATCCTCCTCACAATGCACAATCCCACCTAGTTTCGTGTCGTCAGCAATCTTGGAAATATTACATTTGGTTCCCTCATGCAAATCATTGATATATATTGTGAATAGCTGGGGCTCAAGCACTGATCTCTGCGGTACCTCAGAAGTCACCGCCTGCCACCCCGAAAAAGAACCATTTATTCCTACTCTCTGTTTCCTGTCTGTTAACCAATTTACTATCTATGCCTTTATATTACCCCCAAACCCATGTGCTTTAATTTTGCACACTAACCTCTTATGTGGGACTTTATCAAAGGCCTTCTGAAAATCCAAATACACCACATCCACTTGTTCTCTCTTCGCTATTCTACTAGTTACATTCTCAGAAAACTCCAGCAGCTTTGTCAAACACGATTTCCCTTTCCTAAATCTATGTTGACTTTGTCTAATCCCGTTGATATTTTCTAAGTGTCCTGTTATCACATCCTTTATAATAGACTCCAGCTTTCCCCTATTACTGATGTTAGACTAACCGGTCTGTAGTTCCCTGTTTTCTCTCTCCCTCATTTTATTAAATAGTAGGGCTATATTTGGCACTCTTCAATCTGCAGGAACTGTTCCAAAATATATTGAATTTTGGAAGCTGACAACCAATGGATCCATTATTTCCACGGCTACGTCTTTTACTTCTCTGGGATGCAGATTATCAGGCCCTGGGGATTTATCGGCTTTCAGTCACATTAATTTAACCAGCACTATTTTTTTACTAATACAAATTTCCTTTAATTCGTCCTTCTCATTAGACCCTTGGTTCCCTAGCATTTCTGGGAAGTTATTTGTGTCCTCTTCAGTGAAGACAGAACCAAAGTATTTGTTAAATTGCTCTGCCATTTCCTTGTTCCCCGTTATAAATTTTCCCGTTTCTTACTGTAAGGGACCAATTTGTCTTCACTAATCTTTCTCTTTTTACATACTTGTAGAAGCTTTTATAGTCCGCTTTGAAGTTCCTTGCAAGTTTACTCTCATACTCTATATTTCCCCTCTTAATCAATTATTGGTCCATTTTTGCTGAATTCTAAACTGCTCCCAATCCTCAGGCTTACTACTTTTTCTGGCAACTTTATATGATTCCTCTTTGGATCTAATACGATTCTTAATTACTTTTGTTAGCCACGGTTGGGCCGCTTTTCCTTTTGTGTTTTTTCGCCAGAAAGGAATGTATAACTGTTGCAATTCATGCATTCGTTCCTTAAATGTTAGCCATTGCCTATCCACTTTCATGCCTTTTAATGAAGCTCCCCAATTTATCATACCCAACTCAGCCCTCATAACTTCGTAGTTTCCTTTATTTAGATTTAGGACCCTAGTTTCGGAATGGACTACTTAATCCGTTTCGTAAACTGGGGATTTTGGGTTCAACTCCCAGCGGGGCCATTCCTTTGTCTGTTATGAACTCCAGGGATGAGTTTCTTTGGTGAAGGGGCTACATTCGTTTTAAGTGTAACCGCGACTGCACTAGTGTCCAATCTGGATTAAGGTTCAAGTCGCTGCGGGAACAGGGTCGAATTCCGCCCCGCTCATAATTGCTTGCGGTACATTTTTGTCTCATCACCAGAAATCCATCTTTTTGAAGTGACTTTGCAGTGGTTAGAGCAAAACCGCAGAAGCCGATGTGTGGTGCGGTGAAGGTATAGTGTTTAGTTTTCTCTGTTGTGACCGCAACAATCTCGCTTCGAATCCGAGGTATGGCACAGCTTGATTAGTAACTTTTGTTCTTGGCGGCACCTGCAGATAAAACGTAGCGAGAAATCATTTTTTAACTACATGAAGCAAATATTGTTTGTTAGCGGTGAAAACCTATTTGCTCCTTCAAACCCCACGCTCTCACATGCCTGAGCTTGATGCGCCACAATTCAAACCCGCCTCTTCTCCCAGCTTTTTCTTCGTTCCAGAATCAATAGCCCTCCTTTACTTTCCTCCATCCATTTCATTGTATATTTCCTGCGGCATTACCTTAATCTACCATCCACTTTCACCTACTTACCCCGTAAGTTTGCTCTGCTACCACCGCTGTTCCTGGGGGCTCATGTCCCATTCGCACCAAGCTGAATTGGTGCTTTGAAACCAGCCGAAACATTTAGACCTGCGGGACCGCTAGACAGACAAGCATTGCGAAAGCAGAGTCGACCTTCGGAACCAAAATAACAGGATTGCACACGAAATGTCCTGGGCCTAATGGATAAGGTGTCTGACTTCGCTGCTAATCATAATCGGGATTGTTGTCATCTCGGATCATTCTATGTTTGTTTTAACCAGGAGTGCTCATAATCCCGGATCATTCTGAGTGTTAATCTTTTGATAAGGAGAGCGATTTGAGCTGTGATGACCGAGTTGTTAAGGTGTTTTGTTCGAAGTTACATTGGGTTTCTCTGCGCAGGTGCAAACCCAGCTCGCAGCGCATCTGTTCATGAATTCGAAATATGTTCATATGTTCCGAAATCCACTCCTTTATGAGCTGTTGCCCTGAATTTGCTCACCGTTCTCCCCACAACAATTGATGGGCTTTGGCAGTGGCTGCATGGTCTAATGGATACGGCGTCTAACATCGGTGGATAGCTGGATTGTTATTAAAAGATTGCAAGTATCGAATCCTGCCGCGGTCCTTTCTTTTACTGGGCGCAACTTTTTCTGAATCTGTCTTAAAACCGAGCATTTCTGACAGGCCTTTACCTGAAGTAACGGAAGGCCTTTTGCTTACAGCAGCTGATTGTACATTTTTAACATTGTCGATCTGGGTGAAAGGGCAGGAAAAGCGGTGAAGGGCTCTCTCTTGCAGCGTATTTCTGTTTGGATGCAAAAATCGGGAAATGGAATTGCTGAGTGTGAGGAAGATGTTAGACGAGTTGGCAGAGAGGTTAAGGTGATGGGCTACTAATCACATTGTGCGCTGCACGCGTGGGTTTGAATCCCATATTCGTAGTAATTGTGTTAAACGTTTGCTGCAGATAATCATGCATTTAACATAAAATAGGCCTTGGTTCCTAATCTTGTCAGTGTGGATCCTGGCCTCTGTACCTGCATTGTTTCTAGCCTATTAAAATTAAGACGGAAAATTCGAATTGTTCACCCAATTGTAATTCAATGAAGGTGGATCAGTGATCACGAATGGGCGATAGAACTTTCCCTCCCTCTCTTCATTCTTCCTTCCTCAGAGATTGACTCCGAATGATAGACTAGTGGGAAAAAATAAAGATTATTGAGCAGAAAAATAATATCATCCATTGGGAAGAAATTTAACTTCAAAACATTTTTACCAATCTTAATGACCAGATAATCTGTTTAGTGTCTTTGGTTGAGTGAAAGATAATGGGCGCAACATTAGGAAGAATACTCGGCTCTTTTGGAAGTAGTGACATGGGATCTGCGACCTCGGTTTAACGTCTTATCAGGAAAGCGGCACCACCGACAGTGTAGCTCTCCCTCAATACTGCTCTGGAGTGTCAGTCTGGATTATGCGCTCAAGTCTCTAGAGTGGGGCTTGAGTTTGCTACCGCTGAGCCACGGCTGACACCTAAACTCAGTTCATTCCGCTAGAGTGAAATGACGAAGATAAAGAGAAAGATGACAGTGGAGTAAAACATCAACTTTGCGTCCAAGAATCAACCGGAAATCGTTATCGATGGTCGGTTAAAGAAACCGACCGATTATGTTGTCATCGCTTTCGTAAGCAATGAATATCATGCAGTGTTTATAACGGGCGCTGGATCGATAGAATCATAGAATCTTAGAAATGATGCCGTGTGTTCCCAAAACCAGGTAATTATTATATATCAAATAGAGCAGTGAATGTGGCCTCAGTCAGCGCATTACGGCCCATCCCTGGGAAAAGATATACCACGGCCCGGCTAAACCTTCCCATACACCGAGCACAAGCACAGCAAAAACAGGCACAAAAGCCTTTGCCGAGGAACCAGAGTGAGTCACATTTTCTTTGATCTGTGATAGTTGTAAATATAACTTGGTGTCTCTGTGTTAGTAAAACATGTAGTTGTGAGTTGTTCTGTTGTATATAAATATATTTTGTTTAATTGTGTTAGTGTTTATTTATTTGAATGCAAGAGTTTTATTTACAATTGTACTGTGGCACATCTGTATTCGTTATAAAGGTATTTTCTGTGTATATATTAGTATCTATGTTACTTATAATTAAATCGTAAATAAACAGCAATACAATTATAACACAGATACAAAGAGATATGTTGATAAATAAAACAGAGATACAAATAATCACATTTATAATAACACAGCGATGAACACCAATGTTGCAATAGCGGATGAGAGTTTCACTTACTTAGAGGAGGGAGTGGAGGCGTTTTCCCTCTTCAACCAGTAACTCTGATGTACAGAATAACGTATCAGAATCTGACTCGGTTCCACCGCAGTGGCCAGTCATTTGTCACAAACGGGAAGATGTGTAAACTCACGGGTTATCTGCACATGTTTCCTGCAGCATTTTCAACAGAAACAAGGATTCTCCTGAACACGGTGATGAGAATTTTGCCCTCATGACGCAATGACTCGCGCATTGGGCTTCTCTCTGATTCTATTCTATAGAAACATTCAAAGGTTGTCGATTCGAGTCTCACCAAAGTCCAATTTTATGATAGGTATCGTTGGTTCCGGCGCTGGAAAGTGACATCTTGCAGCAAAACCGCAACTGTCTGCTACCCGGCTGCACAGCACCTGCCACGTGCCGCTGTGATGGCCGGTTGAATTAATGCGCTGGGCTTGAAACCCACTCGTGGTTTCCTGATCACTGCGATACTGTTTAAAGCTCCGTTCAATGCTCCAATAAATAAGAGCTGGAGCTGCCGGGCTGCATTTACCTCTCTCGGAGCCTGAGAGATCCGCAAGCGAGGGAGGCACGTTTAAATTGTCTCCAAATGCTCTTTTACAAGATTTCAATGGACGAGAAGCATTTCCCCATAAGCTGCAATATTCTTTTTTTGGTTATTTTCTCCCCATGCTTCTCTCTATCTCTCCCTGTGTCTGCCTCTTGTCTTTCTCGATTTGTCGCTGATTGAGTTCTCAGGCTTCCATGGACCGCCAGAGCTGATCTAAACTGCAACCGGCGCAGAAACTGGTAAAGGTAGACTGAGATTACAGGACAAGTAAATTGGAAATTCGTGGCCAATGTCTTCACTTATACGTCTCTTCGCTCTCACAGTGAAATAAAGCATCAATTTTATTACAGTTGACTTATGGTAGAGTGTATAATATGAGATGGCGAATCAGACAATATAGCGCTTTTAATTTTACAAACACTTATTTGATTATACAAATCGTAGATTTAAAACTAGTTTTGTAAAGAGAGTCCAATAGTGTTGACTTGAACTTGTCAGCAATGGTCGTACGGCAGTTGGGTGCCTGTGTCCAGTTGGAAAGCTGTCTGTAGGAACATGCAGTCTGGCAGAGCTGGACGTCCCGCAGATTGACTTTTCCGCTGAGCAGATGATGATCCTCCTTCTTGAAAATGATTCACCAGCCCAGATCAGAGGGGATTAATCATCATGACAGTGGACTGGGACTGAGGCCACTTGTATAACAGGAAGTGAAGGGGGCAGTTTCCCTTCCTTGAAGTGCATTAATGATTCAGTTGCAGTTTTTGCTGAAGAATTTGTTTGATAGATTCGCCACTCGGCCCAAGGATGAGCGGAGCCAACCAACGTGGAGTTAAAGCAAATCCTCCAGTCAGTTAATTCAGTGGCATTTCAAGAACAAAAAGAAATCAATGTGACTGACTCAGTGACCGCGTCAGATAATGGACAAGGTGCTTAACTTCGGCGTGTTTCATAATGTAATCAGAACATTGCAGTTACAAGTCTTTTTGCGGTCGGTTTGCACACTGGGTTCCAACATGGATCGGACCTGTTTCACACCCGACTATTTCTTACAATCACTGACCTCATGTAACGGAAATACCTATTTAATTTTGCTCACAGAAGCTGACTGTACATTTTCAGCATTGCGGATCCGGGTGCACGGGCGGGGACTTGCGGGAAAGGATAAACTGTTTTATTGTGTACTGATTTAATCTCCTTAACTAAGGAAGGGTATACTTGCCATAGAATGAGTGCAACGAAGGTTCACGAGATTGATTCCAGGGATGGGAACCTATCAGGACAGATTGAGTAGACTAGGTCTATATTCTTTCACTCAGAGGGTGGTGAATCTCAGGAAATCTCTACCCCAGAGGGCTGTGGAGGCTCAGTCGCTGAGTACATTCAAGACAGAGATCGATAGATATTTGAATATTAAGGGAATCAAGGGATATGGGGATAGTGCAGGAAAGTGGAGATGAGGTAGAAGATCAGCCATGATCTCATTGAATAGCGGAGCAGGCTCGAGGGGCCGAATAAACTCATTAGACCCTTGTTTCCTCACCTTTTTTGATATGCTTTTTGTGTATTCTACTATGAAGACAGATACAAAATATTTGTTTAACGTTTCTGCCATTTCCTTATTCCCCATAATAATTTCTCCTGTCTCAGCCTCCAAGGGACCAACGTTTCATTTTGCTACTCTCTTCCTTTTTACATACTTGCTGATGCTCTTACAATCTGCTTTTATATTTCTTGCTAGTTTTCTCTCATAATCTAGTTTTTCCCTTTTTATCATTTTTTTGGTTAACCTTTACTGGTTTATGAAACTCTCGCAGTCCGCATGGTTACTATTAATGTTTGCAACATTATAAGCTTCTTCTTTCAATCTAATGCTATCCTTAACTTCTTCAGTTTGCCATGGTTGGATCACTTTTCCCATGGAGTTTTTGTTTTTCAATGGAATGTATTTTTGTTGATAATTATGAAATATTTCTTCAAGTGCTAGCCACTGCTTATATACTGCCATAACTTTTAATCTATTTTTCCAATCTATCTTAGCCAACTCGTCTATCATACCTATGTAATTGGCTTTTTTAAGTTTAAGACTTGTTTCGGACCAAGGCAATTCACTCTCAAAATTAAGGAGAAGTACTATCATATTATGATCACTCTGCCCCAGAGGATCCTTTAATATGAGATTGCTAATTAACCCTGTCTCATTACAGAAACAAGATCTAAAATAGCCTGTTCCCTGGTTGGTTCCGTGACATATTATTCTAGGAAATTGTACCCAAATTAATTCCATGAACTCGTCCTTCAGACTACCTTTGCCAATTTGATTTGTCCAGTCTATATGAAGAATACAGTTCCCCAAGATTATTGCATTACCTTTGTTGCAAGCTCCTACTATGTCTTGATTAATATTCTGTCCAACGGTATAGCTATTGTTAGGGGAGCTATATACTACTACTCGTGTTTGCTGCCCCTTGTTATTCCTTATCTACACCCATATTGATTCTACTTCCTCATCTTCCGAGCCGAGATCCTTTCTCGCTACTGCCCTTATGTCATCCTTTATTATCAGCTCTGCTCCCCCTCCATTTCCATTCTGCCTGTCTTTTCGAAACGTCAAGTAACCTGGAACATTTAGTTCCCAACCTTGGCCACCTTGCAACCACGTCTCTGTAATGTCTATTAGATCAACAATCATTTATCTCTATTTGTGCTACTAGTTCATCTATCTTGTTACGGATGTTTCGTGCATTCAGATAAAGAGCCTTTATTTTTTTTTACTATTATTCCCTGCTTTGACCTTATTCTCCGCTGCACTGCTACCGTTATACTCTCTGTCCCTTCCTGTCACAGTCTGCTTATTTTTACCCAAATCGCTACATTGCTCTATTGCCTTGACCTTTCTCTTTAGTTTTCTAAATTTCCCCACACCTGACCCCCTCCCCTCTTTTTTAGTTCAAAGCCCTATCTATAGCCCTAGTTATTGAATTCGCCAGGACGCTGGTCCCGGCCCGGTTTAAGTGAAGCCCGTCCCGACGGAACAGCTCCCTCTTTCCCCAGTACTGGTGCCAGTGCCCCATGAATTGAAACTCCTTTTACCAAAAACAGTCTTTGAGCCACGCATTGACCTCTCTGATCTGCTTGACCCTATGCCAATTTGCGTGTGGCTCAGGTAGTAATCTTGAGCGTATTACGCTTGAGGTTCTGCGTATTAATTTAGAACCTAGCTCCTCAAGCTCCCTCAGCAGAACCTCATTCTTAGTTCTACCTATATCATTGGTTCCTACATGGACCACGACAACTGGATCCTCCTCCTCCCACTCAAAGTTCTTCTCCACCGTGGGGAGATAACCTTAACCCTGGCACCGGGCAGACAACACAGCCTTCGGGACTCTCTTTCACGGTGACAGAGAACACTATCTATCCCCCTGACTATAGTGTCCCCTACTACTACCGCATTCCTTCCTTCTCCCCCCAATTGGATGGCCCCCTGTACCAAAGTGCCGTGGTCAGCTTTCCCATCCGCCCTGCAGTCCTTTTTCTCATCCATACATTTAGAAAGTACCTCGTACCTGTTGGACCTAGTCCAGGGCTGAGGTTCCTCCATTACTACATCCTGGGTCCACATACCTTCCTGACACGAAATCACACCCTCTTGTCCAGGACCACTCACGAACTCTAAAGTACTACTTAACAGAAAGGGTGTGACTGCCTCCTGAAACAAAGTGTCACGGTAACTGACCCCTCCCTGAAGCATTGCAATGTCTGCAGCTCGTACTCCAGCTCAACAATTCTGAGCCGAAGTTCCTCGAGTTGCAGACACTTACTGCAGATGTGGTTGCTCGGGATCGCGATGCTCTCCACAGACTCCCACATGCTGCAGTTACGACACACCACCTGCCCTACCATCTCTAACCTTGTTTTGTTGATTAATTAATTGGTAAAAGATTTTATTTAATCGATATTTTAGGTTTAATTTTTGATTAGTTTATTTATTTTAATTTATTATGTTAATAAGTACTATCGAGTTACAGTTTCTCAGCTCTTAATTTAACTCCATTCTCCAACAGAGAGCAAAAAAGAGCTGCAATTCTCAACAACCAATCACCTACCTGATCTCCTGTGACGTCACATTTGATGTTGTTTTGAATTGGAACCACGCGTTGCTTTAATTCAGCTCCGCTCTCGGGCCGCTCTTTATCCTCTCGCCACTGCCGCTGTTTTAATTCAGGTCCGCTCTCGGGCCGCTCTTTATCCTCTCGCCGCTGCCGCTGTTTTAATTCAGGTCCACTCTCGGGCCGCTCTTTATCCTCTCGCCGCTGTCACTGCTTTATAACAGGTCCGATCTCGGGCCACTCTTTATCCTCCCGCCGCTGTCGCTGCTTTAATTCAGCTCCGCTCTCGGGCCGCTCTTTATCCTCCCGCCGCTGTCACTGCTTTAATTCAGCTCCGCTCTCGGGCCGCTCTTTATCCTCTCCCCGCTGTCGCTGCTTTAATTCAGCTCCGCTCTCGGGCCGCTCTTTATCCTCCCGCCGCTGTCACTGCTTTAATTCAGCTCCGCTCTCGGGCCGCTCTTTATCCTCTCCCCGCTGCCGCTGCTTTAATTCAGGTCCGCTCGCGGGCCGCACTTTACCCTCTCGCCACAGCCGTTGCTTTGATACGGCACCTCAAACTAACAAAGCACATCAATCCAACATATAACCTCAAACTAATGCAATAGCGCCAGCGACTACAGAAACTTTAACTAATGCAGCATCTCAGACTAATATTACATCTTAAACTAATACAGAAATACAAACTACGGCAGCACCTCAAACTCGTATTACCTCCAACTAATACAACTCCTGAATCTAACACAAAAGATCAAACTGATACGTCACCTCAACATGATGCAGCACCTCAAACTTATACAGCACCTCAAACTAATTCAGACCCTCAAACTAATAAGCACCTTGAAGTATACAGCACCTCAAACTAATAAAGGACCTTAAAGTAATACAGCACCTAAAACTAATATATTACCTTAAAGAAATACAGCACCTCAGACGAATACAGCACCTTAAACTAATACAGTACCTTAAACTAATACAGCCCCTCAAACTAATGCAGCCCCTCAAACTAATACAGCCCCTCAAACTAATACAGTTCCTCAAACTAATACAGCCCCTCAAACTAATACAGACCCTCAAACTAATACACCCCCTCAAACTAATACAGTACCTCAAACTAATACAGCCCCTCAAACTAATACAGTCCCTCAAACTAATACAGAACCTCAAACTAATACAGCCCCTCAAACTAATACAGCCCCTCAAACTAATACAGTCCCTCAAACTAATACAGAAACTCAAAATAATACACCCCCTCAAACTAATACAGTACCTCAAACTAATACAGTCCCTCAAACTAATACAGAACCTCAAACTAATACACCCCCTCAAACTAATACAGTACCTCAAACTAATACAGCCCCTCAAACTAATACAGTCCCTCAAACTAATACAGAACCTCAAACTAATACAGCCCCTCAAACTAATACAGCCCCTCAAACTAATACAGTACCTCAAACTAATACACCCCCTCAAACTAATACACCCCCTCAAACTAATACACCCCCTCAAACTAATACTGAACCTCAAAATAATACAGGACCTCAAACTAATACAGAACCTCAGATTAATACAGAACATCAAACTATTAGAGTACCTAAAACTACTGCAACTCCTCAAACTAATACAGCTCTGACGTAATAAAGACTCACTACGCACTTGAACATAAAGCAAGGCTTTAATCAACTTGTAACAAAACATGGAGGTCTAGTTAGCATTCACTAGCTTCCTGTTTCCAGATTGTCTCTGCCCAAGGTGGGCCCATGCCTGAGTATTTATACTCCCTGGACGGCGCCCCAGCTGGCCGCCCAGTAGTACTTCCTGAGTTGTTACTTGCGATTTATGACATTCTTCCTCCCTAAAAGGTTTGGAAGTCCAGTCTTCCTTTAACGGACTAGGCGGACCAGAAATAGCCATAGACGTTTAGCTCTCTGCTTGTGACTGGAAGGCACGTCTCCCCGGACCGTGTCCTGGTCCCTGGGTCGCTTGGCCCGTACCGGTAAGTCAGTAGAGTCCGCGTCATCTTGATCATCCTGTGGAGGACTGGGAATATCATGATTCCGGGTGCGGGTCCCCACAGGTGCTGAGCTGGCCTCATCCCGGGTCGTGGCTGGAGATTGTCCAGCGTCCTGGTTTCGGGTGGCCATCCTACAGGAAGCGTCCAGCTCCCTGAGTTGATCTGGTAGCGTTGCCGGCAGATCCCCCGATGTCCCAGGCGGGGCGTCATTTTCATAGGGGTGCGGAGTGTTGATATCATTGTCGGGGGATCCTTCATCATTCGGGCCCGTGTGACCGGTTGGGCAGGGAGCCAGATCTCGGAGCGAGACGGTGGTCTCCCGGCCATCAGGGTACTGTACGTGCGCATACGTGGGGTTTACCTCCGTTAACTCCACCTCGTCAACGAGAGGGTCGTTTTTGGCAGACCGGACGAACCTCCGGAGTAGCACCGGGCCTAGAGCCACCAACCATGATGGTAGAGATGTCCCATGTGTAGAGCGATGCCGGAATTTGAAGAATCGCTCATGAGGTGTGACATTAGTAGATGTGGAGAGAAGAGACCTGATAGAGTGTAACGCGTCGGGGAGCACCGTTTCCCACTGCTGGTCCAGCAGGTTGCGTGAACTTAGTGCCAGACGGACAGCGTTCCAGATGATGGCATTGTATCGTTCAACCTGTCCGTTACCGATTGGGTGATATGGTGTCGTCTTACTTGAGGCGATTCCCCGTTGGGAGAGATAACTTTTAAGTTCACTCTACATAAAGGAGGGACCCCGATCAGTGTGGACAAAATTGGCCGTCCCGCAAAGGGAAAAGACCTGATCGAGGCATTTAATTACCGTAGAGGTAAGCATATTAGGGCAGGGGAAGGCGAAGGGAAAGCGTGAATACTCGTCCACCATCGTAAGTACGTAGGTGTTCCTTGTCGATGAAGGCAATGGCCCTTCAAAGTCTATGCTGAGCCTCTGCATAGGCTGCATTGCATGTATGAGTAAGCCATCTGATGGGTGAAAGAATTGTGGTTTCAATTCTGCACAAATCCTACAGGAGGAGCATGTTTTCTTTACGTCCTCGGTTGAAAATGGTAGATTTTTGGAGCGCACAAAGTGCAACATGCGGGTCACACCAGGATGGCATAAGTCCATATGCAAATCCGCCAGAGTCGACGTTGACATTGAGGAGCAAAATGCCCGTGTCGAGGTATCTGGGGCCACATTCTGTTTGCCGGGTCGGTAACAGATAGTATATCCAAAGGCAGCCAGCTCCATCCTCCAGAGTTGAATTTTATTATTTTTGATTTTCGTGCACCTCCGGTTATCCAAAAATGTGTGGGTTAGGTTGATTTGGCTATGATAAATTGACCCTTAGTGTTAGGGGGGATTAAATATGTGGGGTGATAGGATGGGATATGTTAGGGGGAATTAAATACGTGGGGTTACGGGGGTAGGGTGGGATATGTGTACTGTGGGGATTAAAGCAGGGACAGGGTACTGGATTTGGATGATCAGCCATGATCGTATTGAATGGCGGAGCAGGCTCGACGGGCCGAATGGCCTACTCCTGCTCCTAGATTCTATGTTTCTATGTTTCTATGAAGGCCACAGAGCGCTGGTCAGTTATAAGCGTAAAATGACGCCGAGCAAGAAAATGACCCCATTGGCGTACAGCCTCGATGATGGCCGTAGCCTCCTTCTCGACGGGGGGGGGGGTAATGGAGCTCGCTACCCTGCAAGGTTCTGGATAGGAATGCCACGGGTCGGCCACCTTGATTCAAGGTAGCGGAGATCGCCACCTCCGATGCATCGCATTCGACCAAAAAAGGAAGATTTTCGTCAATGGAGCGAAGCGTGGCTTTCTCCAGCTGTCGTTTGAGGAGGTTGAAGGCAGAAATAGCCGTAGCTACCAATGGAAAAGACTTCGCATGGAGCAGGGGCTGTATTTTATCGGAGAAGTGTGGTATCCATTTTGCGTAATAAGCAAACATGCCAAGTGCCCGACGAAGAGAGCCGAGGTTCGTCGGGGGAGGGAGCTCCTGAATTGGACGAAGTCGCTCTGGGTCCGGTTTAATAACACCGTTGCCCACCCAGTAGCCAAGAATGTTCACCGATGGCACCGACTTCACCGATTTGGATTCGTTTAACGTTAAGTGGCGACGGCGGAGTACGTCAAAAAATCTCTGAAGATTGGCGTCATGCTCCTTTTGATCATGGCCGGCAATAGTGATATTGTCTAAATACGGAAAGGTATCCGTCAAGTTCTCTTGCCGGACTAGGACATCCATGGCCCGTTGGAAGACGGCCACCCCATTGGTGACCCCGAATGGAAGGCGGCGAAACTGGAAAAGCCGACCATTGGCCTCAAAGGCCGTATACTTCTTGTCGGAGTATTGCAGTGGCACCTGACGGTACGCGCTTTTTAAATCGAAGGTCGAGAATACCTTGTATTTGGCAAGGTTGTTGACCATGTCATCTATGCGTCGCAGTGGGTAGGCATCCAGATCAGTATATTGATTAATAGTCTGCGAATAATCGATACACAGACGTTTTTTATGTTGTTTTAAGGGATTCCTCACGATGACGACCTGAGCCCGCCAGGGAGATGAACATGGCTCGATAATAGCGTCGACTAAAAGGCGAGAGATTTCCGCCTCAATAAACGCTCGATCGTCTTGGCTAAAGCGCCGCGATTTGGTGGCTATGGGTTTACAGCGGGGGGGAAGATTGGCAAACAGGGAGGGTTCACCGAGTAAGGCCGCCGAGAGTGCACAAAACGGCACCTTAGAAATGGTAAGCTCCGGCCTTGACCCTCCAAACTCAAAAGTGATCTTCTTGTGCTGCTTCTGGAAGGCCTGTCCCAGAAGCACATCGCTACATAAGTTTTCGAGTACTCCAAGCCGGGTGGAGAGATACGTGCGGCCGTTGAGGATGAGGTTGACAAGACAGAAGCCAGAAGAATTGGTGGTCAGAGTCGTCAGAGCCATTGCAATCTCCCTGTCCGAGGGATAAGTGTGCAGTTTTAACCTGTTGACAGCCCGCTTACTAATGAAGCTGTCAGAGCTGCAGGAGTCGATTAGCGCGCTTAGAGTGTGCCCATTTACTGAAACCTTCGTGGCTGCATGGGACAAACTTTGGGGAAAAACAGCCGTGATGGGAGGAGGGGCAATTTTCCCTTCGGCAACTGTAGCCTTAACAGTGGTTCCTGTGGGAGGAGCAGCTCCATAGATAGCAGCTGTGAAGCTAACAGGAGCTCTCGACCGGTATACTTTAGAGGAGCGGCCTTTCTTGTTAGCAAAGGCCCGTGACTGGCATACCTTGGAAAAGTGTCCTTTCTTGCTGCAATGATTGTAGGTCACATTACGAGCCGGGCAAAATTTTCTGTGATGGCACGCCCCTCCACAAAAGAAACACTTTCTTCCTGATTGCCAGGATGCTGCTAGGGCGGGGTCGTCATCAGTGAAGGCCTCTAGGGTAGGGTCGTCGTCTGTTAGAGTAGTGTCGACATCAGAGGGGGCATCCGCCCGAGACCTACCGAAAGTCTCATTAAAGGAGATAGCCGCCGCCCGTGCACGTGGTGGGAGATAAGTGTCTGCATTTTTCTTGGCCAAGTCCAAGGAACACGCCTGGTCATAAGCAGCCCGTAAATTGAGGGTTTTATTTTCCAGCAGGCGCTGACGTATAAAAGGGGACGCGATCCCATTGATAAAGGAATCGCGGATTAGTTCCTCTTCATACTGTTCAGCTGTAACTGCTTTAAGGTTACAAACCTTGCTGAGCCTGCAAAGTTTCTGGAGAAATTCATCGAGTGATTCCCCAGGCTGCTGCCGAGTTGTGGCCAGTAGGTGTCGAGCAAAGATTTCATTTGGGGACTTGACATATAGCTGCTGTAAGATTTCGATAGCAGTGTCACAGTCTATACAGTCCTCAATATAATCATACACATGAGGAGACACGTAGTTGATAAGCATTCGTAACTTATTAGGGACATCCGCCCCACATTCTTCAAGAAAGTTGCTAAAGGTACGAAACCAATGCTTCCATACCTTCGCTGCCGCAGGTGCATTCGGGTCCAGGTGGAGACGAGCAGGTCTAAGGAGTTTTTCCATGATGGATCAGTTTCTTGCCCTAGTTCCCTTCTGTGGTTCGAGTTGCAGCTGGTTGTTCCGAATCACCCAAAGCGTGGAGACGATATCAAGTTGATTAAATTGACGTAATAAAGACTCACTACACACTTGAACATAAAGCAAGGCTTTAATCAACTTGTAACAAAACATGGAGATCTAGTTAGCAGTCACGAGCTTCCTGTTTCCAGATTGTCTCTGCCCAAGGTGGGCCCATGCCTGAGTATTTATACTCCCTGGACGGCGCCCCAGCTGGCCGCCCAGTAGTACTTCCTGAGTTGTTACTTGCGATTTATGACAAGCTACTCAAATTAATACAGCACCTCAACACAATACAGAACCTCAAAATAATACAGCACCTCAAACTAATTCAGAACCTAAAACTAATACAGAACATCAAACTAATAGAATACCTAAAACTACTGCAGCTCCTCAAACTAATACAGCAACTCAAAACAATGCAGATCCTCAAAATAACACAGCACTTCAAATTTATTCAGAACCTCAAACTAATACAGAACATCAAACTAATAGTGTACGATAGCTAAATACTGCGGATGCTGGAAATCCGAAATAACAACAGAAAACGCTGGAAAAACTCAGCAGGCCAGGCAACATCCGTGCAGAGAGAAACAGAGTTAACGTTTCAGGTCGAAGCCCTTCGTCGGAACTGAGAAAAGAGCAGGAAATTAAACTAATAGTGTACCTCAATCTACTGCAGATCCTCAAACAAATACTGCATCTCAAATCAATACCGCATCCGAAACTGATTCAGAACCTCCACCTAATACAGCTTCCGAAACTGATACAGAACCTTCACCTAATGCAGCTTCTGAATCTAATACAGAACCTCCACCTAATGCAGCTTCTGAAACTAGTACAGAACCTCCACCTAATGCAGCTTCTGAAACTAATACAGAACCTCCACCTAATGGAGCTTCTGAATCTAATACAGAACCTCCACCTAATGCAGCTTCTGAAACTGATACAGAACCTCCACCTAATGCAGTTTCTGAAACTGATACAGAACCTCCACCTAATGGAGCTTCTGAAACTAATACAGAACCTTCACCTAATGGAGCTTCTGAAACTAATACAGAACCTTCACCTAATGGAGCTTCTGAAACTGATACAGAACCTCAAACTAATAAAGCTTCTGAAACTGATACAGAACCTTCACCTAATGGAGCTTCTGAAACTAATACAGAACCTTCACCTAATGGAGCTTCTGAAACTAATACAGAACCTTCACCTAATGGAGCTTCTGAAACTGATACAGAACCTCAAACTAATAAAGCTTCTGAAACTGATACAGAACCTCCACCTAATGCAGTTTCTGAAACTGATACAGAACCTCCACCTAATGGAGCTTCTGAAACTAATACAGAACCTTCACCTAATGGAGCTTCTGAAACTAATACAGAACCTTCACCTAATGGAGCTTCTGAAACTGATACAGAACCTCAAACTAATAAAGCTTCTGAAACTGATACAGAACCTCCACCTAATGGAGCTTCTGAAACTGATACAGAACCTCCACCTAATGGAGCTTCTGAAACTAATACAGAACCTCCACCTAATGGAGCTTCTGAAACTGATACAGAACCTCCACCTAATGGAGCTTCTGAAACTGATACAGAACCTCAAACTAATACAGCTTCTGAAACTAATACAGAACCTCCACCTAATGGAGCTTCTGAAACTGATACAGAACCTCAAACTAATACAGCTTCTGAAACTAATACAGAACCTCCACCTAATGGAGCTTCTGAAACTGATACAGAACCTCAAACTAATACAGCTTCTGAAACTGATACAGAACCTCAAACTAATACAGCTTCTGAATCTAATACAGAACCTCCACCTAATGGAGCTTCTGAAACTAATACAGAACCTCCACCTAATGGAGCTTCTGAAACTAATACAGAACCTCAAACTAATACAGCTTCTGAAACTGATACAGAACCTCCACCTAATGGAGCTTCTGAAACTAATAGAGAACCTCCACCTAATGGAGCTTCTGAAACTAATACAGAACCTCAAACTAATACAGCTTCTGAAACTAATAGAGAACCTCCACCTAATGGAGCTTCTGAAACTAATAGAGAACCTCCACCTAATGGAGCTTCTGAAACTAATATAGAACCTCCACCTAATGGAGCTTCTGAAACTAATACAGAACCTCAAACTAATACAGCTTCTGAAACTAATAGAGAACCTCCACCTAATGGAGCTTCTGAAACTAATAGAGAACCTCCACCTAATGGAGCTTCTGAAACTAATAGAGAACCTCCACCTAATGGAGCTTCTGAATCTAATACAGAACCTCCACCTAATGGAGCTTCTGAATCTAATACAGAACCTCCACCTAATGGAGCTTCTGAAACTGATACAGAACCTCCACCTAATGGAGCTTCTGAAACTGATACAGAACCTCCACCTAATGGAGCTTCTGAAACTGATACAGAACCTCAAACTAATAAAGCTTCTGAAACTGATACAGAACCTTCACCTAATGCAGCTTCTGAAACTGATACAGAACCTCCACCTAATGGAGCTTCTGAAACTGATACAGAACCTCAAACTAATAAAGCTTCTGAATCTAATACAGAACCTCCACCTAATGGAGCTTCTGAAACTGATACAGAACCTCAAACTAATAAAGCTTCTGAAACTGATACAGAACCTCAAACTAATAAAGCTTCTGAAACTGATACAGAACCTTCACCTAATGGAGCTTCTGAAACTGATACAGAACCTCAAACTAATAAAGCTTCTGAAACTGATACAGAACCTCAAACTAATAAAGCTTCTGAATCTAATACAGAACCTCCACCTAATGGAGCTTCTGAAACTGATACAGAACCTCAAACTAATAAAGCTTCTGAAACTGATACAGAACCTCAAACTAATAAAGCTTCTGAAACTGATACAGAACCTTCACCTAATGGAGCTTCTGAAACTGATACAGAACCTCAAACTAATAAAGCTTCTGAAACTGATACAGAACCTCCACCTAATGGAGCTTCTGAAACTGATACAGAACCTCCACCTAATGGAGCTTCTGAAACTGATACAGAACCTCCACCTAATGGAGCTTCTGAAACTGATACAGAACCTCAAACTAATACAGCTTCTGAAACTAACACAGAACCTCCACCTAATGGAGCATCTGAAACTGATACAGAACCTCAAACTAATACAGCTTCTGAAACTAATACAGAACCTCCACCTAATGGAGCTTCTGAAACCGAGACAGAACCTCAAACTAATACAGCTTCTGAAACTGATACAGAACCTCAAACTAATACAGCTTCTGAATCTAATACAGAACCTCCACCTAATGGAGCTTCTGAAACTAATACAGAACCTCCACCTAATGGAGCTTCTGAAACTAATACAGAACCTCAAACTAATACAGCTTCTGAAACTGATACAGAACCTCCACCTAATGGAGCTTCTGAAACTAATAGAGAACCTCCACCTAATGGAGCTTCTGAAACTAATACAGAACCTCAAACTAATACAGCTTCTGAAACTAATAGAGAACCTCCACCTAATGGAGCTTCTGAAACTAATAGAGAACCTCCACCTAATGGAGCTTCTGAAACTAATAGAGAACCTCCACCTAATGGAGCTTCTGAATCTAATACAGAACCTCCACCTAATGGAGCTTCTGAATCTAATACAGAACCTCCACCTAATGGAGCTTCTGAAACTGATACAGAACCTCCACCTAATGGAGCTTCTGAAACTGATACAGAACCTCCACCTAATGGAGCTTCTGAAACTGATACAGAACCTCCACCTAATGGAGCTTCTGAAACTGATACAGAACCTCAAACTAATAAAGCTTCTGAAACTGATACAGAACCTTCACCTAATGCAGCTTCTGAAACTGATACAGAACCTCCACCTAATGGAGCTTCTGAAACTGATACAGAACCTCAAACTAATAAAGCTTCTGAATCTAATACAGAACCTCCACCTAATGGAGCTTCTGAAACTGATACAGAACCTCAAACTAATAAAGCTTCTGAAACTGATACAGAACCTCAAACTAATAAAGCTTCTGAAACTGATACAGAACCTTCACCTAATGGAGCTTCTGAAACTGATACAGAACCTCAAACTAATAAAGCTTCTGAAACTGATACAGAACCTCAAACTAATAAAGCTTCTGAATCTAATACAGAACCTCCACCTAATGGAGCTTCTGAAACTGATACAGAACCTCAAACTAATAAAGCTTCTGAAACTGATACAGAACCTCAAACTAATAAAGCTTCTGAAACTGATACAGAACCTTCACCTAATGCAGCTTCTGAAACTCATACAGAACCTCAAACTAATGCAGCTTCTGAATCTAATACAGAACCTCAAACTAATACAGCTTCTGAAACTGATACAGAACCTCCACCTAATGCAGCTTCTGAAACTGATACAGAACCTCCACCTAATAAAGCTTCTGAAACTGATACAGAACCTCCACCGAATGCAGCTTCTGAATCTAATACAGAACCTCCACCTAATGCAGTTTCTGAAACTGATACAGAACCTCCACCTGATGGAGCTTCTGAAACTGATACAGAACCTCAAACTAATAAAGCTTCTGAAACTGATACAGAACCTTCACCTAATGCAGCTTATGAAACTGATACAGAACCTCAAACTAATAAAGCTTCTGAAACTGATACAGAACCTCCACCCAATGGAGCTTCTGAAACTGATACAGAACCTCCACCTAATGGAGCTTCTGAAACTGATACAGAACCTCAAACTAATACAGCTTCTGAAACTGATACAGAACCTCAAACTAATAAAGCTTCTGAAACTGATACAGAACCTCAAACTAATAAAGCTTCTGAAACTGATACAGAACCTCAAACTAATACAGCTTCTGAAACTGATACAGAACCTCAAACTAATAAAGCTTCTGAATCTAATACAGAACCTCAAACTAATACAGCTTCTGAAACTGATACAGAACCTCAAACTAATAAAGCTTCTGAAACTGATACAGAACCTTCACCTAATGCAGCTTCTGAAACTGATACAGAACCTCCACCTAATGGAGCTTCTGAAACTGATACAGAACCTTCACCTAATGCAGCTTCTGAAACTAATACAGAACCTTCACCTAATGCAGCTTCTGAAACTGATACAGAACCTCCACCTAATGGAGCTTCTGAAACTGATACAGAACCTTCACCTAATGCAGCTTCTGAAACTGATACAGAACCTCCACCTAATGGAGCTTCTGAAACTGATACAGAACCTCCACCTAATGGAGCTTCTGAATCTAATACAGAACCTCCACCTAATGGAGCTTCTGAAACTAATACAGAACCTTCACCTAATGGAGCTTCTGAAACTAATACAGAACCTCCACCTAATGGAGCTTCTGAAACTAATACAGAACCTCCACCTAATGGAGCTTCTGAAACTGATACAGAACCTCCACCTAATGCAGCTTCTGAAACTAATACAGAACCTTCACCTAATGGAGCTTCTGAAACTGATACAGAACCTCCACCTAATGGAGCTTCTGAAACTGATACAGAACCTTCAACTAATGGAGCTTCTGAAACTGATACAGAACCTCAAACTAATACAGCTTCTGAAACTGATACAGAACCTCCACCTAATGGAGCTTCTGAAACTGATACAGAACCTCCACCTAATGGAGCTTCTGAAACTAATACAGAACCTCCACCTAATGCAGCTTCTGAAACTGATACAGAACCTCCACCTAATGCAGTTTCTGAAACTAATACAGAACCTCCACCTAATGCAGCTTCTGAAACTGATACAGAACCTTCACCTAATGGAGCTTCTGAAACTGATACAGAACCTCAAACGAATACAGTTTTGCAAAATAACAAAGCACCTCAAACTAATTCAGCTCCTGAAACTATTACAGTACCTAAAGCATCTATTCATTCTATTACAGCACTTCAATCCGATACATCACTTCAGTCTAATACATCACTTCAGTCTAATACAGCACTTCAATCTAATGCAGCACTTCAATTTAATACAGCTCCTTCAAGAAATACAGCATCTCAAAATAATGTTTATTCTCTAAAAAAATAAAGATTTTCAAACCAATAAGGCATCTCAAAACAAATTCAAAACCCCAAACTAATAGAATTCCTGGAACTAATACAGCGCCTCAAAGAAAACAGAACCTCAAAGTAATACAGCACCTCAAGATAATACAACATTTCAGACGAATCCAGAATCTGAAACTAATACCGCACCTCAAATTTAACATTATCTTAAACTAATACAGTCCTCAAACTGAAGTAGCTCCACAAACTAATATAGAAACTGAAACTAATACAGCATCTCAAGCTTTATAGCACCTCAAACAAAAACATAATCTCAAACTTTTACTACAACTCAAACTAAGGAAGCATCTCAACCTAATACAGCACCTCAAACTAATATGGCATATCAAATGAATACAGCACATCAAACTAGTTCAGCAACTCAAATTAATACAGAAGCATCTCAAACTAATATTGCACCTGAAACTCATACAGCAACTAAAACTAATACAGTACCTCAAACTAATATTGCTCCCCAAATTAATGCAGCATCTCAATATAATGCAGCACCACGAACTAATACAGAGCCTCAAACTAATACAGCACCTCACATTAATACAGAAACTCAAACTGATAAAGCAGCTCAAAATAATACAGTACCTCAAACTAATATTGCTCCCCAAACTAATGCAGCATCTCAATCTAATGCAGCACCACAAACTAATACAGAAACTCAAACTGATACAGCACCTCACACTAATACAGAAACTCAACCTGATAAAGCACCTCAAAATAATACAGTACCTCAAACTAATACAGAACCTCACATTAATACAGAAAGTCAAACTGATACAGCACCTCCAACTAATACAGCAGCTCTAACTGATGCAGCTCCTCCAACTATTAAGCACCTCGAACTAATACAGCTCCTCAAATTAATATAGCATCCCAAACTAATACTGCGTCTCAAACTAATATTACATCTGAAACTAAAGTTCTACTCAAGAAGCTCGACACCAACCAGGACAAAGCAGCCCGCTTGATTGGCACACGATCCACCTCATTATACAATCACTCCCTCTATCAACAGCGCATCATTACCATCACCTCCAAGTTCCCCTTCAAGTTACACAGCATGCTGACTTGGAAATATTTCTCCATTCCTTCAGCGTCGCAGCGTCAAAATCCTGGAACTCATTCCCTAATACCACTGAGAGATTATCTTCACTTGATGGACTGCAGTAGTTCAAGGAGGAAGCTCACCACCACCTTCACAAGGGGAATTAGGGATGGAGAACTGACATTGCCAGCGATGCCCACATCCCATGAACGAAGAACAAAAATATGCCATGTTATTCTCAAATCCTTTGAAGACAGTCAATTCATTTAAACATTTGCAGTTAATTACTTGTAAACTAATAAGCTAATTTAAGAATTCCTGACTTAACTGTTCCCAATCTCTTTGAAGAAAAGACTATATCAACCGTCATCTTTCTATACTATAGCTAATGCATACTTCTACCTAGGATTATTACCCCAGCACCTCAATCTAATACAAAGGTCAAACTAAAGCAGCACCTCAAACTAATACAGCACATCACATTAATACAGTATTTAAAACTATTGGAGTCCATCAAACTAGAAAATGACCTAATGCTAAACCAGAGCCTCCAAATAATGAAGTACATAAAACCAATATCGCCCCATCAATCTAATACACCAACTGAAACTAATACAGCCCTTCAAATTAACACCGGCCTCCCTAATGCCTTCACATCCTTCCTAAAGTTCGGTGCCCAGAATTGGACACAATACTCCAGCTGAGGCCGAATCAGTGTTTTATAAAGGTTCATCATAACTTCCTTGCTTTTGTATGAAGCCCAGTATCCCATATGATATTTGAACCACTTTCTCAACCTGCCCTTCCATCTTCAATGATTTGTGCTCAAATAGCCCCAGGTCTGTCTGTTCATACCACATGTTCGCCCCTTCCACCAGCCGGTCTAAGTCCTCTTAAAATCTATAACTATTCTCCTCACTGTTCACTATACTTGCAACTTTTGAGTCATCTGCAAATGTTGAAATTGTGCCCTGTACACGCAAGTCCAAGTCGTTAATATATATCAAGAAAAGCCGTGGTCCAAGTACCGATCCCTGGGGAAGACCACTGTGTACCTTCCTCCAGTCCGAAAAACAACCGTTCACCATTACTCTCTATTTCCTGTAATGAACCAATTTCGTATCCATGCTGCCACTGTCCATTTTATTCCATGGGCTTCAACTTTGCTGGCAAGTCTATTATGTGGCACTTTATCAAACGCCTTTTGAAAACCCATGTACACCACGTCAACCCTCTCTGCCACCTCATCAAAAAATTCAATCAATATAGTTAAATACGATTTGCCTTCAGCAAGTTCGTGATTGCTTTCCTTAATTAAACTACACTTGTCCTGATGACTGTAAATTTTGTCACGCATTATCGTTTCTAAAAGATTCCCCATGAACGAGTTTAAACTGACTGGTCTGTAGCTGCTGGGCTTAGCCTGACTCATTTTTTTGAACAAGGGTTTAACATTTGCATTTTTCCAGTCCTCGAGCACCACCCCCGTATCTAAGGAGGATTGGAAGATTATGGCCAGTACCCACGAATTTTCCGCCCTTACCTCCCTCAGCATCCTAGGATGGATCCCATCCATTCCTGGTGACTTATCTAAATTACATACAGCCAGCCTTTCCATTACCTCCTCTTTATCAATTTTTATCCCATCCAGTATCTCAACTACCTCCTCTTTCACTATGAATTTGGCAGCATCTTCTCGGACCTCTGCCATGCCCTCTGCCTTCATGACTAGGTTTTTTTTGAGGTCGCTAACAGGCCCCACCCTATCTCTTACTACCCGTTTACTATTTATTGGCCTATAGAGAATTTCAGATTCCATTGGAGCCCATTTTTCGATTACAGTTTTGTCTGTCAATCTGTGATTCCAACTTACACGGGCCAGATCCGATCTAAACCCAGTGACATTGGTCTTCCTTCAATTAATTATTTTTCACTCGTTTGCTACTTGTACTTTTACATGGATAATCTAAACCTCATTGTACTATGATCACTGTTCCCTAATTGTTCCCCTAGTGACACATGCTCCACTTGAGCCACCTCATTCTCCAGAAACAGATCCAGCAATGCCTTCTTCCAGATTGGGCCAGAAACGTACTGATAAGTAAGTTCTCCTGAACACAGTTCAGAAATTCATTCCCCCTCTGCACTATGACAATCCCAATCTATATTAGGATAATTGAAGGCCCCCATTATCTGTACTCTATAGTTCTTGCACCCCTCTGTAATTTCCTGCAAATTTGCTCCTCTATATCCTTACCATTCGTTGACGGCCTATAGAATAATCCAAGTAGTGTAATGGCACCTCTATTGTTTCTCAACTCTAACCAAATAGGTTCTGTCCTTGACCCCTCTATGACATCCTGTCTCTAAAGCACTGTAACATTCTCCTTATGCAATAATGCCACGCCACCTATATCCTTTCCTTCCGTATCTTTGCTGAACACCTGATATGCAGGAATATTTAGTACCCAATTTTGCCCTTTTTGAGACAGGTCTTCGTTATCTCCACGACAACATAGTCTAAAGTGGTTAAATGCGCCTGCAGCTCAGCAATCTCATTTACCACGCTTCGTGCATTTACACAGACGCACCTCAAACCTATCTTAGACCTTCTTTTACTCTGCCCCAGCTATTACCGTAATATTTGATACTCTAATACTATCTGTCTCTCCCAATTCTTTGTGAACCTTGTGTCTCCTTTGTATTGTTATATCCGGCTGCCCACCCACTGCCAAATTAATTTCAAACCTCCCCAACAGCGCTCGCAACCAACCATCCACCCTCCAACACCCCCGCCCAAGGATATTGGTAACAGCTCTTTGAGGTGCAACCCGTGCGCCCAGCACGGATCCCATCTCACCTCCCCCAGAATCAGGCCCAGTGTCCGAGGATTCTGAAGGCCTTCCTCTTGCAAAATCTCTCCAGCCACGCATTCATCTGCTCTGTTCATCTATTTCTATACTCCCTAGCTCCCTAAAATCTAGCTTCAGGTCCTCGTCCCTCTTTCTACCGATGCTGTTGATACCAATATGGACAACGACCTCTGGCTGTTCACACTCGCCCCTCAACCATTCTCTATCTGCCTGCACACTCTTACACTGCGGGGCCAGCAGCTGCTGAAACGTGCTATCCAGTAGCTCTCAGCCTCATGGATGCACCGCAGTGACGCCAGCAGCTGCTCAAGCTCGAACCTCGAGCTCCTCCAGCTGACAACACTTCCTGCACACGTGGTTGTCCAGGATACGGGAAGCGTCCTGGAGGTCCCACATGGCACAACATGACCATTCCACGGGACTGAGGTGTCCTGCAATGCTTCTACTTAATTCGCTATTAAATAACTTAACAGAAATAAACGGAAGTGTTAAAAAATACAGTCACTAGCTACTCGTCCTTTATTTTCTTTTTAGCTGCTTTCTGACGTCACTTAACTCGCTCCCTGATGTTTGCCTTCCCTCCTGGCTCTTGGAACTCCCTTTATCTCAGGTCGCTCCACAGCCTCTTTCCTCCTTTCCACTCTGCTCCGAATTTCCACTTTCTCCAAATTTCCACTTTTACATTCTGCTTAGAAGCACTTCATTTAGGATCATACTATGCTGACCACAGAGTTAGAGGATTCGCCGATTGTAATGCCGTTGAACGTCAAGGGGAGATGGTTCGACTCTCGCTTGTTAGAGATAGTCTTTGCCTACCTCTTGTGTGGCACGAATGTTACTTGCCATTTATCAGCCCAAGCAGAATGTCGTCCAGGACTTGCTGCATGCGGGCATAGATTGCTTCATTTTCTGAGGAGTATCGAATGGAACTGAACACTGTGCAGTCATCAGTGAACATCCCCACTTTTGAGCTAATGAAGAAGGGAAGGTCATTGATGAGGCAGCTGAAGATGCTTGGGACTAGGAACCTGCCCTGTGGAACTACTGCAGCGATCTTCCAGGGATGAGGTGATTGATCACAAACAAGTTTTCCCCCTGATTCGCGTTGGCTTTAATTTATCGAGGGCTCCTTGATGCCACAGTCGGTCAAACGTTGCCTTGATTTCAAAGACATTCACTCTCCCCTGCCCTCTAGAATTCAGCTCTGTTTTCCATGTTTGGACCAATGCTGTAATGAGATCGGGAGCCGAGTGTTAGTGACTAAACCCAAACTGTGCTTCAGTGAGCAGATTATTGGTGAGTAAGTGCAGCTTGATTACACTATCGATGAAACCTTCCACCACTTTGCTGATGATTTAGAATAGACTGATGAGGCTGTAATTGGCGGATTGGATTTGTCCTCTTTTTTGTGGACAGGGCATAACTGGGCATTTTCCACATTGTCGGGTTGATGCCAGTGTTGTAGCTGTACTGGAACAGTTTGGCTAGAGACCCGGCTATTTCTGGAGCACAAGTCTTCAGCACGATAGCCGGGATGTTTTCGGAGCCCAGAGCCTTTGCTGTATCCAGTGCACTCAACCGTTTCTTGTTATCACTTGGTGTGAACGGAATGTTCCACCACCATTCACAACTGGATGTGGAAAGACTTCAGGGCGTTGATCTCCTCCGTTGTTTGTGGGATCACTTAGCCCTGTGTATAGAATCCTGTTTTGCAGCTTCCCCAGGTTGGAACCAATTTTTTAGTGGGATTTGAACTCACATCTGTGGAGCATTAGCTTCTGAATTGGTAGTGCAGTAAGTTAACCATTAATCTCCCGTACCCGTACTCCGGTGTTCATATGGGCCATGGGATTATATTTACATGTGATAAATAATACATATGGCAGTAAAGTTCCAGTTACTATTTAAATTGGATATGGTAACTAATACACAGGACGATAAAGGTAATGTTGAATGGTAAATAGGATATAATAATCAAAACACAACGGATTAAATGGACAAATTGTTGTTATATTGCACGAAGCAAGCAATGCACAAGGAACTAAAGTCACAGTTACTTGTTGAAGAAAACATGATGACTTCGAATATACGTTAACTATATTACCCTGTTTATTGGTTACCATGTCTGATTGAATAATTTGATGTAACTTTATTCCCTGTGCGTTATTAATCCTGTCCGATTGATTCTGTCCAGAGATGATTTTCCATTTGGATGTAATAACCAAAAATCAGACAAATAAATTCAGTGAATCGTTGAATTGAAAGTGATATAGTTAAATCTGAAACTAGGGTCTTAGATCTAAACAAAGCAATCTACGTAGGTATGAGGGGCGAGTTGACTAAGGTAGAGTGGGAAACTACATAAAAAGTGTGATGGTAGATAAGCAATGGCTAGCATTTAAAGAATTAATGCATAATTTAAAATAAATATTCATACCTTTAAGGCACAAAAATCCCACAGGGAAAGTGGTCCAACCGTGGCTAACAAGGGAATTTAAAGATAGTATTCGCATAATGTTGCCAAAAAGAGTAGTAAGACTGAGGATTTCAGAATTCAGTAAAGTGGGACCCAGAAATTGAAAAAAGAAAAGGAAAATAGAATGTGAGTGTAAATTAGCGAGAGATCAGAAACAGACTGTAAAAGCATCTATAGGTATGTAAAAAGGAAGAGATGAGCGAAAGTAAATGTGGGTCCCGTACAGGCTGAGGCAGGAGAAATTATAATGGGAATAAGGAAATCAAAGAGAAATTAAACAAGTTCTTTGTGTATGTTTTCACGGAAGAAGACTCAAAAATAGTGGAGAACTAAGGCTCTAGTGACAAAGAGGAGCTAAAAATAAATTATTATTAGTAAATGCATAGTACTGGAAAAAATAATGGGACTGAAAGCGGATAAATTATCTGGAACTGATGGCCTACAACCTAGGGATTTGAAAGAGATGGCTATAGAGATAGTGGATGCATTGGTTCTCATTTTCCAAAATTCCATAGGTTCTAGAACGGTTCCCGTGGATTGGAATGTAGCAAACGTAACCCCACTATTTAAGAAAGGAGGGAAAGGGAAAACGGCGAAATACATACCAGTTAGCCTGACATCAGTAGTAGGGAAAATGCTCGAACCTATTACTGAGGACGTGGTAAAAGGGCACTTAGAAAATAATAATAGGATTGAGCAGAGGCAACAAGGAATTATGAAAAGGAAATCATGTTTGACAAATCTGTTAGAGTTTTTTGAGGTTGTAACTAGCAGAATAGATAAGGAGGAACCAGTGGATGTGGTTTATTTGTTTTTTTTAGAAGGCATTCGATAAGGTGCCACACAAGAGCTTATTAAACCAAATTAGGGCTCATGGGGGATTGGGTGTAATATAGTGGAATGGATTGAGGATTGGATAACGGACAGAAAACAGAGAGTAAGAATAAACGGTTAATTTTCGGGTTGGCAGGCTGTAACTAGTGGGTTACTGCAAGGATCAGGCTTAGCTATTCATAATCCATATCAATGATTTGGATGAGTGGACAAAATATAATATATCCAAGTTTGCTGATGATACAAAGCTGGGTGGGAATGTAAGTTGTGAAGAGGATGAAAGGAGGATGCAAGAGAACATAGACAGCCTAAGTGTGTGGGCAAGAACATGACAAATGAAATATAATGTGGAGAAATGTGAAGTTATCCACTTTGGTAGGAAACATTGAAAAGCTGAGTATTTTTTAAATGGTGAGAGATTGGGAAATGTTGGTGCTCAGAGGGACCTGGGTGTCCTTGTACACGAATCACTGAAAGTTAACATGCAGGTACAGCAAGCAATTAGGCAAGGTATGTTGGCCTTTATTACAAGAGGATTTGAGTATAAGAGTAAAGACGTCTTACTGCAACGTTATAGGAACCTGGTGAGACCACACCCGGAGTATTGTGTGCACGTTTCGTCTCTTTACCTAAGGAAGGATATACGTGCCATGGATGGCGTGCAAAGAAGATTTACCAGACTGGTTCCTGGAATGGGGGAATTGTCCTAAGAGGTGAGGCTGATTAGACTAGGCGTATATTCTATAGCATTTAGAAGAATGAGAGGTGATCTCATTGAAACATACAACATTCATGCAGGGTAGATGCGGGAAGAATGTTTTCCCTGGCTGGGGAGTCTCGAACCAGGGGCCACAGTCTCAGAATAAGGGGTCGGCAATTTAAGAATAAGATTAGGAGAAATGTTTTCACTCAGTGGGTGGTGAATCTTTGGTAGTCTGTGCAGGCTCAGTCGTTGAGTGTATTCAAGACAGAAATCGATAGAATTTTCAATATTAATGGAATCAAGGGATATGGGGATTGCACTCAAAAGTGGAGTTGAGGTCGAAGATCAGCCATGATCTTATTCAGGCTCGAAGTGCCAAAGGAGCTGATCCTGTTCCTATTTATTATTTTCTTATGTTCTTATGTTCAATTGGAAGATATAAACTGAAAGCACAGGAGCAAATTTGCAAGTGACAGTTTACAGAGGAACATACGAACACAGGAACAGGAATAGGCCATTCAGCCCCTCGAGCCTGCTCCCCTTTCAATCAGATCATGGCTGATCTGCGATCTAACTCCATATTCCCACCTTTGGCTCATATCGCTTAATAACTTTGGTTAACACAAATCTATCAATCTCAGATTTTAAATTAATAATTGATCCAGCATCAATTGCCATTTGCAGAAGAGAGTTCCAACCTTCTACCACCCTTTGTGTGTTGATGTGTTTCCTAATTTCACTCTTGAATGATATGGCTCTAATTTTTAGACTGTGGCCCCTAGTCCTAGAATCCCCAACCAGTGTAAATTGCAGCGAACAGAAAGAGGGAGAGAGAGAGAGAGAATTATAAAAAGTTTGGTGATTGAAAGCAGGGTTGAGAATAGCTTCTGCTGGAAAGATATCCTACAGCTCCTGGTATTCCCAGGCAGACGCCCATACAAGATATTAACCAGGCTTCAAATGCTTTGTTTCCGAGATCGGGCTTGTCCATAGCAGTGTGTCCATAGGCATCACGTGGGATTGGCTTTCCTTATGTTCAGGTTTTGGATCGCTGTTATTTGCAACCGGAAGGGAAGACGTCGAGACATAGTACCGCTAAACAGAACCGAAAATCAGCTTTAAAATAGGGAAATCAAACAGGAAGTCTTAAGCTAAGGAAACCAATCACTGCCGACGCCTACGGCCAAACTACTATGGACAACTCTGATCTCATCTGATCGCAGATGGAAAGCCGTATCAGGTCTGGTTAGTACTTGGATGGGAGACTGCCTGGGAATACCAGATGCAGTCGGCTTTTTATGCCTGCAGAAGTTCTTCTCAGCCCTGAAAATTCAGGTGTCTTTCAATCACCAAACTTTTTGCAGTTCTCGCTCTGTCTCTCTCTCTCCCTACAGAACTGGAAATCAGCATTAAACAAGGGGAATCAATCAGGAAGTCTTAAACTAAGATTTACAAGAATGGTTCCAGGGATGAGGGACTTCAGTTACGTGGATAGACTGGAGAAGCTGGGTTTGTTCTCCTTAGAGCAGAGAAGGTTGAGAGGAGATTTGATGGAGGTGTCCAAAATCATGAGGGGTCTGGAAAGAGTAGATAGAGAGAAACTGTTCGCTTTGTCAGAAGCGTCAAGTAACAGAGGATACAGATTTCAGGTGATTGGCAGAAGAAGCAAAGGTAACATGAGGAAAAGCTTGTTTATGAAGCGAGTGGATAGTATCTGGCATATACTGCCTGAGAGGGGATGGAGGCAGATTCAACCTTGGCTTTCAAAAGGCCGTTGGACAAGTACCTGAAGGAAAATAAATTCAGGACTACAGAGAACGGGCAGGGGAGTAGGACTAGCTGGTTACCATTGACTAGAAACTTAACTGGGCCAGCCACATAAATACTGTGGAAAAAAAGAGCACGTCAGAGGCTAGGTATTCTGCGGCGAGTGTCTCACCTACTGACTCCCGAAAGCCTTTACACCATCTGCAGGTCACCAGTAAGGAATGTGATGGAAAACTCTCCACTTGCCTGGATGAATGCAGCTGCAATTACACTGAAGAAGCTCGACACCATCCAGAACAAAGCAGCCCGCTTGATTGGCAACCCATCCAACACCTTAAACATTCACTCCCTCCACCACTGGCGTACCGTGGCTGCAGTGTGTACCATCTACAAGATGCACTGCAGCAACTCGCCAAGGCTTCTTCGGCAACACCTCCCAAACCCGCCACCTCTTCCACCTAGAAGGACAAGGGCAGCAGGCGCATGGGAACACCACCAACTCCAAGTTCCCCTCCAAGTCACACACCATTCTGACTTAGAAGTATCTCGCCGATCCTTCATTGTTGTTGAGTCAAACTCTTGGAACTCCCTGCCTAACAGCAGTGTGTGAGTACCATCACCACACGAACTGCAGCGGTTCAAGAAGGAGACACAACACCACCTTCTCAAGGGCAATTACGGATGGGCAATAAATCCTGGCCTTGCCAGTGGCGCCCACATCCCATATCGAATAAATAAAATCAGAAGTGCTCTTACTGAGATCCAACCCGGGCTCGATGGGCCGAATGGCCCCCTTCTGTGCTGTAAACATTCTATGATTCTATGATTCTAAGTACCTTTTTCTGTATTGATATTAATTATTTTCAGTTCCTCGTTCTCATTCGCCCCTTGGTTCCCCCTATTTTTGCTATAATTTTTGTGTCTTCTACTGTGAAGACAGAGATAAAATATTTGTTAAAAGTCTCTGCCAGTTTCATGTTCCCCAATATAATTTCTCATTTCTCAGCCTCTAGGGGACAAACGCTTATTTTTGCTGCTCTCTCCATTTTTACATACTTGTAGAAGCTTTACAATCTGTTTTCATATTTCTTGTTAATTTACCCTCATATCCTATTTTCTCTCTTTTTATCAATGTGTTGGTCATCCTTTGCTGGTTTCTAAAGCTCTCCCAATAGATTTGCTTACTATTATTATTTGCAGCATTATAAGTCACTTCTCGTAACTGATTAATATCCTTAACTTCTTTAGTTAGCCACGGATGGATCAATTTTATCCCGTTGAGTTTTTATTTCTCAATGGAATATATAATCGTTGAGAATTTTGGAATATTTCTTTAAATGATTGCCCCTGCTTATCTACTGTCACCAGCTTTTAATCTATTTTCCCAATTTCCCTTCACCAACTCGCCTATCATAACTACATAATTGGCTTTGTTTAAGTTTAAGACTCTAGTGTCAGACTTATGAATGTCACTTTCAAACTCGATGTGAAATTCTATCATATTGTAATCACTCTTGCCTAAAGGATCCATTACTCAAAGTTACTATTAATCCTGTCTCATTACACAAAACACGCTCTAAAATAGCATCTTCCCTGGATGGTTCCATGATGTATTGTTCTAAGAAACTGTCTCGAATCCATTCCATGAACTCGTCCTCCAGACGACCCTTGCCAAGTTGATATGCCCCGTCTATATGCAGATTAAAGTCCGCCATGAATATTGTATTACCTTTGTTACAAGCTCCTATGATTTCTTGATTAATACTCTGACACTTCTTCAGGCTTTGCATCAACAAATTACAGAAAACTATTTCAGCAGACTGCCAACACCCTTCAGAACCGAAGAACAACAAATACTGCATCCTTGGGTAAAGTGCAGCAACCTCTTGATCACAACATCTTGCTCTATGGTAGAACTCCCAATAACACAATGTCCTCTCGGCTCTTGAAATGATTACATTGCAGCACTGAAAGTTAGATGTGATAGCATGTAAAGAAGACACGGGAGAGAAATTTTTCACTTGCGTTTATTATACTTTGTGGCTTTTTAAACTAAAGTAAGGCTGGTTTACTTAAAGCGGGCATGGCCCGTAATCACCATCAATGCTGAGCGGTTTCACTTTATTCAGAAATTTCAGCACATTCCCCGAAAACTCGAGGAATGATTCACTCAACAGAAATTCACCAAAGACTGTCAGGTGACAGCCATGGGGACACAGAGCAAGATCCCAGAAGCAGTAAGCAGATGGATTGCCAGTCCCTCTGTATGCGATGCTTTTGGATGAGGGAGCAATGTTGGTCAGGACACTTGGAGAACTCCCTTCTATCAGAGAAGAGTGGGAAAGTGCTCACGGGTACAGAAGCTTGTTCAGGGGTGGGGAAGGTGTTCAGATGGGTTAGGAAGGGGTTCAGTGGCTGGGGGAGGTATTCAGGGGGTGGGGAAGGGGTTCAGGGGGTGGGGAAGGGTTTCAGGGTTGGGTAGGGGCTCAGGGGGTGGGGAAGGGGTTCAGGGGGTGGGGAACGTGTTCAGGGTTGAGGAAGGGGACAGGGGGTGTGGATGGGGTTCAGGGTTGGGAAGGTGATCAGGGGGTGGGGATGCGGATCAGGTGGTGGGGTTGTGGTTCAGGGTTGGGGAACGTGTTCAGGGTTGGGAAGGTGATCAGGGGGTGGGGAAGGGGATCAGGGGGTGGGGATGTGGTTCAGCTGGTGGGGAAGGGGTTCAGGGTTGGAAAAGGGGATCAGGGGGTGGGGATGGGGTTCAGGTGCTGGGGAAGGGGTTCAGGGTTGAAGCAGGGGATCAGTGGGTGGGGAATTTGTTCAGGGTTTGGAAGGGGATCAGCGGTTTGGGATGGGGTTTAGTTGGTGAGGAAGTGATTCAGGGGTTGAGGATGGTGTTCAGGGTTGGGGAAGTGGTTCAGGGGGTTGGGGATGGGGTTCAGGGTTGGGTAGGTGGTTCAGGGGGTTGGGGATGGTTTTCAGGGTTGGGGAAGTGGTTCAGGGGGTTGGGGATGGGGTTCAGGGTTGGGTAGGTGGTTCAGGGGGTTGGGGATGGTTTTCAGGGGGTGGGGACGGGGATCAGGGTTGGGGATTGGGTTCAGTTGGTGAGGAAGTGGTTCAGGGGGTTGGGGATGGTGTTCAGGGTTGGGGAAGTGGTTCAGGGGGTGGGGACGGATATCAGGGGGTGGTTATGCGGTTCAGGGTTGAGAAGGGGATCAGGGGTTGGGGAACGTGTTCAGGGTTGGGGAGGGGCTCAGGGGGTGTGGATGGGGTTCAGGCGGTGGGGAAGGGGTTCAGGGTTGGGGAAGGGGATCAGCGGGTGGGGATGGGGTTCAGTTGGTGAGGAAGTGGTTCAGGGGTTGGGGATGGGTTTCAGTTGTTGAGGAAGTGGTTCAGGGGGTGGGGAAGTGGTTCAGGGGGTGGGGAAGTGTTTCAGGGGGTTGGGGATGGGGTTCAGGCTTGGGGAGGTGATTCAGGGGGTGGGAAATGTGTTCAGGGGGTGGGGAAGGGGATCAGGGGGTGGGGATGCGGTTCAGGTTACATTTAATGATAATCATGAACAAATCCGCACGACAGATGTAACTGCTGCAGTGTAGGAAATGCAGCCGCCAATTTGCGGCCAGCAGCGATGTGAAAATAACCAGATAATCTGTGTTTAAGTGAGATTCATTCAGGATATACATTGCCCCAGGTCACCGGGGAGAATTCCTCATCACTTCTTCGACATAGTGGCCGTGTGATCTTTAAATCCACCTGAGAGGAGAGACGGAGCAAAAGCAAAATACTGCAGACGTTGGAAATCTGAAATAAAAACAGAAAATGCTGGAAACACTCAGCAGGTCAGGCAGCATCTGTGGAGAGAGAGTTTACATTTCACTATGATGATAATTCGTCAGAACAGACAGACCTTCGGGTTAATGTCTCATCCATAGGATAGCCCCTTCGACAGTGCTGCACTCCCTCAGTACTGCTCCTCCGACAGTGAGGCGCTCCCTCAGTACTGACCCTCTGACAGTGCAGTGCTCCCTCTACTGCCCCTCCGACAGTGCTGCGCTCCCTCAGTATTGGCCCTCCGACAGTACAGCGCTCCCTCAGGACTAACCCTCCGACAGTGCAGCACTCCCTCAGTACTGCCCCTCCGACAGTGCAGCGCCCCCTCAGTATTGCCCCTCCGAAAGTACGGCGCTCCCTCAGTACTTTCCCTCGACAGTGCTGCGCTCCCTCAGTAATGCACCTCCGACAGTGCGGCGCTCCTGCACTAATGCACTGGCAGTGTCAGCCTGGATTATGCTCTCTAGTCTCTGGAATGTGGCTACGAACCCACGAGAGTGTGACACGCTGAGCCTCGGCTGGACTAAGGTGTAGGGAAATCGTGGATGAAGACCCTTCTCTCCTCCCCCACCCCCAACCCCCGCCACGCCCCAATGGGCCGTCACTCTCTCAGGGTGCTTCCCTCAGACTGGGAGTGACCCGAGCTCGAACAGGAGCAGCACAATTCACTAAATGAAATCTCCAGATAAAACCGAGCTCTGATATAAAGGCCCGACGCGGAAACTCTGGGTGAACGGATTCCACTTGTTTCACAATTCAGTCCAGTCCAGGGATCTGCAACCCTCAGTGGCCAGACAATAACATTCTGCGTGTCTGTGGGATCCTGCTCGGCACAAATTGGCTGCATCTTTGCCTAGTTAACCGTGACTGCATCTCGAGAAGGCAACCACTGACAGTAAGGAGTTTGGGACGTCCTGTGGATGTGAAAGGCGCTATATAAACGTAATTGGTTACTGAGTAAGCGCTACACTGTCGGAGGTGCCGTCTTTCGGATGAGATGTTAAACCGAGGCCGCTACTGCCCGCTCAGGTGGATGTAAAAGATCCCATGATATTTTTGGAAGAAGAGCAGAGGAGTTCTCTCCGTTGTCCTGGTCCATTATTTATCCAAACACCAACACTTAAAACAGATGATCCGTTCATTATCACATTGCAGTTTGTGGGAGCTTGCTGTGCATAAATTGGCAGCTGCATTTCCTACTGTGACTACACTTCAAAAGTACTTCATTGGCTGTGAACCGCGTTGTGACGCCCTGAGGATGTGAAAGGCGCTATGTAAGTGCAAGCTCTTTGCTTCATGAATAATTTGTAAACTCACTCAACTCACGTGCTAGTAAGAGTACAGAGAACAGGATAGTTAGGCTAAATACGTGGCTTGAGCAGTGGTGCAAGAGGGAGGGTTTTAAATTTTTGAGGCATTGGAACCAGTTTTGTGGTAGGTGTGACCTATACAAAAGGGACGGTCTACACCTGTGCAAAGATGGAACTGATGTTCTCGGGGTAATTTTTGATAAAGCAGTTCGGGAGCATTTAAACTAGTATGGCAGGGGGCTAGAAACCTATGTAGTGAAATAGAGGAAAGTGAAAGGCAGTCAGAAATAAATGGTAAAAGGGTGAGGAACAAAAAACAAAGGGCCAAACCAATTCATAAAAAATGTGAGCATAAAAAAAGCCTGAGGGTTTTATACCTTAATGCGAGAAGCATCAGGAACAAGGTAGATGAATTAGCTGTGGAAATAGAGGTTAATAATTATGATCTAATTGGGATTACGGAAACATGGTTGCAGGGTGAGCAGGGCTGGGAGCTTAACATACAGGGGTATTCAGTATTTAGGAAGGATCGACAAAAAAGAAAGGGAGGAGGGGTAGCATTGCTGGTAAAAGAAGGGATAAATGCAATTGAAAGGAAGGATATTAACTCAGTTAATACAGAATCTATATGGGTGGAGCTAAGAAATAGCGAGGGGCGAAAAACATTAATAGGAGTGGTATATAGGCCTCCAAATAGTAAAATAGAGGTTGGGGAGGGCATCACGAGGGAAATTAGAGAAGCGTGCAATAAGAGCACAGCTGTCATCATAGGTGACTTTAACTTACATATAGATTGGAATAGCCTAATCAGTAAAAATAATGAGGAGGAGGAATTCCTTGAGTGTTTAAGGGATGGTTATCTGGATCAATATGTCGAGGAACCAACTCGGGAACAGGCTATATTGGACTGGGTACTGTGCAATGAGAAGGGACTAATTAGTAATCTTGTTGTACGGGGACCCTTGGGTCAGAGCGATCATAACATGATCGATTTCTCACTCGAAATGGAGAGCGAAGAAATTGACTCAGATACTAAGGTCCTGAATTTAAACAAGGGGAATTATGATGCCATTAGACGGGAACTGAGTAGGTCTGATTGGACAACGTTCCTGGGAGGACTGGAGGTAGATAAACAATGGCAAGCATTTAAAGATAGAATGACAAAATTGCAAAAATTGTTTATACCAATCTGGCATAAAAGGAAATCTAAAAAGGTGACTCAACCGTGGATAACAGGGGAAATTAGAGACAGCATAAAATCCAAAGATAGGGCGTATAAAATAGCCAAAAAAAGCGCCAGAGCGGAAGATTGGGAACAGTTTAAGATAGAGCAAAGGAGGACAAAGGGCTTAATCAAGAGGGGCAAAATAGCTTACGAAAGCAAGATGGCGGAAAATATAAAAACTAACTCCAAAAGCTTTTATAAGTATATCAAGAGGAAAAGACTGGTGAAAACCAAAGTTGGCCCATTGCAGTCAGATACGGGGGAATATATAACGGGAAATAAAGAAATGGCAGACCAACTAAATGCATACTTTGGGTCAGTCTTTACGAAGGAAGACACAAAAAACCTCCCTGGGATATCGGGAAAAATAGGGACATTTGCAAAGGAGGAACTGACGCAAGTCAATATCTCTAAGGATATGGTGTTAAGGAAGCTAAAGGGATTGAAGGCGGACAAATCCCCAGGGCCTGATAACATGCATCCTAGGGTGCTGAAGGAGGTGGCCCTAGAGATAGCGGATGCACTAAGTATGATTTTTCAGAATTCATTAGACTCGGGAACAGTGCCCATGGATTGGAGGGTAGCTAACGTTACCCCACTATTCAAAAAGGGGGGTAGGGAAA
Source organism: Squalus acanthias (assembly GCA_030390025.1). Taxonomy (NCBI): domain Eukaryota; kingdom Metazoa; phylum Chordata; class Chondrichthyes; order Squaliformes; family Squalidae; genus Squalus; species Squalus acanthias. The sequence continues at coordinate 390,527 of JASTWF010000356.1, read as the reverse complement.
AAGCAGGTAATTACAGACCTGTAAGCCTTACATCAGTTGTGGGCAAAATGCTGGAGTCCATCATTAAGGATGAAATAGCGGAGCACTTAGCAAATGGGGACAGGATAGGACAGAGTCAACATGGATTTACAAAGGGTAAATCGTGCTTGACTAATCTATTAGAATTTTTTGAGGGAGTAACTGGTAAAATAGATGGGGGAGAGCCAGTAGATGTGGTGTACCTGGACTTCCAAAAGGCCTTCGATAAGGTCCCACATAAAAGATTAGCAGGGAAAATTGAAGCTCATGGGATAAAGGGGAAAGTATTGACGTGGATAGAGAACTGGCTGTCAGATAGAAAACAGAGAGTTGGAATAAACGGCTCATTTTCTGAATGGCAGGCAGTAACAAGTGGGGTACCACAGGGATCTGTCCTGGGTCCCCAGCTGTTCACAATTTACATTAATGACCTGGATCAGGGAGTCGGATGCAGCATTTCCAAATTTGCAGACGACACTAAACTAGGAGGTGGGGTGGGCTCAGAGGAGGAGACCAGGAAGCTCCAGAGCGATTTGGACAGACTGGGTGATTGGGCGGATAAATGGCAGATGCACTATAATGTGGACAAGTGCGAAGTTATCCACCTTGGGTGCAGGAACGGGAGGGCAAATTATTATTTAAATGGCAATAAATTGGGAGAGGGGGAAGTACAGAGAGACCTGGGTGTTCTTGTACACCAGTCACTGAAGGCGAGCATGCAGGTGCAACAGGCGATCAAGAAGGCAAACGGTATGCTGGCCTTCATAGCAAAAGGGTTGGAATACAGGAACAGGGATACCTTGCTGCAGCTGTACAGGGCACTGGTGAGACCACACCTCGAGTACTGTGTACAGTTTTGGTCGCCTCATCTGAGGAAAGATGTTCTTGCCATGGAGGGGGTGCAGCGGCGATTCACCAGGCTGATACCAGGAATGGCGGGATTGACCTATGAGGAGAGACTATGTAGTTTAGGGATGTACACACTGGAGTTTAGAAGATTGAGAGGGGACCTCATAGAAGTGTATAAAATTCTGACAGGTCTAGACAGACTAGATGCAGAAGGAATGTTTCCCTTGGCGGGTGAGAACAGAACTAGAGGACATAATTTAAGGATAAGGGCTAAACCATTTAGGACAGAAATGAGGGGGAATTTCTTCACTCAGAGGGTGGTGAACCTGTGGAACTCATTGCCACAGAGGGCAGTGTACGCCAGCTCATTAAATATATTTAAGAGGGAATTAGATATATTTCTACAGGCAAAAGGGGTTAAGGGTTACGGAGAGAAGGCGGGGACGGGATACTGAATTGGAGGATCAGCCATGATCTCATTAAATGGCGGAGCAGGCTCGAAGGGCCGGATGGCCTACTCCTGCTCCTATCTTCTATGTATCTATGTATCTATGTAACCCGCATATCTAAACTCTGAGTGGAGCGTAACAGAGTGACTTCTGGAGCATTATATAAGGAGCGGTTCATTGTGGACTAGCCCCAGAATATCTCGCCCTATGATAGCGAATCACGGTTTGGGGGACAGTACAAGATACAATTCCTCACAAACACCCCCCCCCCCCCCAAACTCCAGCACCAAGGGGAATGCCCAGGGTGGAACTTATTTACTGAAGAATTTTTTGTACACATTTACTCCGACTTTAGCAGCGAAAGGGATGACTCTAAAATAACCAGGCGTGACGAGCATAGCCGTGTCGAGACACATGTCCACGAATGAAGGGGTTTCCATGGCTTTCAACTGCTTCTTCAGGGAGTCTATCTCCGGCTGCATCCCAGCCACACGGCTCTGGAATCCTTCTTTCAGCAGCCTCTCCTGCTCCAGTAGCCTTTGCTGCAAGAACTTCTCTTGCTCCTGGACAAAGTTGAGTCGGTCCTGCTCCGCCTTCTCTCGCTGTTGTCTCAGGTTCTCCTCCAGCGCCCGGTTCTTGTCCTCCAGCAACTGCTGGGCAGCTCGGATCTCCTCTTCCTTCACTTTCCTTGCCAGCTCTTTCAATGCTAACCTTTCCCGGTCGGCTGGTTAAACAAAAGGAGAGGAATTACCGAGGATTTTAAGGCACAGGAACAGGCAATTTTGCCCAACTGATTCATGCTCCACACGAGCCTCCTCCCGCCTTACTTCATCTCACCGTATCACCATATCATGCTATTCCTTTCTCCCTCGTGTAGGGATGTAGGAACAGGACGAGGCCATTCTGCCCCACGATCCTGTTCCTTCATTCAATTAGATCAGAGCTGGTCTGTCTCTTAACTCCATTTACCCGCCTTGGTTCCGAAACCTTTCCTACCCTTATCCAACTAAAATCCATCGGTCCCTGTTTTGAAATTGGCGAATGAACACCAGCTTCAACAGGTTTTTGTGGGGAGAGGGTTCCAGATTTGCACGACCCTTTGGTTGAAGAAAGGCGTCCTGACATCACCCTGAACGGCCTGGCTCTAATTTTAAGGTTATGCCCCCTTTTCTGGACTCCCCCCACCAGAGGAAATATTTTCTCTCTATCTACCCAATCACATCCTTTAATCATCGTAAACACCTCGATTATATCGCTCCCTAATCTTCTAAACTCGAGGGAATACAAACCTAGTCTGTGCATGCTGGCCTCAAAATTTAAGCCTTTTATCCCTAGGTATCATTCTGGAGAAACAGAAAATGCTGGAAACACTCAGCAGGTCAGGCAGCATCCGTTGAGAGAGAAACATAGTTAATCTTTACACCTCCTCTCGATCCATCCTTTGTTTCTTTACTTTTCGCATTACCATCTCATTTTACCGTGCAGCATCATCCCTTTTGTCACTTAATCACTCCTGCCTTCCACATTAGCACTTAAATTCCCTTTTATTTTTTCCGCACATTCCCCCTCTTTCCATGCCACTGCATTTGCTTAAAACATTGCATATTCAACGGACTTACCATCGCCGATTCCCCCACCATCAACATCCAGGGGTCACCATTGACTAGAAACTTAACTGGACCAACCACGTAAATAATGTGGCAACAAGAGCAGGTCAGAGGCTGGGTATTCTGCGGCGAGTGTCTCACCTCCTGACTCCCCAAAGCCTTTACACCATCTACAAGGCACAAGTCAGGAGTGTGATGGAATACTCTCTACTTGCCTGGATGAGTGCAGCTCCAACAACACTCAAGAAGCTCGACACCATCCAGGACGGAGCATCCGGCTTGATTGGCACCCCATCCAGCACCTTAAATATTCACTCCCTACACCACCAGCGTACCGTGGCTGCAGTGTGTACCATCTACAAGATGCACTGCAGCAACTCGCCAAGGCTTCTTCGACACCACCTCCCAAATCCACGACCTCTATCACATAGAAGGACACGGGCAGCACGTGCATGGGAACACCACCACCTCCAAGTTACCGACCAAGTGACACACCATCCTGACTTAGAAATATATTGCCGGTCCTTCACCGTCGCTGGGTCAAAATCCTGGAACTCCCTCCCTGACAGCACTGTGGGAGTACCTTCACCACACGGACTGCACCGTTTCAAGAAGGCGGCTCACCAACAGATTCTCAAGGGTAATTAGGGATGGGCAAGAAATGTTGGCCTTGCCATCAATGCCCACATCTCATAAGCGAATAAAAAAAAATCTCTAACCTGTTCCTGATCTGACGAAAGGTCATCGACCTGAAATGTTACCTCTGTTTCTCCCTCCACGGATGCTGCCTGACCAGCTGAGTCTTTCCAGCATTTTCTGGTTTTTTTTAATTCAGATTTCCAGTATTCGCAGAATATTGCTTTAGTACCATTCTGGAGAATCCAGCTTCCCCTTAAATGTATCCGTGCTCTTCGTCTCGACCGCTCCCAGTGGTAGCGAGTTCCACATTCTCACCACTCTCTGGGTAAAGAAGTTTCTCCTGAATTCCATACCATATTTTTATGGTCTCTACTTTTGGTCTTTACCACAAGTGGAAACATATTCTCTACGTCTACCCAAACGACTCTCTTGATAATTTGAAGGACCTCTATCAGGAATAAGTTAGGAAGGTCGGTGTTACGGTCCCAGAAATTCCTGGACGCATTTCAAATAAGATTCAGAATCTCAAATGTAATAACAGCCCAATCACCAAATAAGACCCAAAAGTTACTTTCACACCTGTAGCTAGGCGACCTTCATTCTTGTTTAAACTATTTATCACGTTACAGCTGAGGGAGCAGAACAAACCTTCCCAGGGACATCCCCCAGAGCCATGTGTCCAGATGCGGGATTAAAATCTGCAATGTGTTAGTAGTCAGCCGTGGCTCAGTGGGTACCACTCTCGACTCCGAGTCAGAAAGTCATGCGTTCAAGTCCCACTCCAGAGACTTGAGCACAAGTTCGAAAGGCCGACACTCCTGCCACCAGTACTGAGTGAGTGCTGCACTGTCGGAGGTGCCGTCTTTCCAGTGAGACGTTAGACCGAGGCCAAGCCTGCCCTCTCAGGTCACATGGCCATTTTTAGAAGAAGAGCAGGGGAGTTCTACCCGTGTCCTGGGGCCAATATTCATCCAGCAACCAACATCACTGCTCATTATCTCATTGCTGTGTGTGGGAGCTTGCTGTGCGCAATTTGGCTGCAGCGTTTCCTACATTAGAACAGTGCCTACGGTCCAAAACGTATTTCTGTGACTGTGAAGAGCTTTAGGATATCCTGAGATGGGGAAAAACGGACATGTTTCGGACACCGAGTCACTTTACACTGGAGGGGCCAGTCACCTGAACTGGGATTTCTGACCGGATCACAAGGGGGGAAGAAATAAGGCGATGGGGAAAGAGCGGAGGATGTGGGGGCGTCGGACCAACTGGACAGCTCTTCCAAAGAGCAGGCGGAGGCCCGATGGTCTGAATGGCCTCAATCTGTGCTGTGAGATTCTAAACCTATTTCAAAAAGTCGACTGTGAGAAGGAATGGACCACCAACCCCAGTGTGACCGTTGACCCCAGTGTGAACTCTTGACGAGTCTCCGGCACCAGCGCTGATTGGCCGCCGGCTCCACTGCGCTTTGTCAAACAGTACCTGCGATCTCCTTGTCTCTCGCCGTCAGGGTTGCATCGAACTGTCGAAGGAACTGCGAGTGTTTCATCTGACGTTCCAAGAAGGCTTGAATAACTTGGTCAGCCTGCGGAGGGAATGGGTTCGTGCATTTTTAAAGAAGATTGTTATCCTTCAACAACGGGAGGTGTTCGAGCGAGAAACCGACCGGAAAGGTCAAAGACCATCGGACAGCACCCACCCGCCGCATGAATTTACCATCAAGCCATATACGGAGATATTAGGACAGGTGACCAAAAGCTTGGAAAAAGTGGTAGTATTAAGGAGTGCCATAAAGGAGCAGAGAGAGAGCTGAAGAGGTTTAGGGAGGGAATTCCAGAGTTTAGGACCCAGGCAGCTTAGGAGCTTAGGAGCTTGGGAGTTTAGGAGCAAGACCGCCAATGGTGGGGAGATTAAAATCGGGTCTGCACAAGACGCCAGAATTGGAGGAGCGCAGAGATCTCGGGGGGCTGTAGCCGGGCTGGAGGAGATTACAGAGATAGGAAGGGGCGAGGCCAAGGATGAGAATATTGAAATGGAAGCATTGCCGGACCCGGAGCTTATGTAGGTCAGCAGGCACAGGGTTTATGGGTGAACGGGAATTGGTGCCATTTCGGATACGGGTAACATTGTTCAGGCTCCTCCCGGTCAAGATCGCATGCTGTGGGATCCCGGCTCAGATAATCCATCAATGTTCCTGGCATTCCAAGCCATACCTGGACTCCTTTCCCCGGTGTGGCTCGGTATCTCTCAACCAGCGTTTCCATGTCCTTCTCAAACTCCGTGTATCCTCCTGGCTTTGTATAGGACCCTTTCTCGATCTTATCTTCCATCGTAGCTCCGATCTCCTCAATGATGGCGAACGATTTGTCCCAAGATTCTTGGCTGTTCTTCTCACATATGCTGGAGTATATTCTGGCCACGGCGTTCTATGATCAACAAGGACACAAGGTGCTTACGCGGGTCTCAGCAATATCTAATCAAGAATAAAGGTGTCTCAATGACATTGAGATACAGATCTACCATGATCTAATTGAATGACAGAACAGGCTCGAGGGGCTGAAAGGCCTCCTCTTGTGTCTATCTTCCTATTTTCCACATATGCTCCAGCAGCAGTTGTGTGGCCGGACAGATTGGGAGAAGTGTTCCAATATTTCATGTTGAATGTGACGTTTGAGCAGATCACTGTCATGATCTAAAGTCCGGAGAAAACCCCAAACAGCGCATTACTCTTAAAATAAAGGGACAATTAGCCAATCTCTGGAGCTTGTGTCATTCAGAAAAAGAATTGAACAGATAAAACATTCCCCGCTGGTGTATTTCCCCATTGGTCAGTGACACACAAGTTGATGAAAGGGTGAGGTGAAAGACTTCAGCAGCTGGCTCCACAGCACCACCTACTGGCCAGGGCTAGTCACTACATCGTGAAAGCTGACATATCAAAATTGACTGGGAACTGTTGACATAGGGATTTACAATGGAAAATGTTGTCACAAATACTTCTAAAAAATTGTAAGAGGAAGTAAGGTTTGTGGCGAGAAAAGGTTTTCCAATATCTGAATGTATTTTACCGAAATCTTATCACCGCACCTTAGGAAGGATGCCAAGGCCTAGGTGAGGGTGCAGAGGAGAATTAGCAGAATGGTACAAGGGGTGAGGGACTTCAGTTGCATGGAGAGGCTGGAGAAGCTGGGGCTGCACTCCTTGCAGCAACGAAGGTTAAGAGGAGATGTTCAAAATCATGAAGGATTTTGATAGAGTTAGATAGGGACAAATTGTTTCCAGTGGCAGTTGGGTCTTTCTATGAAAGATGTTGACATAAGAGATGCCGGTGACCGCAACACCTTTACAACTTAACTCACCATGAGTTCCTGCTGGTACCTCTGCCCTTGGTCCTGGAAGCATCGTTTCATGAAGAGTTGAAGGGCCTTGGACTGGCACCGATCATGGATCTTCGATAGTTCCTGCACCGTTCCCGTCGGGAGCCGGATCTGTACTCTCATCATTTCCTCGTAGGCTTCGGTCGCCTCACTCACCGCAGCCTTGTTCTCGATCTGCGCCAACGCATGCGCCGCGCTCTCTAGGCATGGAATCGTCCCGTTGCGGATGGAGTCCACGTAGGTGAGGGCCAAGGTTCCCAGCACTGCAGGGGAGAGGCACGGGGTGGGGGGAAGAAAGTACTGGCATCAAAAGGACACACTGGGCTATTCCTTGACGCACATTGCCGTCCGTTCCCTTTAAGCACAGCCATGGCAGCTTGCGTTGGGAGCGATTGAGCGGTGGCAATCACCCCTTAACCGCAGGAGCTGGGAGGAGGAGGTAGAGGAGGAGAGGAGGAGGGGAGGAGGAGGGGATGGAATGGAGGACTGTGATTAGGGGAGGATGAGGAGGAGGAGGAGGGAATGAGGAGTGGAGGTGAAGCAGAGCAGGAGGAGGAGGAGGGGGAGGGAAGAGGAAGGGGATGGAGGGGGTGGCGGAGTGGGAGAAGGGGAGGATGAGGAGGAATAGGAGGGGAGGAGGAGGGGAGCGGAAGGGGAGGGGGATGGAGAGGGTGGAAGAGTGGGACAAGGGCAGGATGAGGAGGAGGAGTGAAGGGAAAGCAGAGCAGGAGGAGGAGGCGGAGGGAAGGAGGAGGAGGAAGATTTCAGCAGGTTGCCTGATTTTCACGTCTAGCCATTTGACGTGAGTGAAGATCGGGTGATTTCTGTAACGGTGCTGAAACAGGCTCGAGGGGCTGAATAGCCTACTTCTGTTCCTATGTGTCCAACTCACTGCTCTTGGAGAGGGTGCAGAGGAGGTTAACAAGAATGGTACCAGGGAGGAGGGACTTCAGCTGCGTGGAGAGACTGGAGAAGCTGGGATTGTTCTGCTTAGAGCAGAGAAGGTTAAGGGGAGATTTCTAGAGATGTTCAAAATTATGAATGGTTTTGTTAGAGTAGAGAGGGAGAAACTGTTTCCAGTGGCTGGAGGCTCGGTAACCAGAGGACACAGATTCATGGTAATTGGCAAAAGACCCAGCGGGGGAGATGAGGTAATTTTTTTTGGCAAAAGATTCAATATTAACTTTGAAAAGTGGAAATGGTAAATACTTGAAAAGGTGAAATTTGCAGGGCGATGGGGAAAGAGCAGGGGAGAGCGGGAGTAATTGGCTCCTTCAAAGAGCCAGCACAGGCACGATGGGCCGAATGGCCTCCTCCTGTGCTGTCGGATTCTCTGATTGTATGAAGTGCAGATGGTGCAGGTGGCGGAACTGTCGTAGCATTAGTTAGCCACAATGACACTCAGCCTCTCCCACATGGGCTCTGCCATCTCTTCGCTGTTCCTCTGTATCAAGCGCCATGTCCTGAACGATGAACTCTGGCACTTACTTCTCCCGCTGACTGTGTGGCCTCCTTTCAGTTTCTTTATCTGCGCTGTGTGGTAAACGTAATCCACAAAATCTCGGGCCTGCTTCACAAAGTTCGGGTCCAGGCTGGAGTCCGGACACTGATCCATGTTTTGCATCACTGCCTTATCGGCCGGCCTGTCAAACACAAAGCATTTCCGGGTGGGGAAGTAATTCCTGATGCACTCCCTGGGCAGGTTGTGGGCTTGAATCTGTTTACTTATGCCTGGGAGGAAAGAAAATATACAACAAAATATCAACTTTTAAAATGCTAAATCCACGCCTGCACACATCAGGATCGTCAGCTGTGGCTCGGTGGTTAGTTCTCTCTCTCTCTCGCCATTGAGTCGGAAGGTTGTGGGTTCCAGTCCCAATCCAGAGACTTGAGCAAAAAATTATGGCCGACACTCCAGTGCAGTGCTGAGGGAGCGTCGGAGGAACAGTACTAAGGGAGTGCTGCACTGTCGGAGGGGCAGTACTGAGAGACCGCCGCACTGTCGGAGGGCAGTACTGAGGGAGCGCTGCACTTTCGGAGGGACAATACTGAGGGAGCGCTGCACTGTCGGAGGGGCAGTACTGAGGGAGCGCTGCACTATCGAAGGGGCAGTACTGAGGGAGGGCCGCACTGTCGAATGGACAGTACTGAGGGAGCGCTGCGCTGTCGGAGGTGCAGTACTGAGAGTGCGCTGCACTGTCAGAGGGGCAGTTATGAGGGAGCATCGCGGGGTCTGATGGACGGTACTGAGGGAGCGCTGCACTGTCAGATGTGCATTTCTGAGGGAGCGCCGCACTCTCGGAGGGCCAGTACTGAGGGGTCATTGCACTGTCGCAGGGGCATTATTGAGGGAGCACTGCGCTGTCGGTAGGGCAGTACTAAGGGAGCGCTGCACTGTCGTAGGGCATTACTGAGGGAGCGCTGCACTGACGGATGGGCAGTACTGAGCGAGCGCTGCACTCTTGGAGGCGGATGTGCTGAGGGAGCGCTGCACTGTTGGAGGGGCAGTGCTGAGGGAGCGCTTCGCTGTCAGAGGTGCAGCACTGAGGGAGCGTCGCACTGTCGAAGGGGCAGTAATGGGGGAGAGCTGCACTGTCGGAGGGGCAGTACTGAGGGAGCACTGCGCTGTCGGACGGGCAGCACTGACAGAGCACCGCGCTGTCGGAGGGGTAGTTCTGAGGGAGCGCTGCACTGTCAGAGGGGCAGTACTGAGGGAGCGCCCCACTGTCAGAGTGGCAGTACTGAGGGAGCGCCGCACTGGCGGAGGGGCAGTACTGAGGGAACGCTGTAATGTCGGAGTGGCAGTACTGAGGGATCTCCACACTGTCGGAGGGGCCGGACTAAGGGAGCTCTGCACTTTCGTAGGTCAATTCTGAGGGTGCACTGCGCTGTCGGATGGGCAATACTGAGGGAGCACCGTGCTGTCTTTGGGGCAGTACTGAGGGGTCGCATCACTGTCGGATGGTCAGTACTGAGCAAGCGCTGCACTGTTGGAAGGGCAGTGTTGAGGGAGCGCTGCGCTGTCGGAGGTGCAGTACTGAGGGAGCGGTAAACTGTCAGAGGGGCAGTACTGAGGGATTGCCGCCCTGTCTGAGTGGCAGTACTGAGGGAGCATCGCACTGTCGAAGGGGCAGTACTGAGGGAGCGCCGCACTTTCGGAGGATCAGTACTGACGGAGCGCTGCACTTTCAGAGGGGCAGTACTGAGGGATCGCTTCACTTTCGGAGGGGCAGTACTGAGGGAGCACTGCACTGTCGGAGGTGCAGTACTGAGGGAGCACCGCACTGTCGGAGGGTCAGTACTGAGGGAGCGCCGAACTGTCGGAGGGGCAGTACTGAGGGAGCTCTGCACTGTCGGAGGGGCAGTACTGAGGGAGCCCGGCCCTCTCGGAGGGGCAGTACTGAGGGAGCGCTTCACTGTCGGAGTGTCAGTGCTGAGGGTGCACTGCACTGTCGGAGGTGCAGTACTGAGTGAGCGCGGCACAGTCAGAGGTGCAGTACTGAGGCAGTTCTGCACTGTCGGAGGGACAGTACCGATGGAACGCTGCACTATTGGAAGGGCAGTAATGAGGGAGCGCCGCACTGTCGGAGGGGCAGTACTGAGGGAGCTCTGCACTGTCGGAGGGGCAGTACTGAGGGAGCCCGGCACTCTCGGAGGGACAGTACTGATGGAGTGCCGCACTGTTGGAAGGGCAGTAATGAGGGAGTGCCGCACTGTCGGAGGGACAGTACTGAGGGAACACTGCACTGTCGGAGGCTCCGTCATTCGGATGAGTTGTCAAACTAAGACCCTGTCTGCCCTCTCAGCTGGACATAAAATATCCCGTGGCCACTATTTTCAAGAAGAGCAGGGAAGTTCTCCCCCTTTTTCTGGCAAATATTTAACCCTCAACGAACGTCACAGAAACATATTGTCCAGTCAGTATCACTTTGCTGTTTGTGGGAGCTTACTGCGAAATTTCCTGCTGCATTTCCTACCTTACATGGCTACACTTGAAGAGAGCTTCATTGGGACGACCTGAGGTTGTGAGAGGCGCTAATACAGCATAGAGCGAGGCCATTTGTTAGAGCTCTTCAATTGCTCCCACTCCCCTGCTCTTTCCCCATCGCCCTGCAATTTTTCCCTTCCTTATGAAAATTCCCTTTGACCAACAAAATGTGGTCTTCAATAAATCCTTTCCTGCTCATGTCCCTTAAAGATACAAGCACCTGTGACCAAATGGGATTTGGGCAGTGGAATGTGACCAATGGGAGAGCTCTTTCAGAGAGTGATCACGGACACTTCTGCGCTGATACATTCTCGGATTCTCACTGAGGATTGGCCAGAAGCATTTTGTACACTGGTTAGACCACGCTTGGAGTAATATGTTCTGCAGTTCTGGTCTCCATAAATCTTGGTGAGACCACACTTAGGAACAAATAACTTGGAGCAGGTATCGGCCATTTGGCCCTTCGAACCTGTTCCGCCATTCAATAAGATCATGGCTGATCATCTACCTCATCTCCTCTTTTCTGCACTCTCCCCATATCCCTGGATTCCGTTAATATTAAAAACTCCATTGATCTTTGTCTTGAATATACTCAACGACTGAACCGCCACAGCAATCTGGGATAGAGACTTGCAAAGATTCACCACCCTCTGAGTGCAGAAATTTCTCCTTATCTCAGTCCTAAATGGCCGATGCCTTATTCTGCGATTGTGACCCCTGGTTCTAGACTTCCCAGCCAGGGGGAAACAGCCTCTCAGCATCGACCCTGTCAAGCCGTGTAAGAATGTTGTATGTTTCAACGAAATCAACTCTGATTCTTCTTAACTCTCGAGAATATAGGCCTAGTCTACTCAATCTGTCCTCATAGGACAATTCTCCCATCCCAGGAACCAGTCTGGTGAGCCTTCGTTGCACTCCCTCTATGGCAAGTCTATCCTTCCTTCGGTAAGGAGACCAAAACTGTACACAATACTCCAGGTGTGGTCTCACCAGGGCCTTATATAATTGCAGTAAGACGTCTTTACTCTTGTACTCAAATCCTCTTGTAATAACGGCCGACATACCATTTGCTTTCCTAATTTTTTACTGTACCTCCATGTTAACTTTCAATGACTCGTGTACAAGGACACCCAAGTCCCTCTGAACACCAACATTTCCCAATCACTCAACATTTTAAAAATACTCTGCCTTTTACTTAGAATATTGATCATAGTTCTGGTCTCCATATTTAAATAAGGATAGAGAGGCACTGGAGATGGTGCAGAAAGATTAACTCGGATGATATCAGAACTGAAAGGTTATAACTATCAGGAAAGATTGAACAGGCTGGGGCTCGTTTCCCCAGAAAAGCGAAGACTGAGGGGTGACATGATCGAGGACATTCAAATTATGAAAGGTTTCGATAGGGTGCATTTAGAGAAGATCTTTACACTTGTGGGGGAGAACAAAACCAGGGGCCATAAATATAAGATAGTCACTAATAAATCCAAAAGGAAATTCAGGAGAAACTTCTTTACGCAGAGAGAGGTGAGAATGTCGAACTCGCTCCCACAGAGAGTGGTTGAGGCAAAAAGCATGGACACATTTCAGGGGAAGCTCGATCAAAACATGAGGGAGTTGGAATAGAAGGATATGTTGATGGGGTGAGATGAAGAGGTGTGGGAGGAGGCTCGTGTGGAGCATAAACATCGGCACAGGCCAGTTGGACCGAATGGCCTCTTTCTGTGCTGTAGACACGATGTAACTTCGCGAGGGGGCGGGGGATTAAACTAACGGAAAGGTTTATAACTCGAGTTAACAATGGTGGGTCCTTCAGTCGCTCGGTTGCGTCTTATTCCGGGCTCACCATGCTTCAGTTTGAGAGCGTTGTCAAAGTAGCCATCGGCCGTCACCTCCCTGCCATCTAACTTCAGCTGCAAGGTGAAGTCCCGAACGGTCCAGATCAAGGCCGGAAAGAATCGGGTAAATTCCGAGGACTCCTCATCCTCTCCAGCCGATTTCACTTTGATGAGCTCACTCAGTTCCGTGACGTAACTGAGCAACAGCTAAGGAATGGGTTAACAGAGGGGTGAGGGACACAAGGGGTGGTCGGGCAGGAGCACAGGGTAGAGTAAACATCTGGCCGAAGTTGGAAGGGGTGAGTGGACATTATCAAAGAATTGTCTCCTCTCATTGTCGAAAGAAATGAGAAAGAAGCGAACATGTGTTTGCTCAGGGAAAGGGTTAATTTAATAATAAGGATCCAGATATGTTTTTAATTCATTCCCGCGATGCGGGCAATTATTGCCCATCCCTAGTAGCCCTAGAAAGTGATGGTGGGCCTCCATATTCAACCACAGCAATTTGCTTGTTGGGCCACTTCAGAGGGAAGTTATGAGTCAACCACGTTATTGTGGGACGCAGGTCACATAATGGACCCGAGAGCGGGTAAGGGCGGCAGGTTTCCTTCCCTCAGGGATATCGGCGAACAAGTTGGGTTTTTACGATAATCCGACAGCTTCATGGCCGCTTTTACTGAGACCAGTTTATTCATTTCCAGATTTCAGAAACGGAATTCAAATTCTCAAATTCTCCAAGGACCATTAGTTCAGGCCTCTGATTGGCTAGTCCAGTGAGGTCACCATCACACCAACTCAGATACATTGCCCCAGTTTGATTGTTGATAACTGAGCGTGTAATTATTTTTAAAATATTCATTTATGGGATGTGGTCGCCGCTGGCAAAGCCAGCATTTATTGTTCATCCCTAATTGCCCTTGAGAAGGTGGTGGTGAGCCGCCTTCTTGAACCGCTGCAGTCCGTGTGGTGAAGGTGCTCCCACAGTGCTGTTAGGTAGGGACTTCCAGGATTTTGACCCAGCAACGATGAAGGAACGGCCGATATATTTCCTTATCAGGTTGCTGTGTGACTTGGAGTAGAACTTGGAGGTGGTGGTGTTCCCATGAGCCTGTACTTCTTGGTGGAAGAGGTCGCGGGTTTGGGAGGTGCTGCCGAAGAAGCCTTGGCGAGTTGCTGCAGTGCATCTTGTAGATGGAATACACTGGAGGTAAGGTGCACCGCTGGTCGAGGTATTGAATGTTTAACGTGTTGGATGGGGTGCCAATCAAGCGGTCTGCTATGTCTTGGATGGAGTCGGGCTTCTTGAGTGATATTGGAGCTGCACTCATCCAGGCAAGTGGAGAGTATTCCATCACACTCCTTACTTGTGCCTTGTAGATTTTGGAAAGTCATTGGGGAGTCAGGAGGGGAGACACTCGCTGCAGAATACACAGCCTCTGACCTGCTCATGTTGCCATACTAATCTGGCAGGACACCAACCACAGCGAGTTCGAACCTGCCTGGCCTGAGGAATTGATCAGTGAACGCCTTACTTTAAACTTATCACCGGTTGGTGTCAATACTCGCATCCCTGGTTGGGGTTCGATAACTGGGAACATCCACCTCCCATATTATACGGGTGATGCTGGAAGTAAAATGGTGGCTGTGACCTAACTAACATCTGGAGATAGAGTCGCGATCGGGAGGATAGAACAGGAACACTGCAGTATATCTCCGTTCCTTCATCGTCGCTGGGTCAACATCTTGGAACTCCCTCCCTAACAGCATACGGACTGCAGCGGTTCAAGTGGGCAGCTCACCACCACCTTCTCAAGCTCAAGTAGGGATGGGCAATAAATGCTGGCCTTGCCAGCGACGCCGACAACCGAAACGAATAAATAAAAGGCCACGTCATTCCACGCACCGCGATTATTAACAGTACAAGAGAAGCTCCCATGTGGAATTGTGTTACAATCTTTACTCCACCCATTTTATCTGACCTTGAACACCTTGCCCTAGTAATGATTCTTTATCTGTAAATCCACAGAGTCAGAATCGAGTCACTATTGTGTCATGAAGGGCATCACAAAGCCAGCCTTGTACTCTGTTTGAGCAAACATAAAACTACTGTAAATCAATAGAAAAGCCTTGTTGATTGTCCTGAGGTCGGGACAGGTGCTATATCAATGCAGGCTCTCTCTCATATTTAATGTAGACATGCAATTAGCACCAAGAGAGCCTGTCAACAAAGTGTGAAGGATACTGTAGGTTGTTCATTGCATTTTGATCGATGGTGCCCAGACTATTGTAAACCAAAACGCTGCTCAGCAGCACAGCAAGAGCAAAGATCCAACAATCATTCTTTTCATTCCCCTGTAGAGAGATGGAAACAATTATACTGGGGTTAAATTATTTCCCACAATAACCTCCCTCTCTCATCGAATGGACACAGCACGGGGACCATTCGTTTTCCGAGCAGAGAAAATAAAACAGCTTGTTACATGCTGCCCCTTCCTAATCCTGTTTAACAGGCTCGTGGGGCAGAATGGCCTCCTCCTGTTCCTGTGTAAGAGGCTCGAGGGGCAGAATGGCCTCCTCCTGTTTCTGTTTAACAGGCTCGAGGGGATGAATGGCCTAACCTGTTCCTGTGCAACAGACTAAAGGGGCTGCATGGCCTCCTCATTTTCCTTTGTACCATGCCCGATGGGCTGAATGGCCTCCTCCTGTTCCTGTGTAATAGGCTCGAGGTGCTGAATGGGCCTCATCCTGTTCCTGTTTAACAGGCTCGAGCAGCTGAATGGCCTCCTCCTGTTCCTGTGTAACAGGCTCGAGGGGCTGAATGGCCTACTCCTGTTCCTGTGTAACAGGCTCGAGCAGCTGAATGGCCTCCTCCTGTTCCTGTTAAAGGGCTCGAGGGCTGAATGGGCCTCCTCCTGTTCCTGTGTAACAGGCTCGAGTGGCTGAATGGCCTCCACCTGTTCCTGTGTAACAGACTCGAAGGGCTGAATGGCCTCCTCCTGTTACTGTGTAACAGGCTCGAGCAGCTGAATGGCCTCCTCCTTTTCCTGTGTAACAGGCCAAAGGGGCTGAATGGACTCGTCATTTTGCTGTGTAACAGGCTCGAATGGATGAATGGCCTCCTCCTGTTCCTGTGTAACAGGCTCGAGGGGCTGAATGACCTCCTCCTGTTCCTGTGTAACAGGCTCGAGGGGCTGAATGGCCTCCTGCTGTTCCAATGCTTCAGTAGAAGTCACTAAGCAAAGCATGCTTTCCAATTAGTTCATGAATAGCCCCTCCCATACGTCGCTCCCTGTCCTGTAACGTATAATAGGGGACTAGAACTGGAGTATTTTCCTCAATTCAGCAGAATGGTTCAGGGATCCATGAAACATAGCAATGGATTGAGAAATAGAAGGACCCACCTTCTCTACATCCCCGAGCCCTTCAGTGTCCAGTAATATGAGGCAGTGATCAGCTTTTAACGGGTGAGGCATGCACCACATCCAGATCCCTTTGGTGTGAGATTGAATGGTGGATCCCAACGAGAATCCTGGTTTATGTTTGGAAAGAACACAAGACGGTTACTTATTCGCAGAATAGCAGCTCTCGCACATCTAGGACCTCGTTCCGTATGGACCCAAAGCCGAAGTAATGGTCTCCTTACCGAGGGGAGGATATACTTCTCTTAGACGGGGTCCAACAATTTTTCACCAGGCTGAGTCCTGGGTAGAGACATTGTGTTGACCAAGCCTATATTCCCTAGAGTTTAGAAGAATGAGAGGTGATCTCATTGAGACACAGAAAATTCTTACAGGGCTTGACAGTGTAGATGCAGGGATGATGTTTCCCTTGTCTGGGGAGTCCAGAACCAGGGGTCACAGTCTCAGAATAAGGGGTCGGCCAGTTGGGACTGAGATGAGGAGAAATTTCTTCACTCAGTGGTTGGTGAATCATTGGAATTCTCTACCCCAGAGGGCTGTGGATGCTCAGTCGTTGAGTATATTCAAGGCTGAGATTGATAGATTTTGGGATATTAAGGGAACAAAGGGATAAAGCGCGAAAATGGAGTTGAGTTCGAAGATCAGACATGATCTTATTGAATGGTGGAGAAGGCTCGAGGGGCCGAATGGCCTACTTCTGCTCCTATTTCTTATGTTCTTTTGTTGAGTTTTTCTGAGGACGTGGGCTCCACTGGCATGGCAACATTTAGCGCCCAACTCCTGACTGCTTTGCAGAGTTGGTGTTGGAAGAGGCATTTACATTGCTCTTTCTGGTTTTCCATGTCAAGGGCACGGCAAGGGAACGGGTCCTCTGTTGAACATGAGAACATAAGAAATAGGAGCAGGAGTAGGCCATTCGGCTCATCGAGCCTGCTTCGCCATTCAATAAGGTCATGGCTGATCTGATCTTGTCCTCAGCGCCACTTTCCCGCTCTCTCTCCATAACCCTTGAATCCCCTGTTTCTCAAATATCTGTCTATCTCCGCCTTGAATATATTCAATGACTCCACCTCCACAGCTCTCTAGGGAAAAACATTCCAAGGATTCACGACCCTATAAGAGAAGAAATTCCTCCTCATCTCCGTTTTAAATGGGCAACCCCTTAACCTGAAACTGTGCCCCCTAGTTCTAGATTCCCCCACGAGGGGAAACATCCTCCCTGCATCTATCTTGTCAAGCCCGGTCAGAATCTTATACGTTACAATAAGTTCGCCTCTCATTCTTCTAAACTCCAATGAGTATAGGCACAACGTGCTCAACATTATTCATGAGACGACCCCCTCATTTCAGGAATTAACCTAGTGAACCTTCTCTGAACTGCCTCCAATGCAGGTATATCCCTCCTTAAATATGGAGACCCAAACTGCAAGCAGTGCTCCAGGTGTGGTCTTACCAACGCCCTGTATAGTTGTAACAGTACGTCCCGACTTTTATACTCCATCCCCCTTGCAATAAATGCCAACATTCCATTTGGCTTTCTAATTAATGCTGTACCTGCATGCTAACTTTTTGTGTTTCATGTACGAGGACCCCCAGCATTATGTAGTCTCTCTCCATGTAAATAATAATTTGCTTTTGTATTCTTCCTACCAAAGTGGATAACCTCACATTCTCCCACATTATACTCCATCTGCCAATTAATTGCCCACTCACTTGACCTATCAATATGTCTTTGCAGACACTTTGTTTCCTTTTCACAATTTGCTTTCCCACCTATCCTTGTATGATCAGCAAATTTGGGTAAAGTACACATGGTCGCTTCATCCAAGTCATTAATATAGATTGTAAATAGTTGACGCCCCAGCACTGATGGCTGTGGCACCCCACTAGTTACAGTTTGCCAACCGGAAAATTACACATTTATCCCGAAACTTTATTTGCTGTTAGTTAGCCAATCCTCTAACAATGCTAATATATTAGCCCCAACCCCGTGAGCTCTTATCTTGTGCCGTAACCTTTTATGTGGCAACTTATCGAATGCTTTCTGGAAATCCAAATAAACTACATCCACTGGTTCCCCTTTATCCACTCTGCTCGTTACATCCTCAAAGAACTCTAGTAAATTTGTCAAACACGATTTCCCTTTCATAAAACCATGTTGACTCTGCTTGATTGTATTATGATTTTTCTAAATGTCCTACTATTACTTCCTTAATAATGGATTGCAGCATTTTCCCAATGCCAGATGTTAGTTTAATTGGCCTGTAGTTTCCTGCTTGTTGCCTCCCTCCTTCATTAATAGGGGCGTTACATTTGCGGTTTTCCAATCCGCTGGGACCACTCCAGAATCCAGGCAATGTTGGTTGTTTACAAGCAAATTCAGCCCCACGTCCTCAAACAAAAAGTCCCCAAAACAGACTTCCGAGGCCTTGACCGTGGAGATGTATATCCAACAGAACTTATTCAGTATACACGGGGAGGTCACCAAGTGAAGGATGGAGAGAGTTGGGGGAAGAGGATACTCAGATGGAGAAGAAAGAGAGTGGTGGAGGATATAGGACCACAGCGAACCCTGCTATTGATGGGGAAGAGAGAGTCAGAAAGAGAGAGAGAAATAGAGAGAGTGTGAAAGAGAAAGAGAGAGAGAAAGAGAGAGCGCGAAAGGGGGAGCACGGAAGGGAGAGAGAGAATGAGTGAGAGAGGAACAGAGAAAGAGGAAGAGCGAAATAGAAAGAGAAAGAAGGGTAGAAAAATGGTGGAGAAAGGGGAGGGAGGGAGATGGTGAGAGAGAGGAGAGGAAGAGAGGGGGAGAGAGAGGGGCCAGAAAGAGAGAGAGGGGAGAGACAGGGCGAGACAGAGAGAGGGGACAGAGAGAGGAGAATTAGAGGGTGAGGGGAGGAGGAGTGGTAGAGGAGGAGAGAGAGAGAGAGCGTGATCAACCACAGCACAGATGGAGCCATTTGCGAGGAAACAAGGCTGCAGGTTTCTGATGGAAAACAATGTAATGGCGGCTTGTTTTTAGTGTGAACAACAAAAGACAACGGCTGGTCCTGTCTGCGGCTCCGGTCCCACCGGAGAGTTTCTTCGGCATTTCGGAATCAGCATAACAGACACAGAAACACAACAATGTCGCTCAGTCTTATTCGAGATGAGTCACCAGGAGTTGGCACTGGGTTAAATGTGAGTGTTGAAGATTGTACCTTTGCGTTTCCGAGCAAGCTTGTTCATCAGGTAAGATTTTCCGGTGCGGTACAGTCCCACTATGGCCACCACCACCACCGGCTGGCTGATCCCTGACAGGATGTTGACGGCCTCGTGGTTCACCTGGATTCCGCCAGATGCGCTGTTCTCTATCAAACACAAGGGCTCCTCCATGTTGTAAAGTGCACGACCTTTACCTGGGTTCATGAGGGGAACAATCCTTTCAATCTAATTCACAAAACAAAATAACAACACATTCACCTTCCAGCTACTAATGGAAGGAGAGATTGATGGAATAGACCTTTGGGGCGTGACCAGTTAGTTAAGGCCAGTAGATACTGATCACACACTGACAGGAATATTAATCACACACTGTCAGGAATATTAATCACACACTGACAGGAATATTAATCACACACTGACTGGAATATTAATCACACACTGACTGGAATATTAATCACACACTGACTGGAATATTAATCACACACTGACTGGAATATTAATCACACAAGACTAGAAGATGGCAATGAGCTATGGAAAGTACTTGAGTTCGACGTAAAGAAAGGTCTTGCATTTATACAGCACCTATCATGTCCTCAGGACATCCCAAAGCTCTTCACAACCAATCAACAACGTTTGAAGTGAGATCACTGTTGTAATTAAGGGAAACGCCGCTGCCAATTTGCGCACAGCAAGCTCCCACAAACAGCAATGCAATGGATGATCAGATCATCTGTTATTTTATGCTGTTCCTTGAGGGATAATTGTTGGCCAGTTTCACCGGGACAACTAGTCTGGAGGCAATGTTTCTGCATTTCAGCTGCTGTCCATTATGTTAAGGTGTGATGTCCAGAACCAAGGAAAATGTGTTGTTGAGCACATAAAGCTAGGCTGACAATGCACTGCAGTGCTAAGGGAGTGCTGCACTTTCGGAAGTGCCGTCTTTTGGATGAGACGTTAAACTGAGGCCCCGTCTGCTCTCTCAAGTGGACGTAAAATATCCCATGGCTCTATTTCGAAGAAGAGCAGGGGAGTTATCCCCGGTGTCTTGGCCAATATTTGTCTATTGATTTATATTTATAACCGTACTTTACAACAGTGACCCCACTTCAAAAGAGCTTCATTGGCTGTAAAGCTTTTTGAGCGTCCGGTGGTCGTGAAAGGGACTACATAAATACAAGTCTTTCTTTTTGAACAACACCCACAGCCCAGTGAGAATCGAGAGTGTAAGAGTTAAAAAATTATTTGTAATAATGTAAGGGCAAATCAGTTGTAATGTTTAAGATTAGTTGAACTGCTTAAAGGACTACAGTAAAGGTCAACGTATCTCCCGAAGGCATGGAGACAGTGGTATAATTAGATAAAAGACCAAATTGCTTAGGCTGAAGTATAGATAATGCAGACACTGCAGAACAAAAATGTGAATCATTGTTTTTCTATATACTAACCTCGAATAGGTGTAAGAATGAAACCTTGCAGCACAGATGGCTGACAAAAGCAGAAGTAAAATAATAAGTTTCGCTAAAAGTGTAAATTCTAATCGAGTTGTTTTTAGAAACCGAAATGGTCACTTATGATGTAATGACTTTGCTGAGATTTGTATTTTCTGGCTTCTTGAGGTGTATAAAGAAGCGTGGCTGCCATTGTTAAATTAAGAAGCTGGTCATGAGATCGTAGGCTATGATCCTTCTCCCAGAGTGCTCTGAATAATAAACTGTGATCTTTTGCTTTAAGACAGACTCGAGTGAATTAATTTTTCACCAACAATTGGCGTAGTCAGCAGGATGATCTGGGACTGAAAGACTGCCCGTACCAGTGAAGCCGGACGAGAAGTCAAATTTTGACCATCCAGAAATTCAATCGCTTGGGACGGCGGAGAGGCAGTTCCATCGCATCACGAATCAAGTGAAAGTCTGTTAGAGGTATGAGAACACAGTTGTGTGACAGTGGATTGCGTGTACTAAGGGACTACTGTGTAGCGAAATATGTCACAAAGGTATGAGTAATTAACTGATCGACACGGACAAGAAGGGCGCCTGTCTCACACACCTAGACTGACCCGGAATTAAGAGGGCGATTGGGACCCACGTAATGGCCAGGAGCAAGTAGGCATAGAGAACCAAAGTACACTGGGATCGTGAAGTCAATTAATATATGTGTGTGAAATGTCTCTATGTAACCGCTTGAAAGTCTTTAAAGTATCAACAAAAGTCCGGGTAGAGGAACTCAGCATTTGATAAGACTGTAAGTTGGACTATATTTGGCGTCGGGGAAAGAAATATAATAGGGACGAATGGTGCCCTTACTAGGTTCTATATAGACGACCAGACAGGTTTACTTGATAAGATGATGAAGGAGGGGTGGGACCCGCTCCAGAATAGGAAGGTGGAATTGAGTGGTAGAGGGTCAAAAACAGTAAAGACAGAAAAGGCGTGGGTAATACTAGTAAACCAATTAGTCGCATTAACTAACAATGTACTACAACTCCACACTATACTTCCAAGTAAAAATGAAAGATTTCTGGAATTAGAACAAGAATTATTATTATTCAAAGGAGGCCAGACGGTCCTTGACGGGTACCGACTGGACAAAACGGAACTATGGAACGAAAGGTGGGGACATTTGTGCGCCTCGGAAAAGTCCATGTCTCCGAAAATGAGGACGAGATACTACCTCCTTACGCCCAAGAGGCATCAGCCCCTTCCATGGAAGACAGTGATGACGAAAATTTTGAAGAAAGGGAAAAGAACCCTAACGTAGTCAAGGCAGTCCCTTTAAAAAGAGGGGGAACGGTACAAAATCCCACCGCCAAGTACCAAGCTTTTAGCCCCTTAGAAAAACAAACAATATTGAAAGATTTGGGAACATTGAAGCACCGTAGCACAAATGGGGAATTTTGGATAAATCTCGAGGAGATGTGGGATATCCACGACATCCATCCTCGGGACATCCACCAGTTAGTACGGGCTAAATGCCCGGCTGAGAAATGGAGGGAAGCGGAGAACCAAAACAGCCACCAAGACGACGGCTGGACCGGCCGTATCGCCTTAAGGCGGCCCAACTCGCGGCCTACAACCCCTTTAAAACAGCGGTCCAGGCGGCCTCAGGAGGATCCTCGCCAAATTGGGGACGTATAATGATGACAAAACAACGGATAGGGGAAAACAGTATTGATTATGGCGAACGATTGTTTGTCGCATACGAGGCATTCTCGGGACAAGTAAACCCCCAGATGACAGACCAGCCCTTTATTCAAATGTTTAAGGACGGGTTGTCCCAATTCCACCAAGCGATTTTAAAAATGGGAATAGTGGCGGTGAATACATATGAAGCTTCGGTCCAGTGGGCGTGTCATATAGGTGCCAAAGAGGCGGAACAAAACATCAGTAATAAAACAAGAAAAAGTCGGGGCCGCAAGAATACGGCAACTGTCCCAAAGGAAAAATGGACCCTGTTTTAACTGTGGGAAGTTGGGTCATCTGGCAATAGAATGTAGGGTCCCCAAACAAAACCGCCTGGCATGTGGTAATTGCGCAAATCCAGGACATTCGACCGAGAGGTGTTTCACAATAAAGAAAGAGCCAAACCAGACCGGGACCATTGAAATGTATTCAAAGTTCCTGAAGTATGTAAAGGAACAGGATGGCGGCCACTGACTAGCAGCGGCCCCCATTAAGAGGGAGAAGGAAGATCCCAGAGTCTATGTACAGGCACTGTTAGGGGTCGGCAGTGCGATATGTTCATAGACATGGGAGCTTCTGTATCCATTACCGATTTATCCCGTCCCCTCAACAAAGACATAGTGGGGTTTGGAGGGGAGCGTTTACATACATTTAAAAGTGTGTGAAAGTTTTCCTGACTGTGAAGTTACAGTATTTCTTTGTCTAAAAGTCTGTCTTTAAAAAGTGAAAGTCATTTTTGTTTTAGTTCCACTCACTCTTTTGTACAGAGAGCTAAAAGCTGTTTAACCCTTTGAAGACCTGTCTTGAATGACGGACACGTGTGTGTTGTTTTAAGTTTGTTAATTGTTTTACAAAAGATAAGCTTCAGCCTTGAAGTCACAGTTGCCAATGTGCCTGGAAGAAATTAATTTGAATGTTTACAAGGCATGAGTAATTGTTTCTTTGTTAATGTGGTTTCTTTCTTTTCCAAGTGATACTGGTTAGTTAAAAAAAAACTGATCTGGATTGAATTGGAGTTAGAGTTGAATTAACCAATTAAAACCAGACTTTCATTGTGGCCACGGTGAAATTCTGGTTGTTGTAAATTTGTGTAGACCGCATTGAATAAGATTGTGCACCCAGAATTGAAACAAAACTTCAAACCACAATTTAAGTTAAGCTGGTGTGTAAAAACTGAGAAGAAAAACAAAAAGTTTGTTTAACAAAAGATTAAGTTTCAGTCTAAGATTTAACCTTGGAGTCGCGGTTGCTATGGTGGAATCCTCCGAAGCAATTTGTTTAAATGTGAAAAAAAACTATTTTTTCTCCAGTTATAAGCAACAACTTTAGTATGGCTGAACGAAATTTAAAGATATTGGACATTATTAAATTTAAGTGTCTTAATTTTAAGTTAGTATTTCCCCACAGTGATGGAAGGAAAATTAAGATTTGATAAATTAACCCCTTGGGCTCTTAAACAGAACTATATAAGATAGCCGAAAAGCAAAGTGGGAAAAAATCCTCTGACCAAGAGATGGATCAGTATTATTACAAAAACATACTGGAGTAAACCCAGCATCCGGAATATTAACAGAAGGAGTTATATGACCTCCGCTGGAAAGGTAGTAACACATGGAAAGCTAATAGAAAGGTTAGTTAAGGCGACACAGGCACCTTTAGAAACCGCGGCAATTAAAATAAAGGCCCACACGAAGATAGACATGGACTCATAGGAGACTCAGGATCAGGCTCCTATAGGAAATCGTTATGCAGATTTGGCCGCAAAACTAGCCGCGTTTAAACACGAGATAAATATGGTCATGACAGCCAGTGGGGTACAGGAAGTGAATATAGTGGAGGTACAAGAACATACTAGTAAAGAGGAAAAGGAAAGATGGAAACAAGCTGGCGCACAGTTACGAGATAGAATTTGGAGATGGGGCCCATGAAACCAGGTGGTGGCAAAAAAATGTTGTAGACAACAACTGATGGTGTAACACATTCCGGCAGAAGTAACATGTTGCACCGACTGACACAGTACTGGTGGTGGCCAAAGATGGGTCAAGAGGTGGCCAAGTATTGTCACCGTTGTATAATATGCGCTAAGAATAATGTAGGACAGAGATGCAGAGTTAGAGTAGCAAACCAACTGTGATGACAGGGGATATCGTCTTACACACTCGGCATACACTGGTAGAGATGTTAAATAACGGGACACTACGGTCAGTTTCCAATATGAGGCGAGCTCGATGGGAAGCAGTCCTACTGCCGATAGACCAGACAGTTAAGGTAATTCGGGATACAGGGGAAAACACCGCGGAAGGCATCCTGAGTGAGGGAAGCCCCCATCAGTGCTCAGAGACGGAGGGGGAACTTGACGAAACCCTCGTGTAGGACGAACCGCTGGAGGAAGCTCAGAATACACTGTACGTAGACGGGTCAAGGAAGTATGTAGAGGGATCTCCCCGGACAGGATGGGCAGCAGTAAATGATCAGTTGGAAACATAAATGTCGGGAAGGTTAGACGGAGGATTGTCGGCACAAGTAGCCGAGATAGTAGCGTTAACATAGGCACTAGAATTAGCAAGGGGAAGGACAGTAAACATCTACACGGATAGTAGATATGCATTCGGAGTGGTACACGATTATATGACAGCTTGGGGGAGAAGGGGGTTTTTGAAAACCGGAGGGGATCAGATAAAACACCAGTAGCGAATAGAGGCCCTCTTGGAAGCCACAAAAGCCCCAGCACAAGCTGCAGTAATAAAAATCAAAGTGCACCAGAAAATACAGAATCAGGAGCAAAAAGGGAACCAGGCCGCTGATCTAGCAGCACAGCGAGCTCTTGAACAAGAAATGGTTGAAAGGAACGCAGCTAGTGCACAGATAGAGGAAATAGATAGCAGTAAATTGCATGCAGACGCCCCAGAAGACGAAAGACAGGAATGGTACCGAGAAGGAGGTAGACCAGATGAAGAGGCAATATGGCGAAAGAATGGAAAGGTGATAGACCCCGTGTGCATCAGACAGACACTTTTAGAACTAAATCAGGGAAGCGCCCTTACAGGAAGGGGGTCAATAAAACAGAAATTCCAAATCCCATACCATCCTCAAAGTTCTGGAATAGTAGAAAGAATGACTCGCACCTTAAAAACAGCGGTAGCCAAAGCATTGGGGGAAAAACAGCAACGGTGGGTGGATATGCTAACCACAGTATTAATGAAACTAAGAGCTGCCCTTATCGAACCACGGGCCTATCACCATATGAGCTAATGACGTGGAGGGCAATGCAGCTCCCCCATGGTATAGAGACTGGAGGAGAAGACGTGGGTCCCCTAAAGGATAAACTCCGCAGATATGTCCTGGAAATGAGTAACCAATTAAAATAAATGAAACTGCAAACTAGGGAAAGATAGGAAGAAAGAGATAAAGATTTGGAATTGACCGCATTTCCATATATCGCTCCAGCGGGGACCAAGGTAATGGTTAAGAATCTACCAGGAAAACCCAGGTTCGCCCCAAAATGTTCGGGACCATATCAGATTTTAATTAGTGGGCATACGTGTGCTTGCATTAATATAAAGGGCATGGGACGATGGAAGCACTGGACACAGCTGAAAGCCTATGACTCTTCACCAATTTAAGAATGGCTACAACAGAACAAGTACATTTTGTAGAAAGTGAAGAATATGCTAGATAATATGACGAATGTGAATGGAGGCTGACACAAACGCTAGTTTGGATAATGGCCCAGAAATTGATCTCGCTCTGTTCCCGCGGGGGTAAGGCTTCCCCGCGTTCTCTCACCTCGCTTGTGCTTTTTCAGATCCAGCTCGCACGAACTTGATGTTCCAGACATCAGCTGGGCAGTGCTTGCGTATCCCAGCGGCGCAGTGAATTCGTGCGAGCTGTGGGATCACGTGACTCAGTTAGAGCCAATGGCAGCACACCATCTTCCATTCATAAGTTTCACATCCGTGATGTGAAATCTATGAATCTTACACCCCCCCAAAATAACAGCTAAACCTCAATTAAATTTAAAAAAAAAATCACATTAATAAAATAAGTATAGTTAAATAAATTAACCATTTAAAATAAAAAATTACATTTTTGAAAAAATTTAAAATCTTTTAAAAAGTTATAAAATTAAACTTACCTGTCTTTAAAGTCTCTAAAAAAGATATACCTGTTAAAAAAAATTCAAAAAAATACTTAATTCACTACTTACCTTGTTAAAAGTGGGTGTTACTCCTCCTTTTTCCATTTCTAAAATCTTCCGTACTTACCTGCGCATCCAAAGCACGAAGTGCACAGCGTGCGCGCAGCCTGTAGCGCGCACGCGATGCACCGAGGAACCGCCCCCTTTTCAAAAGAGCAATTGCCGGTTTTCAGCGCATGCGCAGGGCATGCAGAAAACCAGCAATTGTAGTGGGAATACGCGAGAGTACGCAGTGCGTACTCTCGCGTCGCGGGATGAATTTTCGGCCCAATATGTATTATCTTGATTGGATATACCTTGGGATATATCCTGAAATATGTTTGGGAACGGTCCCGTCAACTCCACCCGGTCGAGCAGGAGGAGGGAATCCAAATGATTATGATCGAGGAACCAGCTTAATAACAATATTCCATTTACCCCCACAGGTAAATAGAATTTAAAAGCAACAAAGTGGTTAGGTTGGCGATATAGCCGTTGGGACATTGTTAACATAAAGTGATAAGATGAACATGTTATGCGATATCATGTGTAGTTTGCTTGTTTGTGTAAACATAATATGTAGCCTCGTATGTAAGACTAGAGTGCCCCCACGGGCCAAAAGAGAGTTATGGGTAAATTGGCAAGGGAATCCATTAACATGGCCTCAAAATCGGATGGCTCTTGACTGTGTTGACAGAAAATTGGGAGCCTGTGCCCTAATAGCTACAGAATGTAGTACCTACCTACCCGACAGCTCAGAAGAAATAACTAACTTGGCAGAACACATACAGGAAGAAGTAAAAACGTTAAAACAACCTCCGGCATCCACCCTTTGGGGCTGGACCAAGTGGATGGTTGGAATCACTCGGGACATCAGTAGTACAAGGATTGATTTTGTTCTTTGTTATAATATTACTGATGTATGGTCTGGTTTTATTGTTGAAATGTTGCTGCGCCCAAATGGCAAAAGATGTCTTTCCAGCCGCACAAGTGGGACAGGTGTATCGTAATATAAAAGATAGATCTCTGTTTATCTAAGAAAGGAAAATGCTTACGTGCGGGTAACGTTTGTATTAATGCATGTGTAAAACTTTAGAGATAGAGTAGAATAGGGACAAACCATTGGTTGCGGCATATGGCACAAGAAGAAACAGACAAGCAGATGAAGAAGGGAATAACTTTAAACTACAAGGAATACGTCTACTCACGGAAGAAATTGACATCGATATTTCAAAGAGAAGGGCATGTTCATGACAAGTCAGGTGGAGGACGGAGGATAAAGAAAAAAAACGGAAGAGGAGAGGAATAACCTAACCTAAATGGTACGAATAGCTCAACAGTCGTGATGTGACTAGACTGTGCAGCTCAACCTCTTCCGGGGTGTCTTTCTCTGTAATTCTCCCGAGCGCGTTCTCAGTTACATTGGACTTTGAAACAACAATAACATCGTCAAAAGATCTCGTCAACAGAGCATAAGAAACTGTGTGCCGCCGTTATAACCGTGGTATGATGGTCCCGAGGACAAATCAATCTTTGGCCAGGGACCAATAGGAGGGACTGTAAGAGTAAAACATTTAATTGTAATAATGTAAGGGCAAATCAGTTGTAATGTATAAGATTAGTTGAATCGCTTAAAGGACTATAGTAAATGTCAAAGTATCTCCCTTAGGCATGGAGACAGGGGTATAATTAGATAAAAGACCAAGTTGCTCCAACTGCAGTATTGATAATGCAGACACTGCAGAACAAACGTGAATCATTGGCCCAAAAAATCGTGAGGAAGCCTTCGTGCGAGGGTAAGGCTTCCGCGCGATCTCTCACTGCGCGTTGGCTTTTTCAGTTCCAGCTCGCACGAACTTGATGTTCTGGACAGCTGCTGTGCTGGGCTTGCGTATCCCACTCAGTTAGAGCCAATGGCAGCACACCATCTTCCATTCATAACTTTCACACAAGTGCTGTGAAAGCTATGAATACTATAGCCCCCAAAAGAACAGCTAAACCTCAATTAAATTAAAAAAAACCATCAAATTAATAAAATAAGTATAGTTAAATAAATTAACCTTTTCAAATAAAAAATTAAATTTTTGAAAAAATTTTAAATCTTTTAAAAAGTTATAATAATAAACTTACCTGTCTTTAAAGTCTCTAAAAAAGATATACCTGTTAAAAAAAATTCAAAATAATACTTAATTCACTACTTACTTTGGTAAAAGTGGGTCTCATCCTCCTTTTTTATGTGTAAAATCTTCCATACTTACCTGCGCGTTGAAACCACTAAGTGCACTGC
Organism: Squalus acanthias; assembly: GCA_030390025.1. Lineage (NCBI taxonomy): Eukaryota > Metazoa > Chordata > Chondrichthyes > Squaliformes > Squalidae > Squalus > Squalus acanthias. Next base: position 361,499 of record JASTWF010000356.1, on the reverse strand, counting down.
ATGCGCGCAGCCTGTAGCGCGCACGCGGTTCACCGAGGAACCGCCCCCTTTTCCATTCACCAAGTGCCGGTTTTCAGCGCGTACTCTCGCGTATCAGCACAAATTTTTGGGCCGTTGTCTTTCTATAATAAACTTACCTCGAAAAGACTAAGAATGAAACCTTGCTATGCAGGTGGCTGACCACTATTAAACAAAAGCAGAAGTAAAACATAATTTTCGCTAACAGTGTAAAATTCTAATCAAGTTGTGTTTAGAGACCCGAAGGGTCGCTCTGATGTAATAACTGTGCTGAGATTTGTATATTCTGGCTTCTGGAAGTGTATAAAGAAGCTTGGGTAACCACTGTTACATTGAGAATCTGGTCATTAGGCCGTAGGATGTGAACCTTCTCCCAGAGCGCTCTGAATAATAAACTGTGATCTTCTGCTTTAAGACAGACTCGAGTGAATTAATTTCTCACCAACAGAGCTGCACCACATCCAAACCCAAGATATTGTTCCCGAGGTGCGGTTCTCTAAATGGGTCTAACCAGAGCTCTGTACAGCTGCAACAGATCTTCTACTCCTTTGTAAGGCAGCCCTCGAGATAAAGCCCAACATTCCATTAGCCTTTTACTTCTTTTTGAGACCTATCCACTGTCTTCTAGTGATTTCTGTACTTGGACCCCTCGTTCTCTCTGCTCATCCATAGTTCCTAACCTCTAACCATTTAGAAAATTATCTGAACTATCCTTTTTAGCTCCAACGTGAATTACCTCATTTTTTTCTGAAGTGAGGGGAGTGCGACAAACTCGCTAAATTAATTCCAGGAGGATGGGTTCTCCGGCGTTCTGAATGTTATTTAATATTTGTGTCGTGTGTCTAACGCATCGAACGTATATGTGGGCACGGTGTCGAGATGTAAATAGAGTGGGAGGAGGCTCCCGTGGAGTATAAACACAGCAAAGACCACTTGAGCCGAATGGACACTTTCTCTGCTGCAGTTTTGATGTAACTCTAATCTGCCCTGAACAGTCACAAACTACAATCTCTGTGACTGTGACCATAGTGTGTAACCTTTCCATGTCCATCATTCACCTTCCAACAGCATTCGATATAGTCTCATTTGGCAGCCTTTTTCAGCTTCCATGACTCCATTTTCCATCCCATAAAACTTTTTTTTATTCGCTAATGGCATCTGGGCGTCGCTGGCAAGGCCAGCTTTTATTGCCCATCCCTAATTTTCCTTGAGAAGGTGGCGGTGAGCCGCCTTCTTGAACCGCTGCAGTCCGTGTGTCGATGGTACTCCCTCAGTGCTGTCAGGGAGGGAGTTCCAGCATTTTGGCCCAGCGACGATGAATGATCGATGATATACTTCCAAGTCAGGATGGTGTGTGGCTTGGAGGGGAACTTGGAGGTGGTGGTGTTCCCATGCGCCTGCTGCCCTTGTCCTTCAAGGTGGAAGAGTTTGCGGGTTTGGGAGGTGATGCAGAAGAAGCCTTGGCGAGTTGCTGCAGTGCATCTTGTAGATGGTACACACTGCAGCCACGGTACGCCGGTGGTGGAGGGAGTTAATGTTTAAGTTGCTGGATGGGTTGCCAATCAAGTGGGCTGCTTTGTCCCGATTGGTGTCGAGCTTCTTGAGTGTTGTTGGAGCTGCACTCATCCAGGCAAGTGAAGAGTATTCCATCACACTCCTTACTTGTGCCTTGCAGATGGTGGAAAGGCTTTGGGGAGTCAGGAGGTGAGACACTCGCCACAGAATACCCAGCCTGTGACCTGCTCTTGTTGCCGTAGTTTTTATGTGGCTGGTCCAGTTAAGATTCTGGTTAATGCTGACCCCCAGGATGTTGATAGTGGCTGATTCGGCAATGGTAATGCCATTGAATGTCAAGGAGATTTGGTTCGACTCTCTTTTGTTGGAGATAGACATTGCCTGGCACTTTTGTGGTGCGAAAGTTACCTGCCACTTATCAGCCAAAGCCTGAACGTCATCCAGGTCTTGTTGCTTGAGAGCATGGACTGCTTCATTATCTGAGGAGATGTGAATGGCGCTGAACACTGTGCAGTCATCAGCATACATCCCCATTTCTGAACTTATGTTGGACGGAAGATCATTGATGAAGCAGCTGAAGATGGTTGGACTAGGACACTGCCCTGAGGAACTCCTGCCGCGATATTCTGGGGCTGTGATGATTGACTTTCAAGCGCCACAACCTTCTTCTTTTGTGCAAGTATGACTTCAGCCAGTTTAGCGCTCCACCCCCCCAACCCGCCCGATTCCCATTGACTTCAGTTTTACTCGGGCTCCTTGATACCACACTCGGTCAAATGCTGTCTTGAAGTCAAGGGCAGTCACTCTCACCTCACCTCTGGAATTCAGCTCCTTTGTCAATGTTTGGACCAAGGCTGTAATGAGGTCGGGAGCCGAGTGGTATTGGTGGAACACAAAGTGTGCATCAGTGAGCAGGTTATTGGTGATTAAGTGCCGCTTGATAGCACTGTCGAAGACACCTTCCATCACTTTGCTGATCATTGAGGGTAGACTGATGGGGCGGTAATTGGCCGGGTTGGATTTGTCCTGTTATTTGTGGACAGGACATACCTGGGCAGTTTTCCACATTTTCGGATAGATGCCAGTGCTGTAGCTTTACTGGAACAGCTTGGCAAGAGGCGCGGCTAGATCTGGAGCACAAAACTTCAGCACAATAGCTAGGATGTTGTAGGGGCCCATAGCCTTTGCTGTATCCAGTGCAGTCAGCCATTTCTTGATATCACGTGCGAACAGCATGTTTAAATATGAGACACTGAATGGGACGGGGAGGGAACAGAATTCCTGGCAGGGGCCACTGACCAAGTCTTTTGTCTTGTAATCTTTAATTGGAGAAATGTGTAGCTCATCACAGATGGATGTCGGACAAGAAGCGTGAGGAATCAGAGTCAGTGTAGGGTTGGAGAGTGCTGGTGGGGATGTGGAGCAGAGTGGTGTCAGGGTACATGTGAAAGCTGACCACTTGTCTTCGGCTCTCTCCAAGGGGCAGCACGCAGATGAGAAATAGGAGGGGGCGAGGATAGATCCATGGGGGACTCCAGAGGGAACAGTGCGGGAGCGGGAAGAGAAGACATTGATGGAGATTCTCTGGCAACGACTGGATGGGTAAAAGTGGAACCAAGTGAGGGCAGTCCCACTGAGCTGGACAACGGGGGGAAGGCAGTCTCACTGAGATGAACAACGGGGGGGAGAACAGTCCCACTGAGCTGGACAATGGAGGGGAGGACAGTCCCACTGAGTGGACAACGGAGGGGAGGACAGTCCCACTGAGCTGGACAACGGGGGGCAGGGCAGTCCCACTGAGCTGGACAACGGGGGGAGGACAGTCCCACTGAGCTGGACAACGGAGGGAGGACAGTCCCACTGAGCTGGACAACGAAGGGGAGGACAGTCCCACTGATCTGGACAACGGAGGGAGGACTGTCCCACTGAGCTGGACAATGGAGGGGAGGGCAGTCCCACTGAGCTGGACAACGGAGGGAGGGCAGTCCCACTGAGCTGGACAACGGAGGGAGGGCAGTCATACTGAGCTGGACAACGGAGGGAGGACAGTCCCACTGAGCTGGACAACGTGGGGAGGGCAGTCATACTGAGCTGGACAACGGAGGGGAGGACAGTCCCACTGAGCTGGACAACGGGGGGAGGGCAGTCCCACTGAGCTGGACAACGGAGGGAGGGCAGTCCCACTGAGCTGGACAATGTAGGGGAAGCGTTGGAGGATGTTGTGCTCGACCGTGTCAAAGACAGCAGAGGTCGAGAAGAATGAGGAGGGACAGTTTACCACGGTCATAGTCTCAGTGCTGTGGCAGGATCAGAAACCCGATTGGAAAGATTCAAACATGAGGCTGTGAGAAAGATGGGCAGAAATTCGGGAGGCGACGAAACATTGAGGAAAGGGAGGCTGGAGATGGAGATGCACCTGTCTAACTCTTCACCCGCGTGTCAAACGGGACGAGTCTTTGATCAAACCCTCTTCTCTGAAATACACAAACCCTATTTGTGATTCAATGTTATAGAAACAGTTAAACTCATTTAACTTTTACAGAATATTCCAAGCGCTCTGGCTGGGCGATTGGAATCTCCCAGTTCCATCGGAGGAGTTTGCTTGTTGCAGGCTACAGAACAAGAGCAAAGTTTCTGATGTTCTCTTGATATCAAACTGTCTTAGAAAATACGGCATCGTCACTTCCTGTTTTACATGGAATTATCAGCTGAGAAACAAGCCATTCAGCCCAAGTGGTCTGTGCCGGTGTTTATGGTCCACACGAGCCTGCTGACAGTGCTCTTCATCTAACCCCATCAGCATGACCTTATATTCCTTTCTCCCTCATGCATTTATCACACATCCCATTCAATGCACCTTTTATTGGCAGTGAGGCTCAGCAACATGGAACTTACCTTCTGACCGATCCTAAACAATTCAAGTGATGTTGTACCTCCGTCCCCCCACGGGCACAGCCACCCCCCCCCACCCCCAACTGGCTCAGCCACCCACTCCCCCCCCCCCCCACTTCACTGGCACAGGCCCCCGCCACCTCACTGTCCCAGATACCCGCACCACCCTCCCACAGTGACCGAGACCCCCCGCTCCCTCCGGCCCAGCACTCCGCACCCCCCCACACTGTCCAGGCCTCCACCCCCTACATCCACTGGCACAGGCCCCCGCCCCCCACCCTAACTAAATAACTTAAGGATTGCTTTAGATTGAAAGAAGAAGCTTATAATATTGCAAAGACTAATGGTAAGCCTGAGGATTAGGAGAGATTCAAAAACCAGCAAAGGATGAACAAAAAATTGATAAGGGAAAAAATAGAATGAGAGAAAACCAGCAAGAAATAAAAAAAGCAGATTGTAAGAGCCTCTTCAAGTATGTAAAAAGGAAGAGAGTAGTTAAAGTAAACGTTGGTCTCTTAGAGGTTGAGACAGGAGAAATTAAGGGGAATAAGGAAATGGCAGAAACGTTAACAAATACTTTGTATCTGTCTTCACAGTAGAAGACACAAAAAGCATTTTAAAAATGGTGTGGAACCAAGTTTGAAAAACGTAACGTTATTAATATAAGTAGAGAAAATGTACTAGAGCAACTAATGGGACTAAAAGCCGAGAAATCCCCTGGATCTAATGACATACATGAATAACGAATTTGCAAAAATGTTAAACAAATATTTTGTATCTCTTCTCACAGTAGAAGACACAAAATGCAAACCAAAAATGGTGGGGAAACAAGAGTCTAATGAGGGTGAGGAACTTAACGTAATTAATATAAGTAGAGATAAAGTACAAGAGAATCTAATGTCTACTAAAAGCCGACAAATCCCCTGGACCTGACGGCCTACATCCTGGGGTTCTAAAAGAGGTGGCTGAAGAGATAGTGGGTGATTTGGTTTCGATCTTCCAAAATTCCCTAGATTCTAGAATGGTCCCAGCGGATTGGAAGGTTGCAAATGTAACACCGCTATTCAAGAAAGGAGGGAGAGAAAAAACAGGGAACTACAGGCCAGTTAGCCTGACATCAGTGGTCGGGAAAATGCTGGAATCCATTGTTAAGGAAGATGTATCAGGGCACTTAAAAATCTTAACATGATTCGGCAAAGTCAACATGGTTTTATGAAAGGGAAATCGTGTTTGACGAATTAGAGTTTTTTGAGGATGTAACGAGCAGGGTAGATAAAGTGGAACCAGCGGATGTAGTATATTTGGATTTTCAAAAGGCATTCGATAAGGTGCCACATAAAAGGTTATTACACAAGATTAGGGCTCATGGGGTTGGGCGTAATATAGCAGCATGGATAGAGGATTGGTTAACGGACAGAAAACAGAGAGTAGGGATAAACGGATCTTTTTCAGGTTGGCAGGGGTAACTAGTGCATCAGTATTGGAGCCTCAGCTATTTACAATCTATATTAATGACCTAGATGAAGGGACCGAGTGTAATGTATCCAAGTTTGCTGACGATGCAAATCTAGGTGGGACAGTAAGCTGTGAGGGGAACACAGAGTCTGCAAAGTGATATCGATCGACTAATTGAGTGGGCAGTAAGCTGCCAGATGCAGCATAATGTAAGGAAATGTGAGGAAGAATAGAAAAACAGAATACGTTTTAAATGGTGAGAAACTTACAAATGTTGGTGCTTATAGAGATTTGGGTGTCCTCGTACAAGAAACACAGAAAGCTAGCATGCAGGTACAACAAGCATAAGGATGGCAATGGCATGTTGGCCTTCATTGCAAGGGGCTTGGAGTATAAGAGTAAGGAAGTCTTGCTACAATTGTACAGGGTATTGGTCAGACTACACCTGGAGTACTGTGCACAGTTTTGGTCTCCTTATCTAAGGAAGGATATACTTGCCTTGGAGGCGGTGCAACGAAGGTTCACTAAATTGATTCCTGGGATGAGAGATTGTGTAGAATGGGCCTATCCTCTCTGGAGTTTCGAAGAATGAGAGGTGATCTCATTAAATAAAACAAAATTCTGAAGGGATTGACAGGGTAGATGCTGAGAGGATGTTTCCCCTGGCTGGAGAGTCTAGAACTAGGGGGCATAGTCTCAGGATAAGGGGTAAGCCATTTAAGACTGAGATGAGGAGGAATTTCTTCACTCAGAGGGTTGTGAATCTTTGGAATTCTCTGCCCCAGGGGGCTGTGAATGCTGAGTCTTTAAGTACATTCAAGTTTGAGAGAGACAGATTTTTGGAATCCAGGGATATGGAGATCGGGCGGGAGAGTGGAGTTGAGGTCGATGATCAGCCATGATCTTATTGAATGGCGGAACAGGCTCGAGGGGCTGTGTGACCTACTCCTGCTTCTACTTCTTATGTAATAACGCTGTGCTCTGCATTCACTATCTGACACTACTCCATATCTACTGGTCACAGGCTATAGGTTGGTCTTTGAATCGTGTTCAATGAATTGATTTTAATTAGTTTCCCTGTTCAATCTTTCCCCTTGATCTGTCACCAGAGTGAAATATTTTAAACACTGAGATCTCATGGTGTCGGTGTGAGTTCAGCCCCACCTAACAAACAGACACGTGTCCATCTGCTGGGCTCTGCCCCAGACTCTACCCCAGAGTCACCTCTTAGATCAAAGCCCTTTACTCAAAAACATACACAAGATTTACTTGTGAATGTGTGTTTAGAGACAGAAACTGATCTCACTTCAATATCCATTGCACAGCCTCATGTTGGATAATTGTGCTCAGTGTTCAGACACTCCCACTCTCATTCTCAGCAATACCTGCATCACTTTGTAACCGTTGTGTACTGTCTCCAGGACCAGTGTTTACCGGAGTTAATAAGACTTTCTCTGACCTTTCTCACCAGTTGATCTCTGGAAGCTCTTTGAATCGGAAGGGTTCTCTCTGGTTGATGTTCTCACAATCCTCTGCTGGTTCACCTGCTGCTGTTCCTCAGTCTATAATCTATGTTTACTTCCTGCTGTGGACCTTCCTCAATCACTCCTTCATTCACCAGAAGACCTAATTATGGCAGAGGAGAAAATTTGAATATTGAAATCGTGAAATAATGTAATGTAGTATTTATTCTGCTGACTAAAAATTAAATTCAAAAGGCCGAGTATTTTGTTGATTTTTCCCTTTCCTCAGATACCCAGCCCGCTTTCCTGAATATCCCCAGAGTTCTGGTCGCAAATGTGCAATTTTCTCTCTATGCTTTGTATAAACAGTTGCAGTGTGATCTCACTGGGCCCAACCTCCCCGGGTTACACACTGTCTAATCTCACTGGGCCCAACCTCCCCGGGTTACACACTGTCTAATCTCACAGGGCCCAACCTCCCCGGGTTACACACTGTCTAATCTCACTGGACCCATCCTCCCCGGGGTTACACTGTCTGATCTCACTGGGCCCATTCTCCCCGGGTTAAACACTGTGTGATCTCACTGGACCCATCCTCCCCGGGTTACACACTGCCTGATCACACTGGGCCCATCCTCCCCGATTTCACACTGGCTGATCTCACTGGGACTATCCTCCCCGGGTTACACACTGTCTGATCTCACTGGGCCCATCCTCCCGGGGTTGCACACTGTATGATCTCACTTGGCCCATCCTCCCCGGGGTAACACTGTCTGATCTCACTGGGCCCATCCTCCCCGGGTTACACACTGTCTGATCTCACTGGACCCATCCTCCCCGGATAACACACTGTCTGATCTCACTGGGCCCATCCTCCCCAGGTTACACTCTGTCTGATCTCACTGGGCCATCCTCCCGGGTTACACACTGTCTGATCTCGCTGGGCCCATCCTCCCCGGGTTACACACAGTCTGATCTCACTGGGCCATTCTCCCCGGGTTAAACACTGTCTGATCTCACTGGGCCCATCGTCCCCGGTTTACAGACTGTCTGATCTCACTGGGCCCATACTCCCCGTGTTACACACTGACTGATCACACTGGGCCCATTCTCCCCGGGATTCACACAGTCTTATCTCATTGGGACAATCTTCCCCGGGTTTCACACTGTCTGATTTCACTGGGACAATCTTCGCCGGGTTAAACACTGTCTGATCTCACTGGGCACATCCAGCCCGGGTTACACACTGTCTGATCTCATTGGGCCCATCCTACCCGTGTTACACACTGTCTGATCTCACTGGGCCCATCCTCCCCGGGTTACACACTGTCTGATCTCACTGGCCCCATTCTCCCCGGGTTACACACTGTCTGATCTCACTGAGTCCATCCTCCCCGTGTCACACACTGTCTGATCTCACTGGACCCATCCTCCCCGGGTGATATACTGTCTGATCTCACTGGGCCCATCCTCCCCGGATTACACACTGTCTGATCTCATGGGCCCATCCTCCCCGGGTTACACACTGTCTGATCTCACTGGGCACATCCTCCCCGGGCTATTCACTCTCTTTCTCACAGATCCCATCCTCCCAGGGTTACACACTGTCTGATCTCACTGAGTCCATCCTCCCCGTGTCACACACTGTCTGATCTCACTGGGACCATCCTCCCCGGGTTACACACTGTCTGATGTCACTGAGTCCATTCACCCGGGGTTACACACTGTCTGATCTGGCTGGGCCCATCCTCCCAGGCTTACAAACTGTCTGATCTCTCTGGGCCCATCCTCCCCGTGTTACACACTGTCTGATCTCACTCTGCCCATCCTCCCTCTTACTCACTGCCTGATCTCACTGGGCCCATCCTCCCTATTACACACTGTCTGATCACACTGTGCTTATCTTCCCCGGGTTACACACTGTCTGATCTCACTGGGCCCATCCTCCCCGGGTTACACACTGTCCGATCTCACTGGGCAATTCAACCGCTGGTTACACAATGTTTGATCTCACTGGGCCCATCCTCCCCGGGTTACACACTGTCTGAACACGCTGGGCCCATCCTCCCCGGGTTACACACTGCCTGATCTCACAGGGAACATCCTACACAGGTTACACACCGTCTGGCCACATTGGGCTCATCCTCCCCGTGTTATACACTGTCTGATCTCACTGGGCCCATCCTCCCGGGTTACACACTGTCTGATCTCACTGGGCCCATCCTCCCCGGGTTGCACACTGTCTGATCTCACTGGGCCCATCCACCACGGGTTACACACTGTCTGATCTCACATGGTCCATCATCCCCGGGTTACAGACAGTCTGATCTCACTGGGCCATCCTCCCGGGGTTACACACTGTCTGATCTCACTGAGTCCATCCTCCCCGTGTCACACACTGTCTGATCTCACTGGACCCATCCTCCCCGGGATAAATACTGTCTGATCTCACTGGGCCCATCCTCCCCGGGTTATATACTGTCTGATCTCACTGGGCCCATCCTCCCCGGATTACACACTGTCTGATCTCACTGGGGCCATCCTCCCCGGGCTATTCACTCTCTTATCTCACAGATCCCATCCTCCCCGGGTTACACACTGTCTGATGTCACTGAGTACATTCACCCGGGGTTACACACTGTCTGATCTGACTGGGCCCATCCCCCCAGGCTTACACACTGTTTGATCTCTCTGGGCCCATTCTCCCCGGGTTACACACTGTCTGATCTCACTCTGCCCATCCTCCCTCTTACTCACTGCCTGATCTCACTGGGCCCATCCTCCCTATTACACACTGTCTGATCACACTGTGCTTATCTTCCCCGGGTTACACACTGTCTGATCGCTTTCGGCCCATCCTCCCCGGGTTACACACGGTCTGATCTCACTGGGCCAATCAACCGCGAGTTACACAATGATTGATCTCACTGGGCCCATCCTGCCCGGGTTACACATTGTCTGAACACACTGGGCCCATCCTCCCCGGGTTACACACTGTCTGATCTCACAGGGCCCATCCTACCCAGGTTACACACTGTCTGACCACATTGGGCTCATCCTCCCCGGGTTATACACTGTCTGATCTCACTGGGCCCATTCTCCCGGGTTACACTCTGTCTGATCTCACTGGGCCCATCCTCCCCGGGTTACACACTGTCTGATCTCACTGGGCCCATCCACCACGGGTTACACAATGTCTGATCTCACTTGGTCCATCCTCCCCGGGTTACACACAGTCTGATCTCACTGGGCCATCCTCCCCGGGTTGCACACTGTCTGATCTCACTGGGCCCATCGTCCCCGGGTTACAGACTGTCTGATCTCACTGGGCCCATACTCCCCGTGTTACACACTGTCTGATCACACTGGGCCCATCCTCCCCGGGATTCACACCGTCTGATATGACTGGGCCCATCCTCCCCAGGTTACACACTGTTTGATTTCACTGGGCCCATCCTCACCGGGTGAAACAGTGTCTGATCTCACTCTGCCCATCCTCCCTGTTACTCACTGCCTGATCTCACTGCGCCCATCCTCCCTGTTACACACTGTCTGATCAAACTGTGCCCATCTTCCCCGGGTTACACACTGTCTGATCTCAGTGGGCCCATCCTCCCCGTGTTACACACTGTCTGATCTCACTCTGCCCATCCTCCCTGTTACACACTGTCTGATCACACTGTGCCCATCTTCCGCGGGTTACACACTGTCTGATCTCAGTGGGCCCATCCTCCCCGGGTTACACACTGTCTGATCTCACTGGGCTCATGCTCCGCGGGTTACACAATGTCTGATCTCACTGGGCCCATCCTCCCCGGGTTACACACTGTCTGATCTCACTTGGCCCATGCTCCGCGGGTTACACAATGTCTGATCTCACTGGGCCCATCCTATTCCGGGTTACACACTGTCTGAACACGCTTGGCCCATCCTCCCCGGGTTACACTCTGTCTGATCTCACTGGGCCCATCCTCCTCAAGTTACACACAGTCTGATCTCACAAGGGCCATCCTCCCCGGTTACACACTGTCTGATCTCATTGGGACCATCCTACTCGGGTTACACACTGTCTGATCTCACTGGCCCCATCCTCCCCAGGTTACACACTGTCTGATCTCACTGGGCCCATCCTCCCCTGGTTACACACTGTCTGATGTCACTGAGTACATTCACCCGGGGTTACACACTGTCTGATCTGACTGGGCCCATCCTCCCAGGCTTACACACTGTTTGATCTCTCTGGGCCCATCCTCCTCGGGTTACACACCGTCTGATCTCACTCTGCCCATCCTCCCTCTTACTCACTGCCTGATCTCACTGGGCCCATCCTCCCTATTACACACTGTCTGATCACAGTGTGCTTATCTTCCCCGGGTTACACACTGTCTGATCGCTTTGGGCCCATACCCCCCGGGTTACACACGGTTTTAACTCACTGGGCCAATCAACCGCGGGTTACACAATGTTTGATCTGACTGGGCCCATCCTCCCCGGGTTACACAGTGTCTGAACACGCTGGGCCCATCCTCCCCGGGTTACACACTGTCTGATCTCACAGGGCCCATCCTACCCAGGTTACACTCTGTCTGACCACATTGGGCTCATCCTCCCCGGGTTATACACTGTCTGATCTCACTGGGCCCATCCTCCCGGGTTACACACTGTCTGATCTCACTGAGCCCATCCTCCCCGGGTTACACACTGTCTGATCTCACTGGGCCCATCCACCACGGGTTACACAATGTCTGATCTCACTTGGTCCATCCTCCCCGGGTTATACACTGTCTGATCTCACTGGGCCCATCCTCCCGGGTTACACACTGTCTGATCTCACTGGGCCCATCCTCCCCGGGTCACACACTGTCTGATCTCACTGAGTCCATCCTCCCCGGTTTACACACTGACTGATCGAACTGGATCCATCCTCCCCGGGTTACACACTGTCTGATCACCCTGGATCAATCCTCCCCGGGTTACACACTGTCTGATTTCACTGAGGCCATTCTCCCGGGTTACACACTGTCGGATCTCACTGGGCCCATCCTCCCCCTTTTACACAATGTTTGAATTCACTGTGCACATCCTCCGCGAGTTGCACTCTGTCTGATCTCACTGGGCCCATCCTCCCCGGGATTCACACCGTCTGATCTGACTGGGCCCATCCTCCCCAGGTTACACACTGTTTGATTTCACTGGGCCCATCCTCACCGGGTGAAACACTGTCTGATCTCACTCTGCCCATCCTCCCTGTTACTCACTGCCTGATCTCACTGCGCCCATCCTCCCTGTTACACACTGTCTGATCAAACTGTGCCCATCTTCCCCGGGTTACACACTGTCTGATCTCACTGGGCCCATCCACCACGGGTTACACAATGTCTGATCTCACTGGGCCCATCGTCCCCGGGTTACAGACTGTCTGATCTCACTGGGCCCATACTCCCCGTGTTACACACTGTCTGATCACACTGGGCCCATCCTCCCCGGGATTCACACCGTCTGATCTGACTGGGCCCATGCTCCGCGGGTTACACAATGTCTGATCTCACTGGGCCCATCCTCCCCCGGTTACACACTGTCTGATCTCACTGGGCCCATGCTCCGCGGGTTACACAATGTCTGATCTCACTGGGCCCATCCTATTCCGGGTTACACACTGTCTGAACACGCTTGGCCCATCCTCCCCGGGTTACACTCTGTCTGATCTCACTGGGCCCATCCTCCTCAAGTTACACACAGTCTGATCTCACAAGGGCCATCCTCCCCGGTTACACACTGTCTGATCTCATTGGGACCATCCTACTCGGGTTACACACTGTCTGATCTGACTGGGCCCATCCTCCCCGGGTTACACACTGTCTGATCTCACTGGCCCCATCCTCCCCGGGTTACACACTGTCTGATCTCACTGAGTACATTCACCCGGGGTTACACACTGTCTGATCTGACTGGGCCCATCCTCCCAGGCTTACACACTGTTTGATCTCTCTGGGCCCATCCTCCTCGGGTTACACACCGTCTGATCTCACTCTGCCCATCCTCCCTCTTACTCACTGCCTGATCTCACTGGGCCCATCCTCCCTATTACACACTGTCTGATCACAGTGTGCTTATCTTCCCCGGGTTACACACTGTCTGATCGCTTTGGGCCCATACTCCCCGGGTTACACACGGTTTTAACTCACTGGGCCAATCAACCGCGGGTTACACAATGTTTGATCTGACTGGGCCCATCCTCCCCGGGTTACACAGTGTCTGAACACGCTGGGCCCATCCTCCCCCGGTTACACACTGTCTGATCTCACAGGGCCCATCCTACCCAGGTTACACACTGTCTGACCACATTGGGCTCATCCTCCCCGAGTTATACACTGTCTGATCTCACTGGGCCCATCCTCCCGGGTTACACACTGTCTGATCTCACTGAGCACATCCTCCCCGGGTTACACACTGTCTGATCTCACTGGGCCCATCCACCACGGGTTACACAATGTCTGATCTCACTTGGTCCATCCTCCCCGGGTTATACACTGTCTGATCTCACTGGGCCCATCCTCCCGGGTTACACACTGTCTGATCTCACTGGTCCCATCGTCCCCGGGTTACAGACTGTCTGATCTCACTGGGCCCATACTCCCCGTGTTACACACTGTCTGATCACACTGGGCCCATCCTCCCCGGGTTACACACTGTCTGATCTCAATCTGCCCATCCTCCCTGTTACTCACTGCCTGATCTCACTGCGCCCATCCTCCCTGTTACACACTGTCTGATCACACTGTGCCCATCTTCCCCGGGTTACACACTGTCTGATCTCAGTGGGCCCATCCTCCCCGTGTTACACACTGTCTGATCTCACTGGGCCCATGCTCCGCGGGTTACACAATTTCTGATCTCACTGGGCCCATCCTATCCCGGGTTACACTCTGTCTGAACACGCTGGGCCCATCCTCCCCGGGTTACACTCTGTCTGATCTCACTGGGCCCATCCTCCCCGTGTTACACACAGTCTGATCTCACTGGGCCCATCCTCCCCGGGGTACACACTGTCTGATCTCACTGGGCCCATCCTCCCCGGGTTACACACTGTCTGATCTCACTGGGCCCATCCTCCCCGGTTTACGCACTGACTGATCGAACTGGATCCATCCTCCCTGGGTTACACACTGTCTGATCACCCTGGATCAATCCTCCCCGGGTTACACACTTTCTGATCTCACTGAGGCCATTCTCCCGGGTTACACACTGTCGGATCTCACTGGGCCCATCCTCCCCCTTTTACACAATGTTTGAATTCACTGTGCACATCCTCCGCGAGTTGCACTCTGTCTGATCTCACTGGGCCCATTCTGCCGGGGTTACACAAGGTTTGATCTCACTGGGCCCATCCTCCCTTGGTTACACACTGTCTGATCACACTGAACCAATACTCGCCGGGTTACACACTGTCTGATTACACTGGGTCCATCCTCACCGGGTTACACACTGTCTGATCTCATTGGGCCCATCCACCCCGGGTTACACTCTGTCTGATCACTGGACCCATCCTCCCAGGGTTAAACACTGTCTGATCTCACTGGGCACAGCCTCCCGGGTTACACACTGTCTGATCTCACTGGGCCCATCTTCCCCGGGTTACACACTGTCTGATCTCACTGGGCCCATCCACCACGGGTTACACAATGTCTGATCTCACTGGGCCCATCGTCCCCGGGTTACAGACTGTCTGATCTCACTGGGCCCATACTCCCCGTGTTACACACTGTCTGATCACACTGGGCCCATCCTCCCCGGGATTCGCACTGTCTGATCTGACTGGGCCCATCCTCCCCAGGTTACACACTGTCTGATTTCACTGGGCCCATCCTCACCGGCTTACACACTGTCTGATCTCACTCTGCTCATCCTCCCTGTTACTCACTGCCTGATCTAACTGCGCCCATCCTCCCTGTTACACACTGTCTGATCTCACTGGGTCCATCCTATCCCGGGTTACACACTGTCTGAACACGCTGGGCCCATCCTCCCCAGGTTACACACTGTCTGATTTCACTTGTCCCATCTTCCCCGGGTTACACACTTTCTGATATCACTCTGCCCATCCTCCCTGTTACACACTGTCTGATCACACTGTACCCTTCTTCCCCGGGTTACACACTGTCTAATCTCAGTGGGCCCATCCTCCCCGGGTTACACACTGTCTGATCTCACTGGGCCCATGCTCCGCGGGTTACACAATGTCTGATCTCACTGGGCCCATCCTATCCCGGGTTACACACTGTCTGATATCACTGGGCCCATCCTCCCCAAGTTACACACAGTCTGATCTCACAAGGGCCATCCTCCCCGGGTTACACACTGTCTGATCTCATTGGGACCATCCTACTCGGGTTACACACTGTCTGATCTCACTGGACCCATCCTCCCCGGGTTATATACTGTCTGATCTCACTGGGCCCATCCTCCCCGGATTACACACTGTCTGATCTCACTGGCCCCATCCTCCCCGGGCTATTCACTGTCTGATCTCACTGGCCCCATCCTCCCCGGTTTACACACTGACTGATCTAACTGGATCCATCCTCCTCGGGATTCACACTGTCTGATCTCACTGGGCCCATCTTCCCCGGGTTACACACTGTCTGATCACCCTGGTTCAATCCTCCCCGGGTTACACACTGTCTGATTTCACTGGGGCCTACTCCCCGGGTTACACACTGTCTGATTTCACTGAGGCCATTCTCCCGGGGTTACACACTGTCGGATCTCACTGGGCCCATCCTCCCCCTGTTACACAATGTTTGAATTCACTGTGCTCATCCTCCGCGAGTTGCACTCTGTCTGATCTCACTGGGCCCATCCTCCCCCTGTTACACAATGTTTGAATTCACTGTGCACATCCTCCGCGAGTTGCACTCTGTCTGATCTCACTGGGCCCATCCTGCCGGGGTTACACAAGGTTTGATCTCACTGGGCCCATCCTCCCTTGGTTACACACTGTCTGATCACACTGAACCAATACTCGCCGGGTTACACACTGTCTGATTTCACTGGGTCCATCCTCACCGGGTTACACACTGTCTGATCTCATTGGGCCCATCCTCCCCGGGTTACACTCTGTCTGATCACTGGACCCATCCTCCCAGGGTGAAACACTGTCTGATCTCACTGGGCACATCCTCCCGGGTTACACACTGTCTGATCTCACTGGGCCCATCCTCCCCGGGTTACACACTGTCTGATCTCACTGGGCCCATCCACCACGGGTTACACAATGTCTGATCTCACTTGGTCCATCCTCCCCGGGTTACACACGGTCTGATCTCACTGGGCCATCCTCCCCGGGTTGCACACTGTCTGATCTCACTGGGCCCATCGTCCCCGGGTTACAGACTGTCTGATCTCACTGGGCCCATCCTCCCCGGGATTCACACTGTCTGATCTGACTGGGCCCATCCTCCCCAGGTTACACACTGTCTGATTTCACTGGGCCCATCCTCCCCCTGTTACACAATGTTTGAATTCACTGTGCACATCCTCCGCGAGTTGCACACTGTCTGATCTGACTGGGCCCATCCTCCCAGGCTTACACACTGTCTGATCTCTCTGGGCCCATCCTCCCCGGGTTACACACTGTCTGATCTCACTCTGCCCACCGTCCCTATTACTCACTGCCTGATCTCACTGGGCCCATCCTTTCCTATTACACACTGTCTGATCACACTGTGCGTATCTTCCCCGGGTTACACACTGTCTGATCGCTTTGGGCCCATCCTCCCCGGGTTACACACGGTCTGAACTCACTGGGCCAATCAACCGCGGGTTACACAATGTTTGATCTCACTGGGCCCATCCTCCCCGGTTACACACTGTCTGATCTCACAGGGCCCATCCTACCCAGGTTACACACTGTCTGACCACATTGGGCTCATCCTCCCCGGGTTATACACTGTCTGATCTCACTGGGCCCATCCTCCCGAGTTATACACTGTCTGATCTCACTGGGCCCATCCTCCCGGGTTACACACTGTCTGATCTCACTGAGCACATCCTCCCCGGGTTACACACTGTCTGATCTCACTGGGCCCATCCACCACGGGTTACACAATGTCTGATCTCACTTGGTCCATCCTCCCCGGGTTATACACTGTCTGATCTCACTGGGCCCATCCTCCCGGGTTACACACTGTCTGATCTCACTGGTCCCATCGTCCCCGGGTTACAGACTGTCTGATCTCACTGGGCCCATACTCCCCGTGTTACACACTGTCTGATCACACTGGGCCCATCCTCCCCGGGTTACACACTGTCTGATCTCAATCTGCCCATCCTCCCTGTTACTCACTGCCTGATCTCACTGCGCCCATCCTCCCTGTTACACACTGTCTGATCACACTGTGCCCATCTTCCCCGGGTTACACACTGTCTGATCTCAGTGGGCCCATCCTCCCCGTGTTACACACTGTCTGATCTCACTGGGCCCATGCTCCGCGGGTTACACAATTTCTGATATCACTGGGCCCATCCTATCCCGGGTTACACTCTGTCTGAACACGCTGGGCCCATCCTCCCCGGGTTACACTCTGTCTGATCTCACTGGGCCCATCCTCCCCGTGTTACACACAGTCTGATCTCACTGGGCCCATCCTCCCCGGGGTACACACTGTCTGATCTCACTGGGCCCATCCTCCCCGGGTTACACACTGTCTGATCTCACTGGGCCCATCCTCCCCGGTTTACGCACTGACTGATCGAACTGGATCCATCCTCCCTGGGTTACACACTGTCTGATCACCCTGGATCAATCCTCCCCGGGTTACACACTGTCTGATCTCACTGAGGCCATTCTCCCGGGTTACACACTGTCGGATCTCACTGGGCCCATCCTCCCCCTTTTACACAATGTTTGAATTCACTGTGCACATCCTCCGCGAGTTGCACTCTGTCTGATCTCACTGGGCCCATCTTGCCGGGGTTACACAAGGTTTGATCTCACTGGGCCCATCCTCCCTTGGTTACACACTGTCTGATCACACTGAACCAATACTCGCCGGGTTACACACTGTCTGATTACACTGGGTCCATCCTCACCGGGTTACACACTGTCTGATCTCATTGGGCCCATCCACCCCGGGTTACACTCTGTCTGATCACTGGACCCATCCTCCCAGGGTTAAACACTGTCTGATCTCACTGGGCACATCCTCCCGGGTTACACACTGTCTGATCTCACTGGGCCCATCTTCCCCGGGTTACACACTGTCTGATCTCACTGGGCCCATCCACCACGGGTTACACAATGTCTGATCTCACTGGGCCCATCGTCCCCGGGTTACAGACTGTCTGATCTCACTGGGCCCATACTCCCCGTGTTACACACTGTCTGATCACACTGGGCCCATCCTCCCCGGGATTCGCACTGTCTGATCTGACTGGGCCCATCCTCCCCAGGTTACACACTGTCTGATTTCACTGGGCCCATCCTCACCGGCTTACACACTGTCTGATCTCACTCTGCTCATCCTCCCTGTTACTCACTGCCTGATCTAACTGCGCCCATCCTCCCTGTTACACACTGTCTGATCTCACTGGGTCCATCCTATCCCGGGTTACACACTGTCTGAACACGCTGGGCCCATCCTCCCCAGGTTACACACTGTCTGATTTCACTTGTCCCATCTTCCCCGGGTTACACACTTTCTGATCTCACTCTGCCCATCCTCTCTGTTACACACTGTCTGATCACACTGTACCCTTCTTCCCCGGGTTACACACTGTCTAATCTCAGTGGGCCCATCCTCCCCGGGTTACACACTGTCTGATCTCACTGGGCCCATGCTCCGCGGGTTACACAATGTCTGATCTCACTGGGCCCATCCTATCCCGGGTTACACACTGTCTGATATCACTGGGCCCATCCTCCCCAAGTTACACACAGTCTGATCTCACAAGGGCCATCCTCCCCGGGTTACACACTGTCTGATCTCATTGGGACCATCCTACTCGGGTTACACACTGTCTGATCTCACTGGACCCATCCTCCCCGGGTTATATACTGTCTGATCTCACTGGGCCCATCCTCCCCGGATTACACACTGTCTGATCTCACTGGCCCCATCCTCCCCGGGCTATTCACTGTCTGATCTCACTGGCCCCATCCTCCCCGGTTTACACACTGACTGATCTAACTGGATCCATCCTCCTCGGGATTCACACTGTCTGATCTCACTGGGCCCATCTTCCCCGGGTTACACACTGTCTGATCACCCTGGTTCAATCCTCCCCGGGTTACACACTGTCTGATTTCACTGGGGCCTACTCCCCGGGTTACACACTGTCTGATTTCACTGAGGCCATTCTCCCGGGGTTACACACTGTCGGATCTCACTGGGCCCATCCTCCCCCTGTTACACAATGTTTGAATTCACTGTGCTCATCCTCCGCGAGTTGCACTCTGTCTGATCTCACTGGGCCCATCCTCCCCCTGTTACACAATGTTTGAATTCACTGTGCACATCCTCCGCGAGTTGCACTCTGTCTGATCTCACTGGGCCCATCCTGCCGGGGTTACACAAGGTTTGATCTCACTGGGCCCATCCTCCCTTGGTTACACACTGTCTGATCACACTGAACCAATACTCGCCGGGTTACACACTGTCTGATTTCACTGGGTCCATCCTCACCGGGTTACACACTGTCTGATCTCATTGGGCCCATCCTCCCCGGGTTACACTCTGTCTGATCACTGGACCCATCCTCCCAGGGTGAAACACTGTCTGATCTCACTGGGCACATCCTCCCGGGTTACACACTGTCTGATCTCACTGGGCCCATCCTCCCCGGGTTACACACTGTCTGATCTCACTGGGCCCATCCACCACGGGTTACACAATGTCTGATCTCACTTGGTCCATCCTCCCCGGGTTACACACAGTCTGATCTCACTGGGCCATCCTCCCCGGGTTGCACACTGTCTGATCTCACTGGGCCCATCGTCCCCGGGTTACAGACTGTCTGATCTCACTGGGCCCATCCTCCCCGGGATTCACACTGTCTGATCTGACTGGGCCCATCCTCCCCAGGTTACACACTGTCTGATTTCACTGGGCCCATCCTCCCCCTGTTACACAATGTTTGAATTCACTGTGCACATCCTCCGCGAGTTGCACACTGTCTGATCTGACTGGGCCCATCCTCCCAGGCTTACACACTGTCTGATCTCTCTGGGCCCATCCTCCCCGGGTTACACACTGTCTGATCTCACTCTGCCCACCGTCCCTATTACTCACTGCCTGATCTCACTGGGCCCATCCTTTCCTATTACACACTGTCTGATCACACTGTGCGTATCTTCCCCGGGTTACACACTGTCTGATCGCTTTGGGCCCATCCTCCCCGGGTTACACACGGTCTGAACTCACTGGGCCAATCAACCGCGGGTTACACAATGTTTGATCTCACTGGGCCCATCCTCCCCGGGTTACACACTGTCTGATCTCACAGGGCCCATCCTACCCAGGTTACACACTGTCTGACCACATTGGGCTCATCCTCCCCGGGTTATACACTGTCTGATCTCACTGGGCCCATCCTCCCGGGTTACACACTGTCTGATCTCACTGGGCCCATCCTCCCCGGGTTACATACTGTCTGATCTCACTGGGCCCATCCACCACGGGTTACACAATGTCTGATCTCACTTGGTCCATCCTCCCCGAGTTACACACAGTCTGATCTCACTGGGCCATCCTCCCCCGGTTGCACACTGTCTGATCTCACTGGGCCCATCGTCCCCGGGTTACAGACTGTCTGATCTGACTGGGCCCATACTCCCCGTGTTACACACTGTCTGATCACACTGGGCCCATCCTCCCACTGTTACACAATGTTTGAATTCACTGTGCACATCCTCCGCGAGTTGCACACTGTCTGATCTGACTGGGCCCATCCTCCCAGGCTTACACACTGTCTGATCTCTCTGGGCCCATCCTCCCCGGGTTACACACTGTCTGATCTCACTCTGCCCACCGTCCCTATTACTCACTGCCTGATCTCACTGGGCCCATCCTTTCCTATTACACACTGTCTGATCACACTGTGCGTATCTTCCCCGGGTTACACACTGTCTGATCGCTTTGGGCCCATCCTCCCCGGGCTACACACGGTCTGAACTCACTGGGCCAATCAACCGCGGGTTACACAATGTTTGATCTCACTGGGCCCATCCTCCCCGGGTTACACACTGTCTGATCTCACAGGGCCCATCCTACCCAGGTTACACACTGTCTGACCACATTGGGCTCATCCTCCCCGGGTTATACACTGTCTGATCTCACTGGGCCCATCCTCCCGGGTTACACACTGTCTGATCTCACTGGGCCCATCCTCCCCGGGTTACATACTGTCTGATCTCACTGGGCCCATCCACCACGGGTTACACAATGTCTGATCTCACTTGGTCCATCCTCCCCGAGTTACACACAGTCTGATCTCACTGGGCCATCCTCCCCCGGTTGCACACTGTCTGATCTCACTGGGCCCATCGTCCCCGGGTTACAGACTGTCTGATCTGACTGGGCCCATACTCCCCGTGTTACACACTGTCTGATCTCACTGGGCCCATCCTCCCCGGGATTCACACTGTCTGATCTGACTGGGCCCATCCTCCCCAGGTTACACACTGTCTGATTTCACTGGGCCCATCCTCACCGGGTTACACACTGTCTGATCACACTGTGCCCATCTTCCCCGGGTTACACACTGTCTGATCTCAGTGGGCCCATCCTCCACGTGTTACACACTGTCTGATCTCACTGGGCCCATGCTCCGCGGGTTACACAATTTCTGATCTCACTTGGCCCATCCTATCCCGGGTTACACACTGTCTGAACACGTTGGGCCCATCCTCCCCAGGTTACACACTGTCTGATTTCACTGGGCCCATCCTCACCGGGTTACACGCTTTCTGATCTCACTCTGCCCATCCTCCCTGTTACACTCTGTCTGATCACACTGTGCCCATCTTCCCCGGGTTACACACTGTCTGATCTCAGTGGGCCCATCCTCCCCGGGTTACACACTGTCTGATCTCACTGGGCCCATCCTCCCCGGGTTACACACTGTCTGATCTCAGTGGGCCCATCCTCCCCGGGTTACACAATGTCTGATCTCACTGGGCCCATCCTAACCCGGGTTACACACTGTCTGAACACGCTGGGCCCATCCTCCCCGGGTTACACTCTGTCTGATCTCACTGGGCCCATACTCCCCAAGTTACACACAGTCTGATCTCACAAGGGCCATCCTCCCCGGTTACACACTGTCTGATTTCATTGGGACCATCCTACTCGGGTTACACACTGTCTGACTTCACTGGGGCCTACTCCCCGGGTTACACACTGTCTGATTTCACTGAGGCCATTCTCCCGGGGTTACACACTGTCGGATCTCACTGGGCCAATCCTCCCCCTGTTACACAATGTTTGAATTCACTGTGCACATCCTCCGCGAGTTGCACTCTGTCTGATCTCACTGGGCCCATCCTGCCGGGGTTACACAAGGTTTGATCTCACTGGGCCCATCCTCCCTTGGTTACACACTGTCTGATCACACTGAACCAATACTCGCCGGGTTACACACTGTTTGATTTCACTGGGTCCATCCTCACCGGGTTACACACTGTCTGATCTCATTGGGCCCATCCACCCCGGGTTACACTCTGTCTGATCACTGGACCCATCCTCCCAGGGTTAAACACTGTCTGATCACACTGAACCAATACTCGCCGGGTTTCACACTGTTTGATTTCAGTGGGCCCATCCTCTCCGGATTACACACTGTCTGATCTCACTGGGCCCATCCTCCCTGGGTTACACACTGTCTGATCTCACTGGGCCCATCCTCCACGTGTCACAGACTGTCTGATCTCAATGGACCCATCCTCCCCGGGTTATATACTGTCTGATCTCACTGGGCCCATCCTCCCTGTTACTCACTGCCTGATCTCACTGGGCCCATCCTCCCTGTTACACACTGTCTGATCACACTGTGCCC
Source organism: Squalus acanthias (assembly GCA_030390025.1). Taxonomy (NCBI): domain Eukaryota; kingdom Metazoa; phylum Chordata; class Chondrichthyes; order Squaliformes; family Squalidae; genus Squalus; species Squalus acanthias. Next base: position 338,103 of record JASTWF010000356.1, on the reverse strand, counting down.
ATCTTCCCCTGGTTAAACACTATCTGATCTCACTGGGCCCATCCTCCCTGGGTTACACACTGTCTGATCTCACTGTGCCCAATGCTCCGCGGGTTACGCAATATCTGATCTCACTGGGCCCATCCTCCCCTGTTTACACACTGTCTGATCTCACTGGGCCCATCCTCCACGTGTAAAACACTGTCTGTTCTCACTGGGCACATCCTCTACCATTTACATCCTGTCTGATCTCACTGGGTCCAACCTACCCGGGTTACACACTGTCTGATCTCACTGGGCCCATCCACACCGGGTTACACACTGTCTGATCTCACTGGGCCCATCCTCCCCGTGTCACACACTGTCTGATCTCACTGGACCCATCCTCCCCGGGCTAGTCACTGTCTGTACTCACTGAGACCATCTTGGCCGGGTTACACACTGTCTGAGATCACTTGGCCCATCTTCCCCGGGTTACACACTGTCTGATCACCCTGGATCAATCCCCCCCCGGTTACCCACTGTCTGACTTCACTGGGGCCATCCTCCACCGGTTGCACACTGTCTGATTTCACTGAGGCCATTCTCCCCGGGTTACACACTGTCTGATCTCACTGGGCCCATCCTCCCCGGGTTACACACTGTCTGATCTCACTGGGCCCATCCTCCCCGGGTTACACACTGTCTGATCTCACTGGACCCATCCTCCCTGTTACTCACTGCCTGATCTCACTGGGCCCATCCTCCCTGTTACACACTGTCTGATCACACTGTGCCCATCTTCCCCTGGTTAAACACTATCTGATCTCACTGGGCCCATCCTCCCTGGGTTACACACTGTCTGATCTCACTGTGCCCAATGCTCCGCGTGTTACACAATGTCTGATCTCACTGGGCCCATACTCCCCGGGTTACACACTGTCTGATCTCACTGGGCCCATCCTCCACGTGTAACACACTGTCTGTTCTCACTGGGCACATCCTCTACCATTTACATCCTGTCTGATCTCACTGGGCCCATCCTACCCGGATTACACACTGTCTGATCTCACTGGGCCCATCGTATCCGGGTTACACACTGTCTGATCTCACAATGCCCATCCTCCCCGGGTTACACACTGTCTGATCTCACTGTGCCCTTCCTCACCGGGTTACACACTGTCTGATCTCACTGGGCCCATCTTCCCCGGGTTACACACTGATGATCTCACTGGGCCCATCCTCCCCGGGTGAAACACTGTCTTTTCTCATTGGGCCCATCCTCCCCCGTTACAGAATGTTTGAATTCACTGTGCACATCCTCCGCGAGTTACACTCTTCTGATCTCACTGGGCCCATTCTGCCGGGATTACAGAAGGTTTGATCTCACTGGGCCCGTCCTACCTTGGTTACACTCTGTCTGATCACACTGAACCAATACTCGCCGGGTTACACAGTGTCTGATTTCACTGGGTCCATCCTCACCGGGTTACACACTGTCTGATCTCATTGGGCCCATCCTCCCAGTGTTACACTCTGTCTAATCACTGGACCCATCCTCCCAGGATTAAACACTATCTGACCTCACTGGGCACATCCTCCTCGGGTTACACACTGTCTGATCTCACTGGGCGCATCCTCCCAGGGTTAAAAACTGTCTGATCTCACTGGGCCCATCCTCTCCGGATTACACACTGTCTTATTTCACTGGGCCCATCCTCCCTGTTACTCACTGCCTGATCTCACTGGGCCCATCCTCCCTGTTACACACTGTCTGATCACACTGTGCCCATCTTCCCCTGGTTAAACACTATCTGATCTCACTGGGCCCATCCTCCCTGGGTTACACACTGTCTGATCTCACTGTGCCCAATGCTCCGCGGGTTACGCAATATCTGATCTCACTGGGCCCATCCTCCCCTGTTTACACACTGTCTGATCTCACTGGGCCCATCCTCCACGTGTAAAACACTGTCTGTTCTCACTGGGCACATCCTCTACCATTTACATCCTGTCTGATCTCACTGGGTCCAACCTACCCGGGTTACACACTGTCTGATCTCACTGGGCCCATCCACACCGGGTTACACACTGTCTGATCTCACTGGGCCCATCCTCCCCGTGTCACACACTGTCTGATCTCACTGGACCCATCCTCCCCGGGCTAGTCACTGTCTGTACTCACTGAGACCATCTTGGCCGGGTTACACACTGTCTGAGATCACTTGGCCCATCTTCCCCGGGTTACACACTGTCTGATCACCCTGGATCAATCCCCCCCCGGTTACACACTGTCTGACTTCACTGGGGCCATCCTCCACCGGTTGCACACTGTCTGATTTCACTGAGGCCATTCTCCCCGGGTTACACACTGTCTGATCTCACTGGGCCCATCCTCCCCGGGTTACACACTGTCTGATCTCACTGGGCCCATCCTCCCCGGGTTACACACTGTCTGATCTCACTGGACCCATCCTCCCTGTTACTCACTGCCTGATCTCACTGGGCCCATCCTCCCTGTTACACACTGTCTGATCACACTGTGCCCATCTTCCCCTGGTTAAACACTATCTGATCTCACTGGGCCCATCCTCCCTGGGTTACACACTGTCTGATCTCACTGTGCCCAATGCTCCGCGTGTTACACAATGTCTGATCTCACTGGGCCCATACTCCCCGGGTTACACACTGTCTGATCTCACTGGGCCCATCCTCCACGTGTAACACACTGTCTGTTCTCACTGGGCACATCCTCTACCATTTACATCCTGTCTGATCTCACTGGGCCCATCCTACCAGGATTACACACTGTCTGATCTCACTGGGCCCATCGTATCCGGGTTACACACTGTCTGATCTCACAATGCCCATCCTCCCCGGGTTACACACTGTCTGATCTCACTGTGCCCTTCCTCACCGGGTTACACACTGTCTGATCTCACTGGGCCCATCTTCCCCGGGTTACACACTGATGATCTCACTGGGCCCATCCTCCCCGGGTGAAACACTGTCTTTTCTCATTGGGCCCATCCTCCCCCGTTACAGAATGTTTGAATTCACTGTGCACATCCTCCGCGAGTTACACTCTTCTGATCTCACTCGGCCCATTCTGCCGGGATTACAGAAGGTTTGATCTCACTGGGCCCGTCCTACCTTGGTTACACTCTGTCTGATCACACTGAACCAATACTCGCCGGGTTACACAGTGTCTGATTTCACTGGGTCCATCCTCACCGGGTTACACACTGTCTGATCTCATTGGGCCCATCCTCCCAGTGTTACACTCTGTCTAATCACTGGACCCATCCTCCCAGGATTAAACACTATCTGACCTCACTGGGCACATCCTCCTCGGGTTACACACTGTCTGATCTCACTGGGCGCATCCTCCCAGGGTTAAAAACTGTCTGATCTCACTGGGCCCATCCTCTCCGGATTACACACTGTCTTATTTCACTGGGCCCATCCTCCCCGGGTTACACACTGTCTGATCTCACTGGGCCCATCCTTCCCGGGTTACACACTGTCTGATCTCAATGGGCCCATCCTTCCCGGGTTATACTCTGTCTGATCTCACTGCGCCCAATCTCCCCTGGTCACACACTGTCTGATCTCACTGGGCCCATCCTCCCCGGGTTACACACTGTCTGATCTCACTGGGCCCATCCTCCCCGGGTTATACTCTGTCTGATCTCACTGCGCCCAATCTCCCCTGGTCACACACTGTCTGATCTAGCTGGGCCCATCCTCCATGGTCTATACCCTGTTTGATCTCACTGGGCCAACCCTTTTCGGGATAAACACTGTCTGATCTCAATGGGCTCATCCTCCCGGTTTTCCACACTTTCTGATCTCACTGGGACCATCCTCCCCGGGTTATATACTGTCTGAAATCACTGGGCCCATCCAACCGGTTTACACTCTGTCTGGTCTCACTGGGCGCATCCTCCCAGGGTTAAACACTGTCTGATCTCAATGGTTACATCCTCCCCGGGTTACACAAAGTCTGATCACACTGGTCCCATCCTCCCCGGGATAAATACTGTCTGATCTCACTGGGTTCAACCTCCCCGGGTTACTCACTGCCTGATCTCACTGGGCCCATCCTCCACGGGTTGCTCACTGTCTGATTTCACTGGCCCCATCCTCCCCAGGTTACACACTGTCTGATCTCACTGGGCCCATCCTCCCCGGCTTACACACTGTCTGATCTCACTGGGCCCATCCTCCCCGGATGACACACTGTCTGATCTCACTGGGCCATCTTCCACGGGTTACACACTGTCGGATATCACTGGGCCCATCCACCACAGGGTACACACTGTCTGATCTCACTGGGCCCAACCTTCTCGCGTTATACATTGTCTGATCTCACTGCGCCCATCCTCCCTGGGTTACACTGTGTCTGATCTCATGGGCCCAATCTCGCCGGGTTAAACACTGTCTGATCACACTGGTCCCTTCCTCCCCGAGATAAACACTGTCTGAACTCCCTGAGCCCATCATCCCCATGTTACACACTGTCTGATTTCACTGGGCCCAGCACCCCACGGATTACAAACTGTCTGATCTCACTGGGCCTATCCTCCCCGGGTTACACACTGACTGATCTCACTGGGCCCATCCTCCCCGGGTTACACAATGTCAGATCTCACTGGGCCCATCCTCCCCGGGTTAAACACTGTCTGATCTCACTGGGCCCATCCTCCCCGGGTTACACACTGTCTGATCTCACTGGGCCCATCCTCCCCGGGTTACACGCTGTCTGATCGCACTGGGCCCATCCTCCCCGGGTTACACACTGTCTGATCTCACTGGGCCCATCCTCCCCGGGTTACACGCTGTCTGATCGCACTGGGCCCATCCACCCCAGGGTGCACACTGCCTGATCTCACTGGGCCCATCCTTCTCGCGTTACTCATTGTCAGATCACACTGGGTTCATCCTCCCCGGGTTACACCTGTCTGATCTCACTGGGCCATCTTTCACGGGTTACACACTGTCTGATCTCACTGGGCCCATCCTTCTCGCGTCACTCATTGTCTGATCTCACTGGGCATATCCTCCCTATGTTACACTGTGTCTGATCTCATGGGCCCATCCTCGCCGGGTTACACACTGTCTGATCACACTGGTCCCATCCTCCCCGAGATAAACACTGTCTGAACTGCCTGAGCCCATCCTCCCCAGGTTACACACTGTCTGATCACACTGTGCCCATCTTCCCCTGGTTAAACACTATCTGATCTCACTGGGCCCATCCTCCCTGGGTTACACACTGTCTGATCTCACTGTGCCCAATGCTCCGCGGGTTACGCAATATCTGATCTCACTGGGCCCATCCTCCCCTGTTTACACACTGTCTGATCTCACTGGGCCCATCCTCCACGTGTAAAACACTGTCTGTTCTCACTGGGCACATCCTCTACCATTTACATCCTGTCTGATCTCACTGGGTCCAACCTACCCGGGTTACACACTGTCTGATCTCACTGGGCCCATCCACACCGGGTTACACACTGTCTGATCTCACTGGGCCCATCCTCCCCGTGTCACACACTGTCTGATCTCACTGGACCCATCCTCCCCGGGCTAGTCACTGTCTGTACTCACTGAGACCATCTTGGCCGGGTTACACACTGTCTGAGATCACTTGGCCCATCTTCCCCGGGTTACACACTGTCTGATCACCCTGGATCAATCCCCCCCCGGTTACACACTGTCTGACTTCACTGGGGCCATCCTCCACCGGTTGCACACTGTCTGATTTCACTGAGGCCATTCTCCCCGGGTTACACACTGTCTGATCTCACTGGGCCCATCCTCCCCGGGTTACACACTGTCTGATCTCACTGGGCCCATCCTCCCCGGGTTACACACTGTCTGATCTCACTGGACCCATCCTCCCTGTTACTCACTGCCTGATCTCACTGGGCCCATCCTCCCTGTTACACACTGTCTGATCACACTGTGCCCATCTTCCCCTGGTTAAACACTATCTGATCTCACTGGGCCCATCCTCCCTGGGTTACACACTGTCTGATCTCACTGTGCCCAATGCTCCGCGTGTTACACAATGTCTGATCTCACTGGGCCCATACTCCCCGGGTTACACACTGTCTGATCTCACTGGGCCCATCCTCCACGTGTAACACACTGTCTGTTCTCACTGGGCACATCCTCTACCATTTACATCCTGTCTGATCTCACTGGGCCCATCCTACCCGGATTACACACTGTCTGATCTCACTGGGCCCATCGTATCCGGGTTACACACTGTCTGATCTCACAATGCCCATCCTCCCCGGGTTACACACTGTCTGATCTCACTGTGCCCTTCCTCACCGGGTTACACACTGTCTGATCTCACTGGGCCCATCTTCCCCGGGTTACACACTGATGATATCACTGGGCCCATCCTCCCCGGGTGAAACACTGTCTTTTCTCATTGGGCCCATCCTCCCCCGTTACAGAATGTTTGAATTCACTGTGCACATCCTCCGCGAGTTACACTCTTCTGATCTCACTGGGCCCATTCTGCCGGGATTACAGAAGGTTTGATCTCACTGGGCCCGTCCTACCTTGGTTACACTCTGTCTGATCACACTGAACCAATACTCGCCGGGTTACACAGTGTCTGATTTCACTGGGTCCATCCTCACCGGGTTACACACTGTCTGATCTCATTGGGCCCATCCTCCCAGTGTTACACTCTGTCTAATCACTGGACCCATCCTCCCAGGATTAAACAGTATCTGACCTCACTGGGCACATCCTCCTCGGGTTACACACTGTCTGATCTCACTGGGCGCATCCTCCCAGGGTTAAAAACTGTCTGATCTCACTGGGCCCATCCTCTCCGGATTACACTCTGTCTTATTTCACTGGGCCCATCCTCCCCGGGTTACACACTGTCTGATCTCACTGGGCCCATCCTTCCCGGGTTACACACTGTCTGATCTCAATGGGCCCATCCTTCCCGGGTTATACTCTGTCTGATCTCACTGCGCCCAATCTCCCCTGGTCACACACTGTCTGATCTCACTGGGCCCATCCTCCCCGGGTTACACACTGTCTGATCTCACTGGGCCCATCCTCCCCGGGTTATACTCTGTCTGATCTCACTGCGCCCAATCTCCCCTGGTCACACACTGTCTGATCTAGCTGGGCCCATCCTCCATGGTCTATACCCTGTTTGATCTCACTGGGCCAACCCTTTTCGGGATAAACACTGTCTGATCTCAATGGGCTCATCCTCCCGGTTTTCCACACTTTCTGATCTCACTGGGACCATCCTCCCCGGGTTATATACTGTCTGAAATCACTGGGCCCATCCAACCGGTTTACACTCTGTCTGGTCTCACTGGGCGCATCCTCCCAGGGTTAAACACTGTCTGATCTCAATGGTTACATCCTCCCCGGGTTACACAAAGTCTGATCACACTGGTCCCATCCTCCCCGGGATAAATACTGTCTGATCTCACTGGGTTCAACCTCCCCGGGTTACTCACTGCCTGATCTCACTGGGCCCATCCTCCACGGGTTGCTCACTGTCTGATTTCACTGGCCCCATCCTCCCCAGGTTACACACTGTCTGATCTCACTGGGCCCATCCTCCCCGGCTTACACACTGTCTGATCTCACTGGGCCCATCCTCCCCGGATGACACACTGTCTGATCTCACTGGGCCATCTTCCACGGGTTACACACTGTCGGATATCACTGGGCCCATCCACCACAGGGTACACACTGTCTGATCTCACTGGGCCCAACCTTCTCGCGTTATACATTGTCTGATCTCACTGCGCCCATCCTCCCTGGGTTACACTGTGTCTGATCTCATGGGCCCAATCTCGCCGGGTTAAACACTGTCTGATCACACTGGTCCCTTCCTCCCCGAGATAAACACTGTCTGAACTCCCTGAGCCCATCATCCCCATGTTACACACTGTCTGATTTCACTGGGCCCAGCACCCCACGGATTACAAACTGTCTGATCTCACTGGGCCTATCCTCCCCGGGTTACACACTGACTGATCTTACTGGGCCCATCCTCCCCGGGTTAAACACTGTCTGATCTCACTGGGCCCATCCTCCCCGGGTTACACACTGTCTGATCTCACTGGGCCCATCCTCCCCGGGTTACACGCTGTCTGATCGCACTGGGCCCATCCACCCCAGGGTGCACACTGCCTGATCTCACTGGGCCCATCCTTCTCGCGTTACTCATTGTCAGATCACACTGGGTTCATCCTCCCCGGGTTACACCTGTCTGATCTCACTGGGCCATCTTTCACGGGTTACACACTGTCTGATCTCACTGGGCCCATCCTTCTCGCGTCACTCATTGTCTGATCTCACTGGGCATATCCTCCCTATGTTACACTGTGTCTGATCTCATGGGCCCATCCTCGCCGGGTTACACACTGTCTGATCACACTGGTCCCATCCTCCCCGAGATAAACACTGTCTGAACTGCCTGAGCCCATCCTCCCCAGGTTACACACTGTCTGATCTCACTGGGCCCATACTCCCCGTGTTACACACTGTCTGATCACACTGGGCCCATCCTCCCCGGGATTCACACTGTCTGATCTGACTGGGCCCATCCTCCCCAGGTTACACACTGTTTGATTTCACTGGGCCCATCCTCACCGGGTGAAACACTGTCTGATCTCACTCTGCCCATCCTCCCTGTTACTCACTGCCTGATCTCACTGCGCCCATCCTCCCTGTTACACACTGTCTGATCACACTGTGCCCATCTTCCCCGGGTTACACACTGTCTGATCACACTGGTCCCATCCTCCCCGAGATAAACACTGTCTGAACTGCCTGAGCCCATCCTCCCCAGGTTACACACTGTCTGATTTCACTGGGCCCATCCTCCCTCTGTTAAACACTTTCTGATTTCACTGTGCCCATCCTCCCCGGGTTAAACACTGTCTGATCTCACTGGGTCCAGCCACCCCAGGTTCCACACTGTCTGATCTGACTGGGCCGATCCTCCCCGGTTTAAACACTATCTGATCTCACTGGACCCATCCTCCCCGGGTTACAAACTATCTGATCTCTCTGGGCCCATCCTCCCCGGGTTACACACTGTCAGAACTCACTGGGCCCATCCTCCCATGTTTCCACACTGTCTGATCTCACTGGACCCATCCTCCCTCTGTTAAACACTGTCTGATCTCACTGGGCCCATCCTCCCGGCTTACACACTGTCTGATCTCACTGGGTACATCGTCCCCCGATTACACACTGTCTGACCTCACTGGGCCCATCCTCCCCGGGTTACACACTGTCTGATCTCACTGGGCCCATCCTCCCCAGGTTACCCACTTCTTTTTCCCATATCTCTGTGCTGTTTTACTACCCGATTTTTCTATTATGTGTTCATTATCTGGAATCAAATTGACAATCGTTTAAATAAAGGTTCTCTCACAATTTGTAAGCAGAAAAAATGTGTCTTATTAAATCGGCGTTATCCAATCCTCTGCTATTAGTAATGGCGCGTGAAAGGTTAAACCAGAACATTGACATTTAATGTGCAACAGGAAATGACTGTGACAGTACATGAGTTGCACCAACAGTAAGTGTGACGCTTACAGGATGTGTGCGGTACGAATACGACTTTTAATGTATTATATGTGAATCTCGAAGGCCTGGCTCATACTTAGAAAGGAGGACTGGAAAATCTTCTCTCTGCTGTTGTTGGATAAGGCTAGATTGGCAGGCGGACAAGTACGAATGTTTATTGCACTGCCCCCTGTACTGGGAGTATGGAATAGCGTGTGGAATAATATTCTCTGTACAAAAGGAACTGAAACAAGCCTGATCAATATAAGAAATGTGTTGTTAAACCATTACAATAAGAAGTCTTATGAATTATTGATCCCTATTAATCTTGTGCTCAAAATCAACAGAATGTGACCAGTGGTGTCTCCAGTGATCTGTATTGGGCATTCAGCTTTTCACTATTGTATTAATGACTTGGATGAAGGAGGACAGAGTCTTGTTTCTAAATTTGCTGACGACACTAAGTTAGTTCGCACAGTAAGCAGTGCAAATGGAACATAAATCAGCAAAGGGACATTGATGGATTTAATGAGTGGACAAAGCTTTGGCAGATGTAATCTGAAGTTGAAAAGTGTGCGGCCACCCACTGTGGACCTAAGAAAGATAGATCAGAGTCATTTCCAAATGGCGAGGAGCTAGGAACACCGGAGGAGCAGCGAAATATAGGTGTACAATTACAGAAATAACTGAATGAAAGTGCACAGATACAAAATTAATTAAAAAGGCTGTTACAATATTGGCCTCTCTCTCAAGAGGGCTGGACTCACCGGCACCATCAGACGGAGACCGGCCCTGGATGGAGACTGAGCGCAGAGACCGAGGATTTAAAGAGCGGGGGAGAGAGAGAGCGGGCAAGACTCACCGGCGGCAGCAGCAGCGAGAGCGGCCCTGGGTGGAGACCGAGCGCAGAGACCGAGGATTTAAAGAGCGGGGGAGAGAGAGCGGGCAAGACTCACCGACACCATCAGCAGCGAGAGCGGCCCTGGGTGGAGACCTAGCACAGAGAGCGGAAGAGAGAGAAAAACCACAAGGAGGTCACAGGACACCTGGCAACTGATTGGTTGGTAAAGGTCACGTAGTTTAAAAAAAATCTTTTTATTGCTCCTCAAGGGGCCGGGCTTAAAATGCTGGTTAAGGATAAAACAGAAACTTAGAGATTGGTAACTGTTAATACTTTATTTACTTAGTAACTGTCAATACTGTATTAAATTATTAACTGTTAATACTATATTATATTATTAATTTGAATTAGATGCATCTTCGTCTTACATTTCTGTAAAGATAGTTAATAGCCTATTAAATAGAGGTATGGCAGGGCAGCTCAGTCCCACGGAGTGCACATCCTGTGCCATGTGGGAAATCCAGGATGCTTCCCGTGTTCTGGTCAACCACGTGTGCAGATGGTGTCGTCAGCTGGAGGAGCTCGAGCTCCGGGTTTCGGAGCTTGAGCAGCAACTGGTGTTACTGCGGTGCATCCGTGAGGCTGGGAGCTACGTTTCAGGAGGTGGTCATAACGCAGCCAATGAGTGTGCAGGCCGAGAGGGAATGGGTGACCGCCAGACAGAAAAGGAGGACCCGGCAGGTAATGCAGGACTCCCCTGAATGCATCTCGCTCTCTAACCTATGTTCTGTTCTGAGTACCGGTGAGGGAGATGGTTCCTATGGGGAGTACAGCCAGAGCCAAGTCCGCGGCACCAGTGGTGGCTCAGATGTACAGGGGTAAGGAAGACGAGTGGATGAACAAGAGTGGTTGGGGATTCGATAGTTAGGGGAGCAGACAGGTGTTTCTGCGGCCACAGACGTGACTCCAGGATGGTACGTTGCCTCCCTGGGGCCAGGATTAAGGATGTTCATGAGCGGCTGCAGAACATTCTCAGCGAGGATGGTCAACTGCTAAAGATCGTGGTCCATATTGTTACCAACGACATAAGTAGAAAGAGGGATGAGGTCCAGCAGGCAGATTTTAGGGAGCTAGGAAAGAGATTAAAAAGCAGAATCTCCAAGGTAGTAACCTCTAAGGACCTCCAAGGCAGTACTCCCGGTGCTGCACGCGAGTGAGTATAGAAATAGAAGGACTAAGCAGAAGAATGCGTGTCTGGAGAGATGGTGCAGGAGGGAAGGGTTTCAGATTCCTATGGCATTGGGATTGGTTCTGGGTGAGGTGGGACCTGTACAGACCAGACGGGTTGCACCTCAACTGGGCCAGAACCAATATCCTCGCGGGTATGTTTGTTAATTCTGTTGGGGAGAGTTTAAACAAATTTGGTGCGTGGATGGGCAAAAGGAAGTAAAGTTAGAAAGGTGACATAAAGGGCTCAAAGGATTGAGAGAGGCAGCGAGCAATAAAGTAAGATATAATAAGATATTAGGTGGGGTCCAACACAGCGTGAATACAGGATGATATAAGATGGGTTTATAATGTATGTATGTGAACGCACGAAGGGTAGTAAACAGGGTAAATGAGCTGGAGGCACAAATAACCACATGGGAAAATGATGTTGTGTCGGTAACTGAGACCTGTCTCAAAAGAGGGCAGGATTGGTTATTAAATATTCCTAATAATAAGGTGTCAGTAAAGAAAGGGAAGGAAACATAGGAGGTGGTGTGGCAGTATTCTTTAAGGAGAATGTTACAGTGCTGGAGAGAGAGGATGTCCTGGAGGGGTACAGGACAGAATCTATAATGCTAGAGTTAAGAAATAATAGAGATGCCATTACACGACTAGGTGTATTCTAAAGATCACCAAATATTGGGTGAGATATGGAGGAAAACATAGCAGAGAAATTAAAGAGAGGTGCAAGGACTATAGAGTTGTAATAATGGGGGACTTCAACTATCCTAATATAGACTGGGATTGTAATAGTGTTAAGGGCAGAGAAGCGAAAGAATTTCTGAAGTGCGTTCAGGAAAACTTTCCTGATCAGTATGTTTCCGGCCCGACGAGGGAAGAGGCATTGCTGGATCTGGTTCTGGAGAATGAGGTAGGTCAAGTGGAGCATGTGTCAGTAGGGGAACATTTAGGGAACAGTGACTATAATATCATAAGGTTTAGATTAGCTATGGAAAAGTACAGGGAGCAATCTAGAGTAAAAATCTTTTTTGGGGGGAAGGCCAATTTCAGTGGAATGAGAACGGATCTGGCCCGGGTAAACTGGAATCAAAGATTAGCAGGCAAAACCGTAGTGGAACAATGGGCTGCCTTTACAGAGGAAATAGTTCAGTCGACGGATATTCCCACGAGGGAGAAAGGTAAGGCAACTAAAATCAGAGCTCTCTGGATGATTAAGAGATAGAGAATATGATGAAGCAGAAAGGGAGCGTGTATGACAGATTTCAGACTGCAAATACATCTGAGAATCAGGCTATATAGAGAAAGGTCAGAGGAGAAGAGAAAAAGAAAAAAAAGGGGCAAAGAGAGGATATGAGAATAGAATGGCAGCCAACATAAAAGGTAATACAAAAGTCTTCTTTCGGCATTTACATAGTAAAAGTGTCGAAAGAGGAGGAGTGGTGCCGATTATGAACCAAAAAGGAGATCTATGCAGGAGGCATAGTGCATAGCTGAGGTACTAAGTGAGCTGTTAGCATCTGTCTTCAGCAAGGAAGAGGATGCTGCCATAGATATAGTGAAGGAGGTGGTAGCAGAGAGACTTGGTAGGATAACATTTAATAAGGAATAGCTATGTGAAATGTTGGCTGTACTTAATGTAAATAAATCACCGGGAGCGGATGGGATGCATCCTAGAATAGTAAAGGGATTGTGATGGCATACTCTCCACTTGCCTGGATGAGGGCAGCTCCAACAACACGCAAGAAGCTCGACACCATCCAGGACAAAGCAGTCACCTTGATTGGCACCCCATCCACCATCTTAAACATTCAGTCCCTACACCACCGGCTTACCGTGGCTGCAGTGTGTACCATCTACAAGATGCACTGCAGCAACTCGCCAAGGCTTCTTCGGCAGCACCTCCCAAACCCGAAACATCTTCCACCTGGAATGACAAGGGCAGCAGGCGCATGGGAACACCACCACCTCAAAGTTCCCCTCCAAGTCACACACCATCCTGACTTAGAATTATATCGCCGAACCTTCATCGTCACTGTGTCAAAATCCTGGAACTCCCTACCTAACATCACTGTGGGAGTACCATCTTCACACGGACTGCAGCAGTTCAAGAAGGCGGCTCACCACCACCTTCTCAAGGGCAATTAGGGATGGGCAATAATGCTGGCCTTGCCAGCGACGCCCACATCCCATAAAGCAATAAAAAAAAGAAACATAATTGAGGTCGGCAATCGCAGAGTTACTGGACATAATATTTCAATCCTCCATAGATACGGGGGCGGTGCCAGAGGACTGGAGAATTTAAAATCGTACACCATTGTTCAAAAAAGGGTGTAAAGCTAAACCCAGCAAATACAGGCCAGTCAGTTTAACCTCGGTAGTGGGGAAGCTTTTCGAAACAGCAATCAGGGACAAACTCAGCAATCACTTGCATAGGGGTGGATAATTAAGGAAAGCTAGCAGGGATTTGTTATAGGCAAATCGTCTTTAACCAACTTGATCGAGTTTGTTGATGAGGTAACAGACAGGGTTAATGAGGGTAATGCGATTGACGTGGTGGACATGGATTTCCAAAAGACGTTCGATAATGTGCCACATAATAACCTTGCGAGCAAAAATGAAGCCCATGGAATACAATATAACAACATAAGAAATAAGAGCAGGAGTCGGTCACACGGCTCCTCAATAAGATCATGGCTGATCATCGACTTCAACTCCACTTTCCCGCCCGCTCTCCATATCGCTTGATTCCCATAGAGTCCAAAAAGCTATCTATCTCAGCCTTGAATATACTCAAAGACTCAGCATTCACCGCCCTCTGGGGCAGAGAATTCCAAAATGTCACAATCCTCTGAGTGAAGAACTTCCTCCTCATCTCGGTCTTAAATGGCTTACCCCTTATCCTGAGTCTATGCCACCTAGTTCTGGACACTCCAGCCAGGGGAAACAACCTCTCAGCATCTACCCTGTCAATCCCCTTCAGAATCTTACATGTTTCAATAAGATCACCTCTTATGCTTCTAACTCCAGAGATTACATGCCCATTCTACACTATCTCTCGTCATAGGACAGCCCTCTCATCCCAGGAATCAATCTCGTGAACCTTCGTTGCACCGCCTCCAAGGCAAGTATATCCTTCCTCAGATCAGGAGACCAAAACTGTGCACAGTATTCCAGGTGTGGTCTCACCAAGGCCCTGTACAATTGTAGCAAGACTTCTTTGCTGTTATACTACAACATCCTTGCAATTAAGGCGAACATTCTATCTGCCTTCCTTATTGCTTGCTGTACCTGCATGCTAGCTTTCTGTGTTTTTTGCACGAGGACACCCAAATCTCTCTGAACACCAACATTTAAAAGTTTCTCACCATTTAAAATCTATTCTGTTTTTCTATTCTTCCTCCCAAAGTGAATAACTTCACATTTCCCTACGTTATTCTCCATCTGCCACCTTGCTGCCCAATCACTTTGTCTGTCTATATCCCTTTGCAGACTCTGTGTTCTCCTCGCAGATTACTGGCCCACCTAGCTTTGGACCAGTGGCAGCCTGGATACGAAATTGGTTGAGTGACAGGAAACAGAAATTAGTGCTGAACAGTTATTTTTCGGACTGGAGGAAGGTATACAATGTTTTCCCAAGGGGTCGGTTCTTGGACCACTGCATTTAATGATGTATATTAATGACTTGGACGTGGGTGTACAGGGCACAATATCAAAATGTGCAGATGACACAGAACGTGGAAGTATAGTGATCAGTGAGGAGGGGAGCGATAGTCTTCAGGAAGACATAGACAGGCTGGGTAAATGGACGGAGACGTGGTAGATGAAATTTAAAGCAGAAAAGTGTGAAGTGATGTATTTTGGTGGAAAGAAAGAGGAGTGGACAAATAAACTAAATGGTACAATCTTTAAAGGGGTGCACTAACAGAGAGGCCTGGGGGCATGTGTGCATAAATCGTTGAAGGCGGAAGGGCAGTTTGAGAAAGCAGTTAAAAAGGATTCTGGGCTTCATATAGAGTTCAACAGTGTGCAAATTATGATGAATCTGTATAAAACACTGGTTTGGCCCCAACAGGAGTACTGTGTCCAATTCTGGGCAGCGCACAATAGGATGGATGTGAGGGCCTTGGAGACGGTGCAGAAAACATTTACGAGAATGATTCCAGGAATGAGGGACTTCAGTTACTTTGATAGACTGGAGAACCTGGAGTTGTTCTTCTTGGAGCAGAGAAGATTGAGAGGAGATTTGATAGAGGTGTTCAAAATCATGGACAGGGTAGATAGAGGAAAAGTGTTCCCATTGGCAGAATTGTCGAGAACCAGAGGACACAGATTTAAAGTGATAGGCAAAAGGACCAAAGACGACATCAGAGAAAACGTGTTTCCGCAGCGAGTGGTTAAGATCTGGAATACACTGCCTGAAAGGGTGGTGGAGGCAGACTCAATGTTATCTTACAATATGGAGTTGGATAAATATCTGCAGGAAAAAAATGCAGGGCTACGAGGAAAGGATGCGGCAATGGGACTAGCTGAGAGTCGGCACGGGCTCGACGGGCCGAATGGACTTCTTCCATGCTGTAACCATTCTATGATTCTATGATACTTATAAAAAGGTGTAGAATTTATGCTACAGCTGAACAGAGCTCTGGTTAGATCCCGTTCGGAGTATTTTATTCAGTTTTGGGCACCTCACTTCAGGAAAGATATGCTGGCCTTGGAGAGGATGCAGCGCAGATTCATCAGTCTTTTATTGCCTTGAGTATAGGAGAATATGGGTGATCGAATTGATGCGTTTTGTACAGTCAAAGGATTTAATGGGGGAAATAGAGAGAAGCTATTTCCTCTGGTTGGCGGAGTCCAGCACAAGGTGGCATGAACTTAACATTAGAGCTTGGCTGTTCAGGGGTGATTTCAGAAAGCTCCTCTTCCCACAAGTGGTAGTGAAAATCTGGAACACTTTCCCTCAAAAAGCTGATGAGGCTCGGTCAATTCAAAATGTCAAAACTGAGATTAATAGATGTTTGTTAGGCGTTAAGGGTCCTGGAACCAAGGCAGGTCCAAGGAGTTAAGATACAGATCAGTCACAATCAAAACCAATATTGACATATTTTTGTTAGGTCATGGTATTGGGGTTAGAGAATCAATGCTGATGATTGATCTAAGATAGAGATCAGCCATGATATAATTGAATGGAGGAACAGACTCGAGGGGTTGAATAGTCTCCTCCTGTTCCTCTGTTGCTCTTATAATATAATTTTACTGGTATGGAAATCATATAAAAAATATTGCAAATATCCAGAAGATGTTCCTACTACTGGATTCCCGAACAGATAGAATGTAGTTTACACTGAATGTCTCGCCGTCTTCCGGATATAAATTGGCGTCAACGTCTCTACACTGAAATCTGACAGATTGTTACCCTGGCAATAGAGGAAATCACTCAGCCAGAATAACTGAAACGGAAATAACAAAACCAACATCACG
The DNA here is from genome assembly GCA_030390025.1 of Squalus acanthias. NCBI lineage: Eukaryota > Metazoa > Chordata > Chondrichthyes > Squaliformes > Squalidae > Squalus > Squalus acanthias. The sequence continues at coordinate 321,014 of JASTWF010000356.1, read as the reverse complement.
CATTCTGAGTTTAGTTAAGAACATTAACACTGAACATTCAGCCAGTTTTTCTAACTTTGTAGCTGCGATTGCAACAACAGAGTTTACACCACAAGAGCTAATATTGCATACTTACTGACTGCACCGTCAGTTCTGGCTGTAATAAACAGCAACGAATCTTCAGAAGTACATCGACCCTTCAAACCATTGGTTAACGAAATAAACTAATCCCAGATTTAACATTAGCAATTGACCAATCACAAATTGGCGATTGCGGAAGCGAATTCCAAACTTCTACCACCCTTTGCACGTGGAAGTGTTTTTCTATCTTCCCTCCTGAAAAGCCTGGCTCTAATTTTTAGACCCTGCTCCCTACTCCTAGACTCCACAACCAGCGGGAATCGTTTCTCTCTGTCTACCCTATTATTTCCCTGAATATCTTGAAAACTTCATTCAAATCACCCCTTAACCTTCTAAATTCCAGGGATACAATCGTAGTTCGTGTAATCTTTCCTCTTAAATGAAACCTTGGCGACCAGTTATCATTCTGGTAAACCTACAATGCACAGCCTCCAATGCCAACATATCCTTCATAATGTTTGGTGCCGAGAACTGCTCGCAGTACTCCAGGTGTGGTCTGAAAAGGGTGTTGTATAATTATAGCATAACTTCGACCCCCTTGTATTACAGTCCTCTAGATATAAAGGCCAGCATTCAATTAGTCTTTTTGATTATATTCTGCACCTGTCCATGACATTTTAATGATCTATGTACTTGGACACCCGAGTCTCTTTTGACCTCGACTTTTTTAGCTTTTCATTATTTAGAAAGTATTATGCTCTATCGCTTTTAACCTCACATTTGCCTACATATAAATCCATTTGCCAACGTTTTGCCCATTTACTTAATCTATTAAAATCAACTTCAAATGTTATACTTCCATTTACACGGCATACTTGCATATGTGGCTTTCTATCCCATCATCTAAATCGTTAATAAATATGTTGAATAGTTGAGGCCCGAACACAGATCTTTGCGGTACATCACTCGTCCTATCCTTCCAATTAGAGTACCTGCTTATTATCCTTATTCTCTGTCTCCTGCAACTCAGTCAATGTCCTAACCAGGTAAATAATTTGCCTTCAATTCCGTGCACTTCCACATTGGTTCTTACGAGGGACTTTAATCAAATGGCTTCTGGAAGTCCATATAAATAACATCCATAGACATTCCCCTGTCCACTACATTAGTCACCTATTCAAAAAAGTCAATCAGTTTCGTCAGGCATGTTCTACCCTTTACAAATCCATGCTGGCTCACTGAACAGCTAAAAATGTCAAGTTGTTCAGTAACTCTATACTTAATTATAGATTCTATTAATTTCCCGAGAACAGATGTGAAGCTAACTGGTCTATAATTTGCTTGTTTCCCGGTCTCAGCTTTATTATATAGTGGAGTTGCATGCACAATTTTCCAATCTAAAGGCACGGTTCCCGAATTGAGAGAACTTTGAAAGATTGTAGTTAGGCCACCCATAATGTTGTCACCGACTTCCTTGAAAATCCTGCGATAGAAAACATCTGCTCCTGTGGATTTCTCACACGTTCTTGCCATTATTTTCTTAACTACTGTTATTTTGCTCACGTTAATTTTGCTGAATCCCCGTTCCTGATTCAATATTAATTGACTTGTAATGTTCGGCATGCCATCCTTTTCCTCTACTGTAAGCACTGGCACAATAATTCTTCAATATGTCTGCCATTTGCTTAATTCCATTTCCAATATCATCGTTATCAGTTTTGAAGAGGGCCCACATTTCTCCCGAACACCTTCTCTTCCCAATATAATTGTGAAAAAAGTGTTGATTTTGATATCTCTTGCAAGTTTCTTTTCATATTCCTTTTTGTATCTCTTGCTGTCTGTTTTGTCATCTTTTGTTCGTCTTTGTATCTATCCCATTCACCAGCATCTGTGGTAGATTTTGCAATTTTTATGCATTACCTTTGAGTTTTATTTTACCCTTACCGCTTTTGTCATCCATGGCAGTTTCTTTTGGCAAATAGCGCTCTTGCCCCTTAACGGTATATACCGGTTCTGTAACAAGTTTAATTATTTTTGAACGCCTCCCACTGACCTTCTGTCGTTTGACCCATGAACAGAGTCCCCGGTTTACTGTAGACAGCCTCTGGCTCATCGCATTGAAGTCAGCCTTACATAAATCTAAAATCTTAACAGCTGTTGTCTGTATCGCCCTTTCAAATACTACGATTATATTATGACCCCTGTTTGATAAATGTTCACGCACAGTTAGGCTGTTAACTAAAGCTGCTCATTACTAATTTCTAAAACTAATATGGCCTGCCGTTTGTTGGTTCAAGGGTATATAGTGGCAGTAAACTATTCCGTACACGCTCAAGAATTTCCCTACCTTTCTGACATGTGCTACCCTGCTTATCATAATCTATATGAAAGTTAAATTCCCAATTAAACTCACTCTGCCTTTGCTACATGCTTGTCTGATTTCTGCATTAAAGACCATAAGAACAGAAGAAATAGGAGCAGGAGTAGGCCCTTCTACAATTTAACAGCTGCTACTTCTCTGACCTTTCTCCCCAGTCCATCTCCAGGACCAGTGTGTATCTGAGTTAATGGGACTCTCTGACCATTCTCCCCAGTCGATCTCCAGGACCAGTGTGTATCTGAGTCAATGGGACTCTCTGACCTTATTCCCCAGTCCATCTCCAGGACCAGTGTGTATCTGAGTTAATGGGACTCTCTGACCTTTCTCCCCAGTCCATCTCCAGGACTATTGTGTATCTGAGTCAATGGGACTCTCTCTGCCCTTTCTCCCCAGTCCAGCTCCAGGACCAGTGTTTATCTGAGTCAATGGGATTCTCTCTTACCTTTCTCCCCAGTCGATCTCTGGAAGCTCTTTGAATCGGAAGGGTTCTTTCTGGTTGGTGCCCGCACAATCCTGTGCTGGTTCAACTGCTGTTGTTCCTCAGTCTACAACACTGTTTACTTCCTGCTGTGCATTTGTCTCAATCACTCCGTCATACATCGGGTAATCTAAATCTGGCAGGGCTGAAAAGGAGAACAATATTGACGGTGTGAATTTGAATGTAATATAAATTAATCCCGTAGTTATTCGTAAAAACGAAAATCATTGATACACAAAAATATAATTCCCCAGCCCGCAGTTAGAGACTCCTCATATAAGAGACGCGCGTTTTCCAGGAGTAGTTCACATTTTGGGGACTTGCTCCGGTGTTTGTAATCACTGCCATTTATTTATATTCTTGGCTGAAGTCCATCCAGGACACATCCGCCCAGTCTGCACCTGTCTTTGTTTCTCTCGTATTTTGCTTTCTTTCAGCGGCATCTCAGGCAGAGAGAGCTGACAGAAAATATAATCAGCTCAGACAACCCAGCAACTTTCCTGGAGCGTTGCCCTGTTTTAATTACACTTATTGACAACCGGTTTCTTCCTCCCACTGTCTATAGCTCTCTTCTTTGTCTGAAGTAAACTATTGCTACAACAACAACAACTTGTATTTATATAGCACATTTAACGTAGTAAAGGTTCCCGAGTCGCTGCACAGGAGCATTTGAAGAGAAACATTTTTGACACCGTGCCACATAAGGATAAATTAGGGCAGGTGACCAAAATCTTGGTCAAAATTGTATGTTTTAAGGAGTGTCTTAAAGGAGGAAAGAGAGATGAAGTACTCTCTCAATTCCTGGCTGATTATCTGCGCCATCTGGAGAATGGACCGTTAAATATTATAGTTACCGCCCGCCTTCTGTGAGCTCATTTCATCTGAATTTAGCGGATCAGCTCCCTTAGTGTGCGGTTACATTTTTCTTCATGATGAACAAAGGATTGTCCGATTGCACAGGTCAAACACACAACGCCCATGGCGCTGATATTTCTGCAGAATGAGATAATTTTTATTTTCCCGTATCCCTAGCCGCACTCACACCCTCCCACAGGAGAGACTGGATCCCGAGCAGGTCAATATCCGAGGTAACTCCCAGCATTTCCTGCATTAACTCACAGCTATTCCCGCCCAGTGACGCTAACAGTGACATAATCCCTGCTAATTTCATACACCGCCAGGCTTATGCCCTGTTGAATACAGCGGTTTATGAAACTCTATGTCTCGCTACGGTTAACAACTAGAAATCTAGTGCTTTAGCTGAGAGTGTATTCCGGATTGCAGAAGCTTGAATCAGAGCCGGGATCCTCCGAATCTTCAGGTTCAGGGCCCAGTATTTCAGTACATTTCTGCCAAATTCCAACGAGCGCCGGTACAGGCAGCCTGGACTTCCTGGAAATACCAAATATTTGGGGCGGAAATGTTGCGTTTTAACTCTGCGATTTAGACAGATGCAGTCTGTTCTCACTGGGCCCACCCTCCCCGGGTTAAACACTGTCAGATCTCACTGGGCCCATCCTCCACGGGTTACACACTGTCTGATCTCACTGGGCCCATCATCCCTGGGTTACACACTGTCTGATATTACTGGGCCCATCCTGCACGGGTTACACGCTGTCTGAGCTCACTGGGCCCATCCTGGCCGGGTAACACACTGTCTGATTTCATTGGGCCCATCTTCCCCTGATTACACACTAACTGATCTCACTGGGCCCACCCTCCCGGGTTACACACTGTCGGGTCTCACTGGGCTTATCCTCAGGGTCACTCACTGTCTGATCGCACTGGGCCCAACCACACTGGTTTAACCACATCTGATCTCACTGGTTACAACCTCCCCGGGTTACACACTCTCTGATCAAACTGGGCCCATCCTCTCCGGGTTACACACTGTCTGATGTCACTGGGTCCTTTCTCCCCGGGTTACACACAGTTTGATCTCACTGGGCCCATCCTCCCCGGGTTACACACTGTCTGATCTCACTGGGCCCATCCTCCCCGGGTTCACACTGTCTGATCTCATTTGGCCCATTCTCTACTTGTTAGACATTCTCTGATCTTACTAGGTCCATCCTCCACGGGTTACCTACTGACTGATTTCACTGGGCCCATCCTCCCCGGGTTACGAACTGTCTGATCTCACTGGGTCCATCCTCCCCGGGTTACACACTGACTGATCTCACTGGGCCCATCCTCCCAGGGTTACCCTCTGTCTGATCTCATTGGGCCCATCCTCCCCGGGTTATACACTTTCTGATAGCACTGGGCCCATCCTCCCCGGGTTAAACATTGTCTGATCATACTGGGCCCATCCTCCTCGGTTTAGTCACCATCTGCCCTCAGTGGGCTCATCCTCCCCGGGTAACACACTGTCTCATCACACTGAGCCCATCCTCCCCGGGTTACACACTGTCTGATCTCACTGGGCGCGTCCTCCCCGGGTTCCACACTCTCTGATCTCACTGGGTCCATAATCCCGGGGTTACACACTGTCTGATCTCACTTGCCCATCCTCCCCGCGTTACACACTGTCTGATCTCACTGGGCCCATCCTCCCCGTGTTACACACTGTCTGATCTCACTGGGCCCATCCTCCCCGCGTTACACACTGTCTGAGCTCACTGGGCCCTTTCTGGCCGGGTTACACACTGTCTGATTTCATTGGGCCCATTGTCCCCTGATTACACATGAACTGATCTCACTGGCCCCCGTCCCGGGTTACACACTGTCGAGTCTCACTGGGCTTATCCTCACAGCGTCACACACTGTCTGATCTCATTGGGCTCATCCTCTCCTTGTTACACACTGTCTGATCTCACTGGGCACTTCCTCCCCGGGTTACACACTGTCGTATCTCACTGGGCCCATCCTCACCGGGTTACACACTGTCTGATCTCACTGGGCCCATCCTCACCGGGTTACACACTGTCTGATCTCACTGGGCTCATCCTCGCCGGGTTATACATTGTCTGATCGCACTGGGACCATCCTCCCCGGGTTACACACTGTCTGATCTCACTGAGCCCATCCTCCCCGGGTTACTCACTGTCTGATCTCACTGGGCGCGTCCTCCCCGGGTTACACAGTCTTAGATCTCACTCGGCCCATCCTCCCCGGGTTACACATTGTCTGATGTCACTGGGCCCAAATTCTCCGGCCTACACTCTGTCTGATCTCCCTGGGCCCATCCTCCCCGGATTAAACACTGTCTGATCTCACTGGGCTCATCCTCCCCGGGTTACACACTGCCTGATCTCATTGGGCCCATCCTCCCCCTGTTACACACTGTCTGATCTCACTGGGCCCATCCTCCCCGGCTTACACACTGTCTGCTCACACTGGGTCCATCCTCCCCGGGTTACACACTGCCTGATCTCACTGGGCCCATCCTCCCCGGGTTACAAACTGTCTGATCTCACTGGGCAAATCAACCGCTGGTTACACAATGTTTGATCTCACTGGGCCCATCCTCCCCGGGTTACACACTGTCTGAACACGCTGGGCCCATCCTCCCCGGGTTACACACTGTCTGATCTCACAGGGCCCATCCTACCCAGGTTACACACTGTCTGGCCACATTGGGCTCATCCTCCCCGTGTTATACACTGTCTGATCTCACTGGGCCCATCCTCCCGGGTTACACACTGTCTGATCTCACTGGGCCCATCCTCCCCGGGTTGCACACTGTCTGATCTCACTGGGCCCATCCACCACGGGTTACACACTGTCTGATCTCACATGGTCCATCCTCCCCGGGTTACACACAGTCTGATCTCACTGGGCCATCCTCCCGGGGTTACACACTGTCTGATCTCACTGAGTCCATCCTCCCCGTGTCACACACTGTCTGATCTCACTGGACCCATCCTCCCCGGGATAAATACTGTCTGATCTCACTGGGCCCGTCCTCCCCGGATTACACACTGTCTGATCTCACTGGGCCCATCCTCCCCGGGCTATTCACTCTCTTATCTCACAGATCCCATCCTCCCCGGGTTACACACTGTCTGATCTCACTGGATCCATCCTCCCCGGGTTACAAACTGTCTGATCTCACTGGGCCCATCCTCCCCGTGTTACACACTGTCTGATCTCACTGGGCCCATCCTCCCCGGGTTACACACTGTCTGATCTCACTGGGACCATCCTCTCCGGGTTACACACTGTCTGATCTCACTGGGACCATCCTCCCCGTGTTACACACTGTCTGATCTCACTGGGCCCATCCTGCCCGTGTTACACACTGTCTGATCTCACTGGGCCCATCCTCCCCGGGCTATTCACTCTCTTATCTCACAGATCCCATCCTCCCCGGGTTACACACTGTCTGATGTCACTGAGTACATTCACCCGGGGTTACACACTGTCTGATCTCACTGGACCATCCTCCCAGGCTTACACACTGTTTGATCTCTCTGGGCCCATCCTCCCCGGGTTACACACTGTCTGATCTCACTCTGCCCATCCTCCCTCTTACTCACTGCCTGATCTCACTGGGCCCATCCTCCCTATTACACACTGTCTGATCACACTGTGCTTATCTTCCCCGGGTTACACACTGTCTGATCGCTTTAGGCCCATCCTCCCCGGGTTTCACACGGTCTGATCTCACTGGGCCAATCAACCGCGAGTTACACAATGATTGATCTCACTGGGCCCATCCTCCCCGGGTTACACATTGTCTGAACACGCTGGGCCCATCCTCCCCGGGTTACACACTGTCTGATCTCACAGGGCCCATCCTACCCAGGTTACACACTGTCTGACCACATTGGGCTCATCCTCCCCGGGTTATACACTGTCTGATCTCACTGGGCCCATTCTCCCGGGTAACACACTGTCTGATCTCACTGGGCCCATCCACCACGGGTTACACAATGTGTGATCTCACTTGGTCCATCCTCCCCGGGTTACACACAGTCTGATCTCACTGGGCCATCCTCCCCGGGTTGCACACTGTCTGATCTCACTGGGCCCATCGTACCCGGGTTACAGACTGTCTGATCTCACTGGGCCCATACTCCCCGTGTTACACACTGTCTGATCACACTGGGTCCATCCTCCCCGGGATTCACACTGTCTGATCTGACTGGGCCCATCCTCCCAAGGTTACACACTGTCTGATTTCACTGGGCCCATCCTCACCGGGTGAAACACTGTCTGATCTCACTCTGCCCATCCTCCCTGTTACTCACTGCCTGATCTCACTGCGCCCATCCTCCCTGTTACACACTGTCTGATCACACTGTGCCCATCTTCCGCGGGTTACACACTGTCTGATCTCAGTGGGCCCATCCTCCCCGGGTTACACACTGTCTGATCTCACTGGGCCCATGCTCCGCGGGTTACAAAATGTCTGATCTCACTGGGCCCATCCTATTCCGGGTTACACACTGTCTGAACACGCTTGGCCCATCCTCCCCGGGTTACACTCTGTCTGAACTCACTGGGCCCATCCTCCTCAAGTTACACACAGTCTGATCTCACAAGGGCCATCCTCCCCGGTTACACACTGTCTGATCTCATTGGGACCATCCTACTCGGGTTACACACTGTCTGATCTCACTGACCCATCCTCCCCGGGTTACACACTGTCTGATCTCACTGGCCCCATCCTCCCCGGGTTACACACTGTGTGATCTCACTGGGCCCATCCTCCCCGGGTTACACACTGTCTGATCTCACTGGCCCCATCCTCCCCGGGTTACACACTGTCTGATCTCACTGGCCCCATCCTCCCCGGGTTACACACTGTCTGATGTCACTGAGTACATTCACCCGGGGTTACACACTGTCTGATCTGACTGGGCCCATCCTCCCAGGCTTACACACTGTTTGATCTCTCTGGGCCCATCCTCCTCGGGTTACACACCGTCTGATCTCACTCTGCCCATCCTCCCTCTTACTCACTGCCTGATCTCACTGGGCCCATCCTCCCTATTACACACTGTCTGATCACAGTGTGCTTATCTTCACCGGGTTACACACTGTCTGATCGCTTTGGGCCCATACTCCCCGGGTTACACACGGTTTTAACTCACTGGGCCAATCAACCGCGGGTTACACAATGTTTGATCTGACTGGGCCCATCCTCCCCGGGTTACACAGTGTCTGAAGACGCTGGGCCCATCCTGCCCGGGTTACAAACTGTCTGATCTCACAGGGCCCATCCTACCCAGGTTATACACTGTCTGACCACATTGGGCTCATCCTCCCCGGGTTATACACTGTCTGATCTCACTGGGCCCATCCTCCCGGGTTACACACTGTCTGATCTCACTGGGCCCATCCTCCCCGGGTTACACACTGTCTGATCTCACTGGGCCCATCCACCACGGGTTACACAATGTCTGATCTCACTTGGTCCATCCTCCCCGGGTTATACACTGTCTGATCTCACTGGGCCCATCCTCCCGGGTTACACACTGTCTGATCTCACTGGTCCCATCGTCCCCGGGTTACAGACTGTCTGATCTCACTGGGCCCATACTCCCCGTGTTACACACTGTCTGATCACACTGGGCCCATCCTCCCCGGGTTACACACTGTCTGATCTCAATCTGCCCATCCTCCCTGTTACTCACTGCCTGATCTCACTGCGCCCATCCTCCCTGTTACACACTGTCTGATCACACTGTGCCCATGCTCCGCGGGTTACACAATTTCTGATCTCACTGGGCCCATCCTCCCCGGGTTACACTCTGTCTGATCTAACTGGGCCCATCCTCCCCAAGTTACAGACAGTCTGATCTCACAAGGGCCATCCTCACCGGTTACACACTGTCTGATCTCATTGGCACCATCCTACTCGGGTTACACACTGTCTGATCTCACTGGCCCCATCCTCCCCGGGTTACACACAGTCTGATCTCACTGGCCCCATCCTTCCCGGATTAAACACTGTCTGATCTCACTGAGCCCATCCTCCCCGTGTTACACACTGTCTGATCTCACTGGCCCCATCCTTCCCGGATTAAACACTGTCTGATCTCACTGGCCCCATCCTCCCCGGGTTACACACAGTCTGATCTCACTGGCCCCATCCTCCCCGGGTTACACACAGTCTGATCTCACTGGCCCCATCCTTCCCGGATTAAACACTGTCTGATCTCACTGAGCCCATCCTCCCCGTGTTACACACTGTCTGATCTCACTGGCCCCATCCTTCCCGGATTAAACACTGTCTGATCTCACTGGCCCCATCCTCCCCGGGTTACACACTGACTGATCGAACTGGATCCATCCTCCCCGGGTTACACACTGTCTGATCACCCTGGATCAATCCTCCCCGGGTTACACACTGTCTGACTTCACTGGGGCCTACTCCCCGGGTTACACACTGTCTGATTTAACTGAGGCCATTCTCCCGGGGTTACACACTGTCGGATCTCACTGGGCCCATCCTCCCCCTTTTACACAATGTTTGAATTCACTGTGCACATCCTCCGCGAGATGCACTCTGTCTGATCTCACTGGGCCCATCCTGCCGGGGTTACACAAGGTTTGATCTCACTGGGCCCATCCTCCCTTGGTTACACACTGTCTGATCACACTGAACCAATACTCGCCGGGTTACACACTGTCTGATTTCACTGGGTCCATCCTCACCGGGTTACACACTGTCTGATCTCATTGGGCCCATCCACCCCGGGTTACACTCTGTCTGATCACTGGAGCCATCCTCCCAGGGTTAAACACTGTCTGATCTCACTGGGCACATCCTCCCGGGTTACACACTGTCTGATCTCACTGGGCCCATCCTCCCCGGGTTACACACTGTCTGATCACACTGGGCCCATCCTCCCCGGGATTCGCACTGTCTGATCTGACTGGGCCCATCCTCCCCAGGTTACACACTGTCTGATTTCACTGGGCCCATCCTCACCGGGTTACACACTGTCTGATCTCACTCTGCTCATCCTCCCTGTTACAGACTGTCTGATCACACTGTGCCCATCTTCCCCGGGTTACACACTGTCTGATCTCAGTGGGCCCATCCTCCCCGTGTTACACACTGTCTGATCTCACTGGGCCCATCCTATCCCGGGTTACACACTGTCTGAACACGCTGGGCCCATCCTCCCCAGGTTACACACTGTCTGATTTCACTTGTCCCATCCTCCCCGGGTTACACACTTTCTGATCTCACTCTGCCCATCCTCCCTGTTACACACTGTCTGAGCACGCTGGGCCCATCCTCCCCGGGTTACACTCTGTCTGATCTCACTGGGCCCATCCTCCCCAAGTTACACACAGTCTGATCTCACAAGGGCCATCCTCACCGGTTACACACTGTCTGATCTCATTGGGACCATCCTACTCGGGTTACACACTGTCTGATCTCATTGGCCCCATCCTCCCCGGATTAAACACTGTCTGATCTCACTGAGCCCATCCTCCCCGTGTTACACACTGTCTGATCACCCTGGATCAATCCTCCCCGGGTTACACACTGTCTGATTTCACTGAGGCCATTCTCCCGGGGTTACACACTGTCGGATCTCACTGGGCCCATCCTCCCCCTGTTACACAATGTTTGAATTCACTGTGCACATCCTCCGCGAGTTGCACTCTGTCTGATCTCACTGGGCCCATCCTGCCGGGGTTACACAAGGTTTGATCTCACTGGGCCCATCCTCCCTTGGTTACACACTGTCTGATCACACTGAACCAATACTCGCCGGGTTACACACTGTCTGATTTCACTGGGTCCATCCTCACCGGGTTACACACTGTCTGATCTCATTGGGCCCATCCACCCCGGGTTACACTCTGTCTGATCACTGGACCCATCCTCCCAGGGTTAAACACTGTCTGAATCTCACTGGGCACATCCTCCCGGGTTACACACTGTCTGATCTCACTGGGCCCATCCTCCCCGGGTTACACACTGTCTGATCTCACTGGGCCCATCCAACCACGGGTTACACAATGTCTGATCTCACTTGGTCCATCCTCCCCGGGTTACACACAGTCTGATCTCACTGGGCCATCCTCCCCGGGTTGCACACTGTCTGATCTCACTGGGCCCATCGTCCCCGGGTTATAGACTGTCTGATCTGACTGGGCCCATCCTCCCCAGGTTACACACTGTCTGATTTCACTGGGCCCATCCTCCCCCTGTTACACAATGTTTGAATTCACTGTGCACATCCTCCGCGAGTTGCACACTGTCTGATCTGACTGGGCCCATCCTCCCAGGCTTACACACTGTCTGATCTCTCTGGCCCCATCCTCCCCGGGTTACACACTGTCTGATCTCACTCTGCCCACCGTCCCTATTACTCACTGCCTGATCTCACTGGGCCCATCCTCCCTATTACACACTGTCTGATCACACTGTGCGTATCTTCCCCGGGTTACACACTGTCTGATCGCTTTGGGCCCATCCTCCCCGGGTTACACAAGGTCTGAACTCACTGGGCCAATCAACCGCGGGTTACACAATGTTTGATCTCACTGGGCCCATCCTCCCCGGGTTACACACTGTCTGATCTCACAGGGCCCATCCTACCCAGGTTACACACTGTCTGATCACATTGGGCTCATCCTCCCCGGGTTATACACTGTCTGATCTCACTGGGCCCATCCTCCCGGGTTACACACTGTCTGATCTCATTGGGCCCATCCTCCCCGGGTTATACACTTTCTGATAGCACTGGGCCCATCCTCCCCGGGTTAAACATTGTCTGATCATACTGGGCCCATCCTCCTCGGTTTAGTCACCATCTGCCCTCAGTGGGCTCATCCTCCCCGGGTAACACACTGTCTCATCACACTGAGCCCATCCTCCCCGGGTTACACACTGTCTGATCTCACTGGGCGCGTCCTCCCCGGGTTCCACACTCTCTGATCTCACTGGGTCCATAATCCCGGGGTTACACACTGTCTGATCTCACTTGCCCATCCTCCCCGCGTTACACACTGTCTGATCTCACTGGGCCCATCCTCCCCGTGTTACACACTGTCTGATCTCACTGGGCCCATCCTCCCCGCGTTACACACTGTCTGAGCTCACTGGGCCCTTTCTGGCCGTGTTACACACTGTCTGATTTCATTGGGCCCATTGTCCCCTGATTACACATGAACTGATCTCACTGGCCCCCGTCCCGGGTTACACACTGTCGAGTCTCACTGGGCTTATCCTCACAGCGTCACACACTGTCTGATCTCATTGGGCTCATCCTCTCCTTGTTACACACTGTCTGATCTCACTGGGCACTTCCTCCCCGGGTTACACACTGTCGTATCTCACTGGGCCCATCCTCACCGGGTTACACACTGTCTGATCTCACTGGGCCCATCCTCACCGGGTTACACACTGTCTGATCTCACTGGGCTCATCCTCCCCGGGTTATACATTGTCTGATCGCACTGGGACCATCCTCCCCGGGTTACACACTGTCTGATCTCACTGAGCCCATCCTCCCCGGGTTACTCACTGTCTGATCTCACTGGGCGCGTCCTCCCCGGGTTACACAGTCTTAGATCTCACTCGGCCCATCCTCCCCGGGTTACACATTGTCTGATGTCACTGGGCCCAAATTCTCCGGCCTACACTCTGTCTGATCTCCCTGGGCCCATCCTCCCCGGATTAAACACTGTCTGATCTCACTGGGCTCATCCTCCCCGGGTTACACACTGCCTGATCTCATTGGGCCCATCCTCCCCCTGTTACACACTGTCTGATCTCACTGGGCCCATCCTCCCCGGCTTACACACTGTCTGCTCACACTGGGTCCATCCTCCCCGGGTTACACACTGCCTGATCTCACTGGGCCCATCCTCCCCGGGTTACAAACTGTCTGATCTCACTGGGCAAATCAACCGCTGGTTACACAATGTTTGATCTCATTGGGCCCATCCTCCCCGGGTTACACACTGTCTGAACACGCTGGGCCCATCCTCCCCGGGTTACACACTGTCTGATCTCACAGGGCCCATCCTACCCAGGTTACACACTGTCTGGCCACATTGGGCTCATCCTCCCCGTGTTATACACTGTCTGATCTCACTGGGCCCATCCTCCCGGGTTACACACTGTCTGATCTCACTGGGCCCATCCTCCCCGGGTTGCACACTGTCTGATCTCACTGGGCCCATCCACCACGGGTTACACACTGTCTGATCTCACATGGTCCATCCTCCCCGGGTTACACACAGTCTGATCTCACTGGGCCATCCTCCCGGGGTTACACACTGTCTGATCTCACTGAGTCCATCCTCCCCGTGTCACACACTGTCTGATCTCACTGGACCCATCCTCCCCGGGATAAATACTGTCTGATCTCACTGGGCCCATCCTCCCCGGATTACACACTGTCTGATCTCACTGGGCCCATCCTCCCCGGGCTATTCACTCTCTTATCTCACAGATCCCATCCTCCCCGGGTTACACACTGTCTGATCTCACTGGATCCATCCTCCCCGGGTTACAAACTGTCTGATCTCACTGGGCCCATCCTCCCCGTGTTACACACTGTCTGATCTCACTGGGCCCATCCTCCCCGGGTTACACACTGTCTGATCTCACTGGGACCATCCTCTCCGGGTTACACACTGTCTGATCTCACTGGGACCATCCTCCCCGTGTTACACACTGTCTGATCTCACTGGGCCCATCCTGCCCGTGTTACACACTGTCTGATCTCACTGGGCCCATCCTCCCCGGGCTATTCACTCTCTTATCTCACAGATCCCATCCTCCCCGGGTTACACACTGTCTGATGTCACTGAGTACATTCACCCGGGGTTACACACTGTCTGATCTCACTGGACCATCCTCCCAGGCTTACACACTGTTTGATCTCTCTGGGCCCATCCTCCCCGGGTTACACACTGTCTGATCTCACTCTGCCCATCCTCCCTCTTACTCACTGCCTGATCTCACTGGGCCCATCCTCCCTATTACACACTGTCTGATCACACTGTGCTTATCTTCCCCGGGTTACACACTGTCTGATCGCTTTAGGCCCATCCTCCCCGGGTTTCACACGGTCTGATCTCACTGGGCCAATCAACCGCGAGTTACACAATGATTGATCTCACTGGGCCCATCCTCCCCGGGTTACACATTGTCTGAACACGCTGGGCCCATCCTCCCCGGGTTACACACTGTCTGATCTCACAGGGCCCATCCTACCCAGGTTACACACTGTCTGACCACATTGGGCTCATCCTCCCCGGGTTATACACTGTCTGATCTCACTGGGCCCATTCTCCCGGGTAACACACTGTCTGATCTCACTGGGCCCATCCACCACGGGTTACACAATGTGTGATCTCACTTGGTCCATCCTCCCCGGGTTACACACAGTCTGATCTCACTGGGCCATCCTCCCCGGGTTGCACACTGTCTGATCTCACTGGGCCCATCGTACCCGGGTTACAGACTGTCTGATCTCACTGGGCCCATACTCCCCGTGTTACACACTGTCTGATCACACTGGGTCCATCCTCCCCGGGATTCACACTGTCTGATCTGACTGGGCCCATCCTCCCAAGGTTACACACTGTCTGATTTCACTGGGCCCATCCTCACCGGGTGAAACACTGTCTGATCTCACTCTGCCCATCCTCCCTGTTACTCACTGCCTGATCTCACTGCGCCCATCCTCCCTGTTACACACTGTCTGATCACACTGTGCCCATCTTCCGCGGGTTACACACTGTCTGATCTCAGTGGGCCCATCCTCCCCGGGTTACACACTGTCTGATCTCACTGGGCCCATGCTCCGCGGGTTACAAAATGTCTGATCTCACTGGGCCCATCCTATTCCGGGTTACACACTGTCTGAACACGCTTGGCCCATCCTCCCCGGGTTACACTCTGTCTGAACTCACTGGGCCCATCCTCCTCAAGTTACACACAGTCTGATCTCACAAGGGCCATCCTCCCCGGTTACACACTGTCTGATCTCATTGGGACCATCCTACTCGGGTTACACACTGTCTGATCTCACTGACCCATCCTCCCCGGGTTACACACTGTCTGATCTCACTGGCCCCATCCTCCCCGGGTTACACACTGTGTGATCTCACTGGGCCCATCCTCCCCGGGTTACACACTGTCTGATCTCACTGGCCCCATCCTCCCCGGGTTACACACTGTCTGATCTCACTGGCCCCATCCTCCCCGGGTTACACACTGTCTGATGTCACTGAGTACATTCACCCGGGGTTACACACTGTCTGATCTGACTGGGCCCATCCTCCCAGGCTTACACACTGTTTGATCTCTCTGGGCCCATCCTCCTCGGGTTACACACCGTCTGATCTCACTCTGCCCATCCTCCCTCTTACTCACTGCCTGATCTCACTGGGCCCATCCTCCCTATTACACACTGTCTGATCACAGTGTGCTTATCTTCACCGGGTTACACACTGTCTGATCGCTTTGGGCCCATACTCCCCGGGTTACACACGGTTTTAACTCACTGGGCCAATCAACCGCGGGTTACACAATGTTTGATCTGACTGGGCCCATCCTCCCCGGGTTACACAGTGTCTGAAGACGCTGGGCCCATCCTGCCCGGGTTACAAACTGTCTGATCTCACAGGGCCCATCCTACCCAGGTTATACACTGTCTGACCACATTGGGCTCATCCTCCCCGGGTTATACACTGTCTGATCTCACTGGGCCCATCCTCCCGGGTTACACACTGTCTGATCTCACTGGGCCCATCCTCCCCGGGTTACACACTGTCTGATCTCACTGGGCCCATCCACCACGGGTTACACAATGTCTGATCTCACTTGGTCCATCCTCCCCGGGTTATACACTGTCTGATCTCACTGGGCCCATCCTCCCGGGTTACACACTGTCTGATCTCACTGGTCCCATCGTCCCCGGGTTACAGACTGTCTGATCTCACTGGGCCCATACTCCCCGTGTTACACACTGTCTGATCACACTGGGCCCATCCTCCCCGGGTTACACACTGTCTGATCTCAATCTGCCCATCCTCCCTGTTACTCACTGCCTGATCTCACTGCGCCCATCCTCCCTGTTACACACTGTCTGATCACACTGTGCCCATGCTCCGCGGGTTACACAATTTCTGATCTCACTGGGCCCATCCTCCCCGGGTTACACTCTGTCTGATCTAACTGGGCCCATCCTCCCCAAGTTACAGACAGTCTGATCTCACAAGGGCCATCCTCACCGGTTACACACTGTCTGATCTCATTGGCACCATCCTACTCGGGTTACACACTGTCTGATCTCACTGGCCCCATCCTCCCCGGGTTACACACAGTCTGATCTCACTGGCCCCATCCTTCCCGGATTAAACACTGTCTGATCTCACTGAGCCCATCCTCCCCGTGTTACACACTGTCTGATCTCACTGGCCCCATCCTTCCCGGATTAAACACTGTCTGATCTCACTGGCCCCATCCTCCCCGGGTTACACACAGTCTGATCTCACTGGCCCCATCCTCCCCGGGTTACACACAGTCTGATCTCACTGGCCCCATCCTTCCCGGATTAAACACTGTCTGATCTCACTGAGCCCATCCTCCCCGTGTTACACACTGTCTGATCTCACTGGCCCCATCCTTCCCGGATTAAACACTGTCTGATCTCACTGGCCCCATCCTCCCCGGGTTACACACTGACTGATCGAACTGGATCCATCCTCCCCGGGTTACACACTGTCTGATCACCCTGGATCAATCCTCCCCGGGTTACACACTGTCTGACTTCACTGGGGCCTACTCCCCGGGTTACACACTGTCTGATTTAACTGAGGCCATTCTCCCGGGGTTACACACTGTCGGATCTCACTGGGCCCATCCTCCCCCTTTTACACAATGTTTGAATTCACTGTGCACATCCTCCGCGAGATGCACTCTGTCTGATCTCACTGGGCCCATCCTGCCGGGGTTACACAAGGTTTGATCTCACTGGGCCCATCCTCCCTTGGTTACACACTGTCTGATCACACTGAACCAATACTCGCCGGGTTACACACTGTCTGATTTCACTGGGTCCATCCTCACCGGGTTACACACTGTCTGATCTCATTGGGCCCATCCACCCCGGGTTACACTCTGTCTGATCACTGGAGCCATCCTCCCAGGGTTAAACACTGTCTGATCTCACTGGGCACATCCTCCCGGGTTACACACTGTCTGATCTCACTGGGCCCATCCTCCCCGGGTTACACACTGTCTGATCACACTGGGCCCATCCTCCCCGGGATTCGCACTGTCTGATCTGACTGGGCCCATCCTCCCCAGGTTACACACTGTCTGATTTCACTGGGCCCATCCTCACCGGGTTACACACTGTCTGATCTCACTCTGCTCATCCTCCCTGTTACAGACTGTCTGATCACACTGTGCCCATCTTCCCCGGGTTACACACTGTCTGATCTCAGTGGGCCCATCCTCCCCGTGTTACACACTGTCTGATCTCACTGGGCCCATCCTATCCCGGGTTACACACTGTCTGAACACGCTGGGCCCATCCTCCCCAGGTTACACACTGTCTGATTTCACTTGTCCCATCCTCCCCGGGTTACACACTTTCTGATCTCACTCTGCCCATCCTCCCTGTTACACACTGTCTGAGCACGCTGGGCCCATCCTCCCCGGGTTACACTCTGTCTGATCTCACTGGGCCCATCCTCCCCAAGTTACACACAGTCTGATCTCACAAGGGCCATCCTCACCGGTTACACACTGTCTGATCTCATTGGGACCATCCTACTCGGGTTACACACTGTCTGATCTCATTGGCCCCATCCTCCCCGGATTAAACACTGTCTGATCTCACTGAGCCCATCCTCCCCGTGTTACACACTGTCTGATCACCCTGGATCAATCCTCCCCGGGTTACACACTGTCTGATTTCACTGAGGCCATTCTCCCGGGGTTACACACTGTCGGATCTCACTGGGCCCATCCTCCCCCTGTTACACAATGTTTGAATTCACTGTGCACATCCTCCGCGAGTTGCACTCTGTCTGATCTCACTGGGCCCATCCTGCCGGGGTTACACAAGGTTTGATCTCACTGGGCCCATCCTCCCTTGGTTACACACTGTCTGATCACACTGAACCAATACTCGCCGGGTTACACACTGTCTGATTTCACTGGGTCCATCCTCACCGGGTTACACACTGTCTGATCTCATTGGGCCCATCCACCCCGGGTTACACTCTGTCTGATCACTGGACCCATCCTCCCAGGGTTAAACACTGTCTGAATCTCACTGGGCACATCCTCCCGGGTTACACACTGTCTGATCTCACTGGGCCCATCCTCCCCGGGTTACACACTGTCTGATCTCACTGGGCCCATCCAACCACGGGTTACACAATGTCTGATCTCACTTGGTCCATCCTCCCCGGGTTACACACAGTCTGATCTCACTGGGCCATCCTCCCCGGGTTGCACACTGTCTGATCTCACTGGGCCCATCGTCCCCGGGTTACAGACTGTCTGATCTGACTGGGCCCATCCTCCCCAGGTTACACACTGTCTGATTTCACTGGGCCCATCCTCCCCCTGTTACACAATGTTTGAATTCACTGTGCACATCCTCCGCGAGTTGCACACTGTCTGATCTGACTGGGCCCATCCTCCCAGGCTTACACACTGTCTGATCTCTCTGGCCCCATCCTCCCCGGGTTACACACTGTCTGATCTCACTCTGCCCACCGTCCCTATTACTCACTGCCTGATCTCACTGGGCCCATCCTCCCTATTACACACTGTCTGATCACACTGTGCGTATCTTCCCCGGGTTACACACTGTCTGATCGCTTTGGGCCCATCCTCCCCGGGTTACACAAGGTCTGAACTCACTGGGCCAATCAACCGCGGGTTACACAATGTTTGATCTCACTGGGCCCATCCTCCCCGGGTTACACACTGTCTGATCTCACAGGGCCCATCCTACCCAGGTTACACACTGTCTGCTCACATTGGGCTCATCCTCCCCGGGTTATACACTGTCTGATCTCACTGGGCCCATCCTCCCGGGTTACACACTGTCTGATCTCATTGGGCCCATCCTCCCCGGGTTATACACTTTCTGATAGCACTGGGCCCATCCTCCCCGGGTTAAACATTGTCTGATCATACTGGGCCCATCCTCCTCGGTTTAGTCACCATCTGCCCTCAGTGGGCTCATCCTCCCCGGGTAACACACTGTCTCATCACACTGAGCCCATCCTCCCCGGGTTACACACTGTCTGATCTCACTGGGCGCGTCCTCCCCGGGTTCCACACTCTCTGATCTCACTGGGTCCATAATCCCGGGGTTACACACTGTCTGATCTCACTTGCCCATCCTCCCCGCGTTACACACTGTCTGATCTCACTGGGCCCATCCTCCCCGTGTTACACACTGTCTGATCTCACTGGGCCCATCCTCCCCGCGTTACACACTGTCTGAGCTCACTGGGCCCTTTCTGGCCGTGTTACACACTGTCTGATTTCATTGGGCCCATTGTCCCCTGATTACACATGAACTGATCTCACTGGCCCCCGTCCCGGGTTACACACTGTCGAGTCTCACTGGGCTTATCCTCACAGCGTCACACACTGTCTGATCTCATTGGGCTCATCCTCTCCTTGTTACACACTGTCTGATCTCACTGGGCACTTCCTCCCCGGGTTACACACTGTCGTATCTCACTGGGCCCATCCTCACCGGGTTACACACTGTCTGATCTCACTGGGCCCATCCTCACCGGGTTACACACTGTCTGATCTCACTGGGCTCATCCTCCCCGGGTTATACATTGTCTGATCGCACTGGGACCATCCTCCCCGGGTTACACACTGTCTGATCTCACTGAGCCCATCCTCCCCGGGTTACTCACTGTCTGATCTCACTGGGCGCGTCCTCCCCGGGTTACACAGTCTTAGATCTCACTCGGCCCATCCTCCCCGGGTTACACATTGTCTGATGTCACTGGGCCCAAATTCTCCGGCCTACACTCTGTCTGATCTCCCTGGGCCCATCCTCCCCGGATTAAACACTGTCTGATCTCACTGGGCTCATCCTCCCCGGGTTACACACTGCCTGATCTCATTGGGCCCATCCTCCCCCTGTTACACACTGTCTGATCTCACTGGGCCCATCCTCCCCGGCTTACACACTGTCTGCTCACACTGGGTCCATCCTCCCCGGGTTACACACTGCCTGATCTCACTGGGCCCATCCTCCCCGGGTTACAGACTGTCTGATCTCACTGGGCAAATCAACCGCTGGTTACACAATGTTTGATCTCACTGGGCCCATCCTCCCCGGGTTACACACTGTCTGAACACGCTGGGCCCATCCTCCCCGGGTTACACACTGTCTGATCTCACAGGGCCCATCCTACCCAGGTTACACACTGTCTGGCCACATTGGGCTCATCCTCCCCGTGTTATACACTGTCTGATCTCACTGGGCCCATCCTCCCGGGTTACACACTGTCTGATCTCACTGGGCCCATCCTCCCCGGGTTGCACACTGTCTGATCTCACTGGGCCCATCCACCACGGGTTACACACTGTCTGATCTCACATGGTCCATCCTCCCCGGGTTACACACAGTCTGATCTCACTGGGCCATCCTCCCGGGGTTACACACTGTCTGATCTCACTGAGTCCATCCTCCCCGTGTCACACACTGTCTGATCTCACTGGACCCATCCTCCCCGGGATAAATACTGTCTGATCTCACTGGGCCCATCCTCCCCGGATTACACACTGTCTGATCTCACTGGGCCCATCCTCCCCGGGCTATTCACTCTCTTATCTCACAGATCCCATCCTCCCCGGGTTACACACTGTCTGATCTCACTGGATCCATCCTCCCCGGGTTACAAACTCTCTGATCTCACTGGGCCCATCCTCCCCGTGTTACACACTGTCTGATCTCACTGGGCCCATCCTCCCCGGATTACACACTGTCTGATCTCACTGGGACCATCCTCTCCGGGTTACACACTGTCTGATCTCACTGGGACCATCCTCCCCGTGTTACACACTGTCTGATCTCACTGGGCCCATCCTGCCCGTGTTACACACTGTCTGATCTCACTGGGCCCATCCTCCCCGGGCTATTCACTCTCTTATCTCACAGATCCCATCCTCCCCGGGTTACACACTGTCTGATGTCACTGAGTACATTCACCCGGGGTTACACACTGTCTGATCTCACTGGACCATCCTCCCAGGCTTACACACTGTTTGATCTCTCTGGGCCCATCCTCCCCGGGTTACACACTGTCTGATCTCACTCTGCCCATCCTCCCTCTTACTCACTGCCTGATCTCACTGAGCCCATCCTCCCTATTACACACTGTCTGATCACACTGTGCTTATCTTCCCCGGGTTACACACTGTCTGATCGCTTTAGGCCCATCCTCCCCGGGTTTCACACGGTCTGATCTCACTGGGCCAATCAACCGCGAGTTACACAATGATTGATCTCACTGGGCCCATCCTCCCCGGGTTACACATTGTCTGAACACGCTGGGCCCATCCTCCCCGGGTTACACACTGTCTGATCTCACAGGGCCCATCCTACCCAGGTTACACACTGTCTGACCACATTGGGCTCATCCTCCCCGGGTTATACACTGTCTGATCTCACTGGGCCCATTCTCCCGGGTAACACACTGTCTGATCTCACTGGGCCCATCCACCACGGGTTACACAATGTGTGATCTCACTTGGTCCATCCTCCCCGGGTTACACACAGTCTGATCTCACTGGGCCATCCTCCCCGGGTTGCACACTGTCTGATCTCACTGGGCCCATCGTACCCGGGTTACAGACTGTCTGATCTCACTGGGCCCATACTCCCCGTGTTACACACTGTCTGATCACACTGGGTCCATCCTCCCCGGGATTCACACTGTCTGATCTGACTGGGCCCATCCTCCCAAGGTTACACACTGTCTGATTTCACTGGGCCCATCCTCACCGGGTGAAACACTGTCTGATCTCACTCTGCCCATCCTCGCTGTTACTCACTGCCTGATCTCACTGCGCCCATCCTCCCTGTTACACACTGTCTGATCACACTGTGCCCATCTTCCGCGGGTTACACACTGTCTGATCTCAGTGGGCCCATCCTCCCCGAGTTACACACTGTCTGATCTCACTGGGCCCATGCTCCGCGGGTTACAAAATGTCTGATCTCACTGGGCCCATCCTATTCCGGGTTACACACTGTCTGAACACGCTTGGCCCATCCTCCCCGGGTTACACTCTGTCTGATCTCACTGGGCCCATCCTCCTCAAGTTACACACAGTCTGATCTCACAAGGGCCATCCTCCCCGGTTACACACTGTCTGATCTCATTGGGACCATCCTACTCGGGTTACACACTGTCTGATCTCACTGACCCATCCTCCCCGGGTTACACACTGTCTGATCTCACTGGCCCCATCCTCCCCGGGTTACACACTGTGTGATCTCACTGGCCCCATCCTCCCCGGGTTACACACTGTCTGATCTCACTGGCCCCATCCTCCCCGGGTTACACACTGTCTGATCTCACTGGCCCCATCCTCCCCGGGTTACACACTGTCTGATGTCACTGAGTACATTCACCCGGGGTTACACACTGTCTGATCTGACTGGGCCCATCCTCCCAGGCTTACACACTGTTTGATCTCTCTGGGCCCATCCTCCTCGGGTTACACACCGTCTGATCTCACTCTGCCCATCCTCCCTCTTACTCACTGCCTGATCTCACTGGGCCCATCCTCCCTATTACACACTGTCTGATCACAGTGTGCTTATCTTCACCGGGTTACACACTGTCTGATCGCTTTGGGCCCATACTCCCCGGGTTACACACGGTTTTAACTCACTGGGCCAATCAACCGCGGGTTACACAATGTTTGATCTGACTGGGCCCATCCTCCCCGGGTTACACAGTGTCTGAAGACGCTGGGCCCATCCTCCCCGGGTTACAAACTGTCTGATCTCACAGGGCCCATCCTACCCAGGTTATACACTGTCTGACCACATTGGGCTCATCCTCCCCGGGTTATACACTGTCTGATCTCACTGGGCCCATCCTCCCGGGTTACACACTGTCTGATCTCACTGGGCCCATCCTCCCCGGGTTACACACTGTCTGATCTCACTGGGCCCATCCACCACGGGTTACACAATGTCTGATCTCACTTGGTCCATCCTCCCCGGGTTATACACTGTCTGATCTCACTGGGCCCATCCTCCCGGGTTACACACTGTCTGATCTCACTGGTCCCATCGTCCCCGGGTTACAGACTGTCTGATCTCACTGGGCCCATACTCCCCGTGTTACACACTGTCTGATCACACTGGGCCCATCCTCCCCGGGTTACACACTGTCTGATCTCAATCTGCCCATCCTCCCTGTTACTCACTGCCTGATCTCACTGCGCCCATCCTCCCTGTTACACACTGTCTGATCACACTGTGCCCATGCTCCGCGGGTTACACAATTTCTGATCTCACTGGGCCCATCCTCCCCGGGTTACACTCTGTCTGATCTAACTGGGCCCATCCTCCCCAAGTTACAGACAGTCTGATCTCACAAGGGCCATCCTCCCCGGTTACACACTGTCTGATCTCATTGGCACCATCCTACTCGGGTTACACACTGTCTGATCTCACTGGCCCCATCCTCCCCGGGTTACACACAGTCTGATCTCACTGGCCCCATCCTTCCCGGATTAAACACTGTCTGATCTCACTGAGCCCATCCTCCCCGTGTTACACACTGTCTGATCTCACTGGCCCCATCCTTCCCGGATTAAACACTGTCTGATCTCACTGGCCCCATCCTCCCCGGGTTACACACAGTCTGATCTCACTGGCCCCATCCTCCCCGGGTTACACACAGTCTGATCTCACTGGCCCCATCCTTCCCGGATTAAACACTGTCTGATCTCACTGAGCCCATCCTCCCCGTGTTACACACTGTCTGATCTCACTGGCCCCATCCTTCCCGGATTAAACACTGTCTGATCTCACTGGCCCCATCCTCCCCGGGTTACACACTGACTGATCGAACTGGATCCATCCTCCCCGGGTTACACACTGTCTGATCACCCTGGATCAATCCTCCCCGGGTTACACACTGTCTGACTTCACTGGGGCCTACTCCCCGGGTTACACACTGTCTGATTTCACTGAGGCCATTCTCCCGGGGTTACACACTGTCGGATCTCACTGGGCCCATCCTCCCCCTTTTACACAATGTTTGAATTCACTGTGCACATCCTCCGCGAGATGCACTCTGTCTGATCTCACTGGGCCCATCCTGCCGGGGTTACACAAGGTTTGATCTCACTGGGCCCATCCTCCCTTGGTTACACACTGTCTGATCACACTGAAGCAATACTCGCCGGGTTACACACTGTCTGATTTCACTGGGCCCATCCTCCCCGGGCTATTCACTCTCTTATCTCACAGATCCCATCCTCCCCGGGTTACACACTGTCTGATCTCACTGGATCCATCCTCCCCGGGTTACAAACTGTCTGATCTCACTGGGCCCATCCTCCCCGTGTTACACACTGTCTGATCTCACTGGGCCCATCCTCCCCGGGTTACACACTGTCTGATCTCACTGGGACCATCCTCTCCGGGTTACACACTGTCTGATCTCACTGGGACCATCCTCCCCGTGTTACACACTGTCTGATCTCACTGGGCCCATCCTGCCCGTGTTACACACTGTCTGATCTCACTGGGCCCATCCTCCCCGGGCTATTCACTCTCTTATCTCACAGATCCCATCCTCCCCGGGTTACACACTGTCTGATGTCACTGAGTACATTCACCCGGGGTTACACACTGTCTGATCTCACTGGACCATCCTCCCAGGCTTACACACTGTTTGATCTCTCTGGGCCCATCCTCCCCGGGTTACACACTGTCTGATCTCACTCTGCCCATCCTCCCTCTTACTCACTGCCTGATCTCACTGGGCCCATCCTCCCTATTACACACTGTCTGATCACACTGTGCTTATCTTCCCCGGGTTACACACTGTCTGATCGCTTTAGGCCCATCCTCCCCGGGTTTCACACGGTCTGATCTCACTGGGCCAATCAACCGCGAGTTACACAATGATTGATCTCACTGGGCCCATCCTCCCCGGGTTACACATTGTCTGAACACGCTGGGCCCATCCTCCCCGGGTTACACACTGTCTGATCTCACAGGGCCCATCCTACCCAGGTTACACACTGTCTGACCACATTGGGCTCATCCTCCCCGGGTTATACACTGTCTGATCTCACTGGGCCCATTCTCCCGGGTAACACACTGTCTGATCTCACTGGGCCCATCCACCACGGGTTACACAATGTGTGATCTCACTTGGTCCATCCTCCCCGGGTTACACACAGTCTGATCTCACTGGGCCATCCTCCCCGGGTTGCACACTGTCTGATCTCACTGGGCCCATCGTACCCGGGTTACAGACTGTCTGATCTCACTGGGCCCATACTCCCCGTGTTACACACTGTCTGATCACACTGGGTCCATCCTCCCCGGGATTCACACTGTTTGATCTGACTGGGCCCATCCTCCCAAGGTTACACACTGTCTGATTTCACTGGGCCCATCCTCA
This sequence comes from Squalus acanthias, assembly GCA_030390025.1. Taxonomy (NCBI): domain Eukaryota; kingdom Metazoa; phylum Chordata; class Chondrichthyes; order Squaliformes; family Squalidae; genus Squalus; species Squalus acanthias. The sequence goes on along the minus strand of JASTWF010000356.1, from coordinate 294,504 downwards.
CCGGGTGAAACACTGTCTGATCTCACTCTGCCCATCCTCCCTGTTACTCACTGCCTGATCTCACTGCGCCCATCCTCCCTGTTACACACTGTCTGATCACACTGTGCCCATCTTCCGCGGGTTACACACTGTCTGATCTCAGTGGGCCCATCCTCCCCGGGTTACACACTGTCTGATCTCACTGGGCCCATGCTCCGCGGGTTACAAAATGTCTGATCTCACTGGGCCCATCCTATTCCGGGTTACACACTGTCTGAACACGCTTGGCCCATCCTCCCCGGGTTACACTCTGTCTGATCTCACTGGGCCCATCCTCCTCAAGTTACACACAGTCTGATCTCACAAGGGCCATCCTCCCCGGTTACACACTGTCTGATCTCATTGGGACCATCCTACTCGGGTTACACACTGTCTGATCTCACTGACCCATCCTCCCCGGGTTACACACTGTCTGATCTCACTGGCCCCATCCTCCCCGGGTTACACACTGTGTGATCTCACTGGGCCCATCCTCCCCGGGTTACACACTGTCTGATCTCACTGGCCCCATCCTCCCCGGGTTACACACTGTCTGATCTCACTGGCCCCATCCTCCCCGGGTTACACACTGTCTGATGTCACTGAGTACATTCACCCGGGGTTACACACTGTCTGATCTGACTGGGCCCATCCTCCCAGGCTTACACACTGTTTGATCTCTCTGGGCCCATCCTCCTCGGGTTACACACCGTCTGATCTCACTCTGCCCATCCTCCCTCTTACTCACTGCCTGATCTCACTGGGCCCATCCTCCCTATTACACACTGTCTGATCACAGTGTGCTTATCTTCACCGGGTTACACACTGTCTGATCGCTTTGGGCCCATACTCCCCGGGTTACACACGGTTTTAACTCACTGGGCCAATCAGCCGCGGGTTACACAATGTTTGATCTGACTGGGCCCATCCTCCCCGGGTTACACAGTGTCTGAAGACGCTGGGCCCATCCTCCCCGGGTTACAAACTGTCTGATCTCACAGGGCCCATCCTACCCAGGTTATACACTGTCTGACCACATTGGGCTCATCCTCCCCGGGTTATACACTGTCTGATCTCACTGGGCCCATCCTCCCGGGTTACACACTGTCTGATCTCACTGGGCCCATCCTCCCCGGGTTACACACTGTCTGATCTCACTGGGCCCATCCACCACGGGTTACACAATGTCTGATCTCACTTGGTCCATCCTCCCCGGGTTATACACTGTCTGATCTCACTGGGCCCATCCTCCCGGGTTACACACTGTCTGATCTCACTGGTCCCATCGTCCCCGGGTTACAGACTGTCTGATCTCACTGGGCCCATACTCCCCGTGTTACACACTGTCTGATCACACTGGGCCCATCCTCCCCGGGTTACACACTGTCTGATCTCAATCTGCCCATCCTCCCTGTTACTCACTGCCTGATCTCACTGCGCCCATCCTCCCTGTTACACACTGTCTGATCACACTGTGCCCATGCTCCGCGGGTTACACAATTTCTGATCTCACTGGGCCCATCCTCCCCGGGTTACACTCTGTCTGATCTAACTGGGCCCATCCTCCCCAAGTTACAGACAGTCTGATCTCACAAGGGCCATCCTCCCCGGTTACACACTGTCTGATCTCATTGGCACCATCCTACTCGGGTTACACACTGTCTGATCTCACTGGCCCCATCCTCCCCGGGTTACACTCAGTCTGATCTCACTGGCCCCATCCTTCCCGGATTAAACACTGTCTGATCTCACTGAGCCCATCCTCCCCGTGTTACACACTGTCTGATCTCACTGGCCCCATCCTTCCCGGATTAAACACTGTCTGATCTCACTGGCCCCATCCTCCCCGGGTTACACACAGTCTGATCTCACTGGCCCCATCCTCCCCGGGTTACACACAGTCTGATCTCACTGGCCCCATCCTTCCCGGATTAAACACTGTCTGATCTCACTGAGCCCATCCTCCCCGTGTTACACACTGTCTGATCTCACTGGCCCCATCCTTCCCGGATTAAACACTGTCTGATCTCACTGGCCCCATCCTCCCCGGTTACACACTGACTGATCGAACTGGATCCATCCTCCCCGGGTTACACACTGTCTGATCACCCTGGATCAATCCTCCCCGGGTTACACACTGTCTGACTTCACTGGGGCCTACTCCCCGGGTTACACACTGTCTGATTTCACTGAGGCCATTCTCCCGGGGTTACACACTGTCGGATCTCACTGGGCCCATCCTCCCCCTTTTACACAATGTTTGAATTCACTGTGCACATCCTCCGCGAGATGCACTCTGTCTGATCTCACTGGGCCCATCCTCCCTTGGTTACACACTGTCTGATCACACTGAAGCAATACTCGCCGGGTTACACACTGTCTGATTTCACTGGGTCCATCCTCACCGGGTTACACACTGTCTGATCTCATTGGGCCCATCCACCCCGGGTTACACTCTGTCTGATCACTGGACCCATCCTCCCAGGGTTAAACACTGTCTGATCTCACTGGGCACATCCTCCCGGGTTACACACTGTCTGATCTCACTGGGCCCATCCTCCCCGGGTTACACACTGTCTGATCTCACTGGGCCCCTCCACCACGGGTTACACAATGTCTGATCTCACTTGGTCCATCCTCCCCGGGTTACACACAATCTGATCTCACTGGGCCATCCTCCCCGGGTTGCACACTGTCTGATCTCACTGGGCCCATCGTCCCCGGGTTACAGACTGTCTGATCTCACTGGGCCCATACTCCCCGTGTTACACACTGTCTGATCACACTGGGCCCATCCTCCCCGGGATTCGCACTGTCTGATCTGACTGGGCCCATCCTCCCCAGGTTACACACTGTCTGATTTCACTGGGCCCATCCTCACCGGGTTACACACTGTCTGATCTCACTCTGCTCATCCTCCCTGTTACAGACTGTCTGATCACACTGTGCCCATCTTCCCCGGGTTACACACTGTCTGATCTCAGTGGGCCCATCCTCCCCGTGTTACACACTGTCTGATCTCACTGGGCCCATCCTATCCCGGGTTACACACTGTCTGAACACGCTGGGCCCATCCTCCCCAGGTTACACACTGTCTGATTTCACTTGTCCCATCCTCCCCGGGTTACACACTTTCTGATCTCACTCTGCCCATCCTCCCTGTTACACACTGTCTGAGCACGCTGGGCCCATCCTCCCCGGGTTACACTCTGTCTGATCTCACTGGGCCCATCCTCCCCAAGTTACACACAGTCTGATCTCACAAGGGCCATCCTCACCGGTTACACACTGTCTGATCTCATTGGGACCATCCTACTCGGGTTACACACTGTCTGATCTCACTGGCCCCATCCTCCCCGGATTAAACACTGTCTGATCTCACTGAGCCCATCCTCCCCGTGTTACACACTGTCTGATCACCCTGGATCAATCCTCCCCGGGTTACACACTGTCTGATTTCACTGAGGCCATTCTCCCGGGGTTACACACTGTCGGATCTCACTGGGCCCATCCTCCCCCTGTTACACAATGTTTGAATTCACTGTGCACATCCTCCGCGAGTTGCACTCTGTCTGATCTCACTGGGCCCATCCTGCCGGGGTTACACAAGGTTTGATCTCACTGGGCCCATCCTCCCTTGGTTACACACTGTCTGATCACACTGAACCAATACTCGCCGGGTTACACACTGTCTGATTTCACTGGGTCCATCCTCACCGGGTTACACACTGTCTGATCTCATTGGGCCCATCCACCCCGGGTTACACTCTGTCTGATCACTGGACCCATCCTCCCAGGGTTAAACACTGTCTGAATCTCACTGGGCACATCCTCCCGGGTTACACACTGTCTGATCTCACTGGGCCCATCCTCCCCGGGTTACACACTGTCTGATCTCACTGGGCCCATCCAACCACGGGTTACACAATGTCTGATCTCACTTGGTCCATCCTCCCCGGGTTACACACAGTCTGATCTCACTGGGCCATCCTCCCCGGGTTGCACACTGTCTGATCTCACTGGGCCCATCGTCCCCGGGTTACAGACTGTCTGATCTGACTGGGCCCATCCTCCCCAGGTTACACACTGTCTGATTTCACTGGGCCCATCCTCCCCCTGTTACACAATGTTTGAATTCACTGTGCACATCCTCCGCGAGTTGCACACTGTCTGATCTGACTGGGCCCATCCTCCCAGGCTTACACACTGTCTGATCTCTCTGGCCCCATCCTCCCCGGGTTACACACTGTCTGATCTCACTCTGCCCACCGTCCCTATTACTCACTGCCTGATCTCACTGGGCCCATCCTCCCTATTACACACTGTCTGATCACACTGTGCGTATCTTCCCCGGGTTACACACTGTCTGATCGCTTTGGGCCCATCCTCCCCGGGTTACACAAGGTCTGAACTCACTGGGCCAATCAACCGCGGGTTACACAATGTTTGATCTCACTGGGCCCATCCTCCCCGGGTTACACACTGTCTGATCTCACAGGGCCCATCCTACCCAGGTTACACACTGTCTGATCACATTGGGCTCATCCTCCCCGGGTTATACACTGTCTGATCTCACTGGGCCCATCCTCCCGGGTTACACACTGTCTGATCTCACTGGGCCCATCCTCCCCGGATTACATACTGTCTGATCTCACTGGGCCCATCCACCACGGGTTACACAATGTCTGATCTCACTTGGTCCATCCTCCCCGAGTTACACACAGTCTGATCTCACTGGGCCATCCTCCCCGGGTTGCACACTGTCTGATCTCACTGGGCCCATCGTCCCCGGGTTACAGACTGTCTGATCTGACTGGGCCCATACTCCCCGTGTTACACACTGTCTGATCACACTGGGCCCATCCTCCCCGGGATTCACACTGTCTGATCTGACTGGGCCCATCCTCCCCAGGTTACACACTGTCTGATTTCACTGGGCCCATCCTCACCGGGTTACACACTGTCTGATCTCACTCTGCCCATCCTCCCTGTTACTCACTGCCTGATCTCACTGCGCCCATCCTCCCTGTTACACACTGTCTGATCACACTGTACCCATCTTCCCCGGGTTACACACTGTCTGATCTCAGTGGGCCCATCCTCCCCGTGTTACACACTGTCTGATCTCACTGGGCCCATGCTCCGCGGGTTACACAATTTCTGATCTCACTGGGCCCATCCTATCCCGGGTTACACACTGTCTGAACACGTTGGGCCCATCCTCCCCAGGTTACACACTGTCTGATTTCACTGACCCATCCTCACCGGGTTACACGCTGTCTGATCTCACTCTGCCCATCCTCCCTGTTACACTCTGTCTAATCACACTGTGCCCATCTTCCCCGGGTTACACACTGTCTGATCTCAGTGGGCCCATCCTCCCCGGGTTACACACTGTCTGATCTCACTGGGCCCATCCTCCCCGGGTTACACACTGTCTGATCTCAGTGTGCCCATCCTCCCCGGGTTACACAATGTCTGATCTCACTGGGCCCATCCTATCCCGGGTTACACACTGACTGAACACGCTGAGCCCATCCTCCCCGGGTTACACTCTGTCTGATCACACTGGGCCCATCCTCCCCGGGATTCGCACTGTCTGATCTGACTGGGCCCATCCTCCCCAGGTTACACACTGTCTGATTTCACTGGGCCCATCCTCACCGGGTTACACACTGTCTGATCTCACTCTGCTCATCCTCCCTGTTACACACTGTCTGATCACACTGTGCCCATCTTCCCCGGGTTACACACTGTCTGATCTCAGTGGGCCCATCCTCCCCGTGTTACACACTGTCTGATCTCACTGGGCCCATCCTATCCCGGGTTACACACTGTCTGAACACGCTGGGCCCATCCTCCCCAGGTTACACACTGTCTGATTTCACTTGTCCCATCCTCCCCGGGTTACACACTTTCTGATCTCACTCTGCCCATCCTCCCTGTTACACACTGTCTGAGCACGCTGGGCCCATCCTCCCCGGGTTACACTCTGTCTGATCTCACTGGGCCCATCCTCCCCAAGTTACACACAGTCTGTTCTCACAAGGGCCATCCTCACCGGTTACACACTGTCTGATCTCATTGGGACCATCCTACTCGGGTTACACACTGTCTGATCTCACTGGCCCCATCCTCCCCGGATTAAACACTGTCTGATCTCACTGAGCCCATCCTCCCCGTGTTACACACTGTCTGATCACCCTGGATCAATCCTCCCCGGGTTACACACTGTCTGATTTCACTGAGGCCATTCTCCCGGGGTTACACACTGTCGGATCTCACTGGGCCCATCCTCCCCCTGTTACACAATGTTTGAATTCACTGTGCACATCCTCCGCGAGTTGCACTCTGTCTGATCTCACTGGGCCCATCCTGCCGGGGTTACACAAGGTTTGATCTCACTGGGCCCATCCTCCCTTGGTTACACACTGTCTGATCACACTGAACCAATACTCGCCGGGTTACACACTGTCTGATTTCACTGGGTCCATCCTCACCGGGTTACACACTGTCTGATCTCATTGGGCCCATCCACCCCGGGTTACACTCTGTCTGATCACTGGACCCATCCTCCCAGGGTTAAACACTGTCTGAATCTCACTGGGCACATCCTCCCGGGTTACACACTGTCTGATCTCACTGGGCCCATCCTCCCCGGGTTACACACTGTCTGATCTCACTGGGCCCATCCAACCACGGGTTACACAATGTCTGATCTCACTTGGTCCATCCTCCCCGGGTTACACACAGTCTGATCTCACTGGGCCATCCTCCCCGGGTTGCACACTGTCTGATCTCACTGGGCCCATCGTCCCCGGGTTACAGACTGTCTGATCTGACTGGGCCCATCCTCCCCAGGTTACACACTGTCTGATTTCACTGGGCCCATCCTCCCCCTGTTACACAATGTTTGAATTCACTGTGCACATCCTCCGCGAGTTGCACACTGTCTGATCTGACTGGGCCCATCCTCCCAGGCTTACACACTGTCTGATCTCTCTGGCCCCATCCTCCCCGGGTTACACACTGTCTGATCTCACTCTGCCCACCGTCCCTATTACTCACTGCCTGATCTCACTGGGCCCATCCTCCCTATTACACACTGTCTGATCACACTGTGCGTATCTTCCCCGGGTTACACACTGTCTGATCGCTTTGGGCCCATCCTCCCCGGGTTACACAAGGTCTGAACTCACTGGGCCAATCAACCGCGGGTTACACAATGTTTGATCTCACTGGGCCCATCCTCCCCGGGTTACACACTGTCTGATCTCACAGGGCCCATCCTACCCAGGTTACACACTGTCTGACCACATTGGGCTCATCCTCCCCGGGTTATACACTGTCTGATCTCACTGGGCCCATCCTCCCGGGTTACACACTGTCTGATCTCACTGGGCCCATCCTCCCCGGGTTACATACTGTCTGATCTCACTGGGCCCATCCACCACGGGTTACACAATGTCTGATCTCACTTGGTCCATCCTCCCCGAGTTACACACAGTCTGATCTCACTGGGCCATCCTCCCCGGGTTGCACACTGTCTGATCTCACTGGGCCCATCGTCCCCGGGTTACAGACTGTCTGATCTGACTGGGCCCATACTCCCCGTGTTACACACTGTCTGATCACACTGGGCCCATCCTCCCCGGGATTCACACTGTCTGATCTGACTGGGCCCATCCTCCCCAGGTTACACACTGTCTGATTTCACTGGGCCCATCCTCACCGGGTTACACACTGTCTGATCTCACTCTGCCCATCCTCCCTGTTACTCACTGCCTGATCTCACTGCGCCCATCCTCCCTGTTACACACTGTCTGATCACACTGTACCCATCTTCCCCGGGTTACACACTGTCTGATCTCAGTGGGCCCATCCTCCCCGTGTTACACACTGTCTGATCTCACTGGGCCCATGCTCCGCGGGTTACACAATTTCTGATCTCACTGGGCCCATCCTATCCCGGGTTACACACTGTCTGAACACGTTGGGCCCATCCTCCCCAGGTTACACACTGTCTGATTTCACTGGGCCCATCCTCACCGGGTTACACGCTGTCTGATCTCACTCTGCCCATCCTCCCTGTTACACTCTGTCTAATCACACTGTGCCCATCTTCCCCGGGTTACACACTGTCTGATCTCAGTGGGCCCATCCTCCCCGGGTTACACACTGACTGATCTCACTGGGCCCATCCTCCCCGGGTTACACCCTGTCTGATCTCAGTGTGCCCATCCTCCCCGGGTTACACAATGTCTGATCTCACTGGGCCCATCCTATCCCGGGTTACACACTGACTGAACACGCTGGGCCCATCCTCCCCGGGTTACACTCTGTCTGATCTCACTGGGCCCATACTCCCCAAGTTACACACAGTCTGATCTCACAAGGGCCATCCTCCCCGTTTACACACTGTCTGATCTCATTGGGACCATCCTACTCGGGTTACACACTGTCTGACTTCACTAGGGCCTACTCCCCGGGTTACACACTGTCTGATTTCACTGAGGCCATTCTCCCGGGTTACACACTGTCGGATCTCACTGGGCCCATCCTCCGCCTGTTACACAATGTTTGAATTCACTGTGCACATCCTCCGCGAGTTGCACTCTGTCTGATCTCACTGGGCCCATCCTGCCGGGGTTACACAAGGTTTGATCTCACTGGGCCCATCCTCCCTTGGTTACACACTGTCTGATCACACTGAACCAGTACTCGCCGGGTTACACACTGTTTGATTTCACTGGGTCCATCCTCACCGGATTACACACTGTCTGATCTCACTGGGCCCATCCTCCCTGGGTTACACACTGTCTGATCTCACTGGGCCCATCCTCCCCGTGTCACAGACTGTCTGATCTCAATGGACCCATCCTCCCCGGGTTATATACTGTCTGATCTCACTGGGCCCATCCTCCCTGTTACTCACTGCCTGATCTCACTGGGCCCATCCTCCCTGTTACACACTGTCTGATCACACTGTGCCCATCTTCCCCTGGTTAAACACTGTCTGTTCTCACTGGGCCCATCCTCCCTGGGTTACACACTGTCTGATCTCACTGTGCCCAATGCTCCGCGGGTTACGCAATATCTGATCTCACTGGGCCCATCCTCCCCGGGTTACACACTGTCTGATCTCACTGGGCCCATCCTCCACGTGTAAAACACTGTCTGTTCTCACTGGGCACATCCTCTACCATTTACATCCTGTCTGATCTCACTGGGACCAACCTACCCGGGTTACACACTGTCTGATCTCACTGGGCCCATCCACCCCGGGTTGCACACTGTCTGATCTCACTGGGCCCATCTTCCCCGGGTTACACACTGAAAGATCTCACTGGAGCCATCCTCCCCGGGATACACACTGTCTGATTTCACTGGGCCCATCTTGGCCGGGTTACACACTGTCTGATCTCACTGGGCCCATCTTCCCCGGGTTACACACTGAAAGATCTCACTGGATCAATCCCCCCCCGGTTACACACTGTCTGACTTCACTGGGGCCATCCTCCACCGATTGCACACTGTCTGATTTCACTGAGGCCATTCTCCCGGGGTTACACACTGTCTGATCTCACTGGGCCCATCCTCCCCGGGTTACACACTGTCTGATCTCACTGGGCCCATCCTCCCCGGGTTACACACTGTCTGATCTCACTGGACCCATCCTCCCTGTTACTCACTGCCTGATCTCACTGGGCCCATCCTCCCTGTTACACACTGTCTGATCACACTGTGCCCATCTTCCCCTGGTTAAACACTGTCTGATCTCACTGGGCCCATCCACCCCGGGTTACACTCTGTCTGATCTCACTGGGCCCATCGTATCCGGGTTACACACTGTCTGATCTCACAATGCCCATCCTCCCCGGGTTACACACTGTCTGATCTCACTGTGCCCTTCCTCACCGGGTTACACACTGTCTGATCTTACTGGGCCCATCTTCCCCGGGTTACACACTGATGATTTCACTGGGCCCATCCTCCCCGGGTGAAACACTGTCTTTTCTCATTGGGCCCATCCTCCCCCGTTACAGAATGTTTGAATTCACTGTGCACATCCTCCGCGAGTTACACTCTTCTGATCTCACTGGGCCCATTCTGCCGGGATTACAGAAGATTTGATCTCACTGGGCCCGTTCTACCTTGGTTACACTCTGTCTGATCACACTGAACCAATACTCGCCGGGTTACACAGTGTCTGATTTCACTGGGTCCATCCTCACCGGGTTACACACTGTCTGATCTCATTGGGCCCATCCTCCCCGGGTTATACTCTGTCTAATCACTGGACCCATCCTCCCAGGATTAAACACTATCGGACCTCACTGGGCACATCCTCCTCGGGTTACACACTGTCTGATCTCACTGGGCGCATCCTCCCAGGGTTAAAAACTGTCTGATCTCACTGGGCCCATCCTCTCCGGATTACACACTGTCTTATTTCACTGGGACCATCCTCCCCGGGTTACACACTGTCTGATCGCACTGGGCCCATCCTCCCCGGGTTACACACTGTCTGATCTCACTGGGCCCAACCTTCCCGGGTTATACTCTGTCTGATCTCACTGCGCCCAATCTCCCCTGGTCACACACTGTCTTATCTAGCTGGGCCCATCCTCCATGGTCTATACCCTGTTTGATCTCACTGGGCCAACCCTTTTCGGGATAAACACTGTCTGATCTCAATGGGCTCATCCTCCCGGTTTTCCACACTTTCTGATCTCACTGGGACCATCCTCCCCGGGTTATATACTGTCTGAAATCACTGGGCCCATCCAACCGGTTTACACTCTGTCTGGTCTCACTGGGCGCATCCTCCCAGGGTTAAACACTGTCTGATCTCAATGGTTACATCCTCCCCGGGTTACACAAAGTCTGATCACACTGGTCCCATCCTCCCCGGGATAAATACTGTCTGATCTCACTGGGTTCAACCTCCCCGGGTTACACACTTCCTGATCTCACTGGGCCCATCCTCCACGGGTTGCTCACTGTCTGATTTCACTGGCCCCATCCTCCCCAGGTTACACACTGTCTGATCTCACTGGGCCCATCCTCCCCGGCTTACACACTGTCTGATCTCACTGGGCCCATCCTCCCCGGATGACACACTGTCTGATCTCACTGGGCCATCTTCCACGGGTTACACACTGTCGGATATCACTGGGCCCATCCACCACAGGGTACACACTGTCTGATCGCACTGGGCCCAACCTTCTCGCGTTATACATTGTCTGATCTCACTGCGCCCATCCTCCCTGGGTTACACTGTGTCTGATCTCATGGGCCCAATCTCGCCGGGTTAAACACTGTCTGATCACACTGGTCCCTTCCTCCCCGAGATAAACACTGTCTGAACTCCCTGAGCCCATCATACCCATGTTACACACTGTCTGATTTCACTGGGCCCAGCACCCCACGGATTACAAACTGTCTGATCTCACTGGGCCTATCCTCCCCGGGTTACACACTGACTGATCTTACTGGGCCCATCCTCCCCGGGTTAAACACTGTCTGATCTCACTGGGCCCATCCTCCCCGGGTTACACACTGTCTGATCTCACTGGGCCCATCCTCCCCGGGTTAAACGCTGTCTGATCTCACTGGGCCCATCCACCCCAGGGTGCACACTGCCTGATCTCACTGGGCCCATCCTTCTCGCGTTACTCATTGTCAGATCACACTGGGTTCATCCTCCCCGGGTTACACCTGTCTGATCTCACTGGGCCATCTTTCACGGGTTACACACTGTCTGATCTCACTGGGCCCATCCTTCTCGCGTCACTCATTGTCTGATCTCACTGGGCATATCCTCCCTATGTTACACTGTGTCTGATCTCATGGGCCCATCCTCGCCGGGTTACACACTGTCTGATCACACTGGTCCCATCCTCCCCGAGATAAGCACTGTCTGAACTGCCTGAGCCCATCCTCCCCAGGTTACACACTGTCTGATTTCACTGGGCCCAGCCCCCCGCCCCCCCGGATTAAAAACTGTCTGATCTCACTGGGCCTATCCTCCCCGGGTTACAAACTGTCTAATCTTACTGGGCCCATCCTCCCCGGGTTAAACACATTCTGATCTCACTGGGCCCATCCTCCCCGGGTTACACACTGTCTGATCTCACTGTGCCCAAACTCCCCGCGTTACACACTGTCTGATTTCGCTGGGCCCAACCTCCCCGGTTTACACTCCGTCTGTTTTCACTGGGCCCATCCGCCCCAGGTTACCCACTGTCTAATCTCACTGGGCCCATCCTCCCTCTGTTAAACAATGTCTGATCTCACTGGGCCTATCCTCCACGGGTTACTCACTGTCTGATCTCAAAATGCCCATCCTCCCCGGGTTACACACTGTCAGATCTCACTGGGCCCATCCTCCCTCTGTTAAACACTTTCTGATTTCACTGTGCCCATCCTCCCCGGGTTAAACACTGTCTGATCTCACTGGGCCCAGCCACCCCAGGTTCCACACTGTCTGATCTGACTGGGCCGATCCTCCCCGGTTTAAACACTATCTGATCTCACTGGACCCATCCTCCCCGGGTTACAAACTATCTGATCTCTCTGGGCCCATCCTCCCCGGGTTACACACTGTCTGATCTCACTGGGCCCATCCTCCCATGTTTCCACACTGTCTGATCTCAGTGGGCCCATCCTCCCTCTGTTAAACACTGTCTGATCTCACTGGGCCCATCCTCCCGGCTTACACACTGTCTGATCTCACTGGGTACATCGTCCCCCGATTACACACTGTCTGACCTCACTGGGCCCATCCTCCCCGGGTTACACACTGTCTGATCTCACTGGGCCCATCCTCCCCAGGTTACCCACTTCTTTTTCCCATATCTCTGTGCTGTTTTACTACCCGATTTTTCTATTATGTGTTCATTATCTGGAATCAAATTGACAATCATTTAAATAAAGGTTCTCTCACAATTTGTAAGCAGAAAAAATGTGTCTTATTAAATCGGCGTTATCCAATCCTCTGCTATTAGTAATGGCGCGTGAAAGGTTAAACCAGAACATTGACATTTAATGTGCAACAGGAAATGACTGTGACAGTACATGAGTTGCACCAACAGTAAGTGTGACGCTTACAGGATGTGTGCGGTACGAATACGACTTTTAATGTATTATATGTGAATCTCGAAGGCCTGGCTCATACTTAGAAAGGAGGACTGGAAAATCTTTTCTCTGCTGTTGTTGGATAAGGCTAGATTGGCAGGCGGACAAGTACGAATGTTTATTGCACTGCCCCCTGTACTGGGAGTACGGAATAGCGTGTGGAATAATATTCTCTGTACAAAAGGAACTGAAACAAGCCTGATCAATATAAGAAATGTGTTGTTAAACCATTACAATAAGAAGTCTTACGAATTATTGATCCCTATTAATCTTGTGCTCAAAATCAACAGAATGTGACCAGTGGTGTCTCCAGTGATCTGTATTGGGCATTCAGCTTTTCACTATTGTATTAATGACTTGGATGAAGGAGGACAGAGTCTTGTTTCTAAATTTGCTGACGACACTAAGTTAGTTCGCACAGTAAGCAGTGCAAATGGAACATAAATCAGCAAAGGGACATTGATGGATTTAATGAGTGGACAAAGCTTTGGCAGATGTAATCTGAAGTTGAAAAGTGTGCGGCCACCCACTGTGGACCTAAGAAAGATAGATCAGAGTCATTTCCAAATGGCGAGGAGCTAGGAACACCGGAGGAGCAGCGAAATATAGGTGTACAATTACAGAAATAACTGAAAGAAAGTGCACAGATACAACATTAATTAAAAAGGCTGTTACAATATTGGCCTGTCTCTCAAGAGGGCTGGACTCGCCGGCACCATCAGACGGAGACCGGCCCTGGATGGAGACTGAGCGCAGAGACCGAGGATTTCAAGAGCGGGGGAGAGAGAGAGCGGGCAAGACTCTCCGGCGGCAGCAGCAGCGAGAGCGGCCCTGGGTGGAGACCGAGCGCAGAGACCGAGGATTTAAAGAGCGGGGGAGAGAGAGCGGGCAAGACTCACCGACACCATCAGCAGCGAGAGCGGCCCTGGGTGGAGACCCAGCACAGAGAGCGGGAGAGAGAGAAAAACCACAAGGAGGTCACAGGACACCTGGCAACTGATTGGTTGGTAAAGGTCACGTAGTTTTAAAAAAATCTTTTTATTGCTCCTCAAGGGGCCGGGCTTAAAATGCTGGTTAAGGATAAAACAGAAACTTAGAGATTGGTAACTGTTAATACTTTATTTACTTAGTAACTGTCAATACTGTATTAAATTATTAACTGTTAATACTATATTATATTATTAATTTGAATTAGATGCATCTTCGTCTTACATTTCTGTAAAGATAGTTAATAGCCTATTAAATAGAGGTATGGCAGGGCAGCTCAGTCCCACGGAGTGCACATCCTGTGCCATGTGGGAAATCCAGGATGCTTCCCGTGTTCTGGTCAACCACGTGTGCAGATGGTGTCGTCAGCTGGAGGAGCTCGAGCTCCGGGTTTCGGAGCTTGAGCAGCAACTGGTGTTACTGCGGTGCATCCGTGAGGCTGGGAGCTACGTTTCAGGAGGTGGTCATAACGCAGCCAATGAGTGTGCAGGCCGAGAGGGAATGGGTGACCGCCAGACAGAAAAGGAGGACCCGGCAGGTAATGCAGGACTCCCCTGAATGCATCTCGCTCTCTAACCTATGTTCTGTTCTGAGTACCGGTGAGGGAGATGGTTCCTATGGGGAGTACAGCCAGAGCCAAGTCCGCGGCACCAGTGGTGGCTCAGATGTACAGGGGTAAGGAAGACGAGTGGATGAACAAGAGTGGTTGGGGATTCGATAGTTAGGGGAGCAGACAGGTGTTTCTGCGGCCACAGACGTGACTCCAGGATGGTACGTTGCCTCCCTGGGGCCAGGATTAAGGATGTTCATGAGCGGCTGCAGAACATTCTCAGCGAGGATGGTCAACTGCTAAAGATCGTGGTCCATATTGTTACCAACGACATAAGTAGAAAGAGGGATGAGGTCCAGCAGGCAGATTTTAGGGAGCTAGGAAAGAGATTAAAAAGCAGAATCTCCAAGGTAGTAACCTCTAAGGACCTCCAAGGCAGTACTCCCGGTGCTGCACGCGAGTGAGTATAGAAATAGAAGGACTAAGCAGAAGAATGCGTGTCTGGAGAGATGGTGCAGGAGGGAAGGGTTTCAGATTCCTATGGCATTGGGATTGGTTCTGGGTGAGGTGGGACCTGTACAGACCAGACGGGTTGCACCTCAACTGGGCCAGAACCAATATCCTCGCGGGTATGTTTGTTAATTCTGTTGGGGAGAGTTTAAACAAATTTGGTGCGTGGATGGGCAAAAGGAAGTAAAGTTAGAAAGGTGACATAAAGGGCTCAAAGGATTGAGAGAGGCAGCGAGCAATAAAGTAAGATATAATAAGATATTAGGTGGGGTCCAACACAGCGTGAATACAGGATGATATAAGATGGGTTTATAATGTATGTATGTCAACGCACGAAGCGTAGTAAACAGGGTAAATGAGCTGGAGGCACAAATAACCACATGGGAAAATGATGTTGTGTCGGTAACTGAGACCTGTCTCAAAAGAGGGCAGGATTGGTTATTAAATATTCCTAATAATAAGGTGTCAGTAAAGAAAGGGAAGGAAAGATAGGAGGTGGTGTGGCAGTATTCTTTAAGGAGAATGTTACAGTGCTGGAGAGAGAGGATGTCCTGGAGGGGTACAGGACAGAATCTATAATGCTAGAGTTAAGAAATAATAGAGATGCCATTACACGACTAGGTGTATTCTAAAGATCACCAAATATTGGGTGAGATATGGAGGAAAACATAGCAGAGAAATTAAAGAGAGGTGCAAGGACTATAGAGTTGTAATAATGGGGGACTTCAACTATCCTAATATAGACTGGGATTGTAATAGTGTTAAGGGCAGAGAAGCGAAAGAATTTCTGAAGTGCGTTCAGGAAAACTTTCCTGATCAGTATGTTTCCGGCCCGACGAGGGAGGAGGCATTGCTGGATCTGGTTCTGGAGAATGAGGTAGGTCAAGTGGAGCATGTGTCAGTAGGGGAACATTTAGGGAACAGTGACTATAATATCATAAGGTTTAGATTAGCTATGGAAAAGTACAGGGAGCAATCTAGAGTAAAAATCTTTTTTGGGGGGAAGGCCAATTTCAGTGGAATGAGAACGGATCTGGCCCGGGTAAACTGGAATCAAAGATTAGCAGGCAAAACCGTAGTGGAACAATGGGCTGCCTTTACAGAGGAAATAGTTCAGTCGACGGATATTCCCACGAGGGAGAAAGGTAAGGCAACTAAAATCAGAGCTCTCTGGATGATTAAGAGATAGAGAATATGATGAAGCAGAAAGGGAGCGTGTATGACAGATTTCAGACTGCAAATACATCTGAGAATCAGGCTATATAGAGAAAGGTCAGAGGAGAAGAGAAAAAGAAAAAAAAGGGGCAAAGAGAGGATATGAGAATAGAATGGCAGCCAACATAAAAGGTAATACAAAAGTCTTCTTTCGGCATTTACATAGTAAAAGTGTCGAAAGAGGAGGAGTGGTGCCGCTTATGAACCAAAAAGGAGATCTATGCAGGAGGCATAGTGCATAGCTGAGGTACTAAGTGAGTTGTTAGCACCTGTCTTCAGCAAGGAAGAGGATGCTGCCATAGATATAGTGAAGGAGGTGGTAGCAGAGAGACTTGGTAGGATAACATTTAATAAGGAATAGCTATGTGAAATGTTGGCTGTACTTAATGTAAATAAATCACCGGGAGCGGATGGGATGCATCCTAGAATAGTAAAGGGATTGTGATGGCATACTCTCCACTTGCCTGGATGAGGGCAGCTCCAACAACACGCAAGAAGCTCGACACCATCCAGGACAAAGCAGTCACCTTGATTGGCACCCCATCCACCATCTTAAACATTCAGTCCCTACACCACCGGCTTACCGTGGCTGCAGTGTGTACCATCTACAAGATGCACTGCAGCAACTCGCCAAGGCTTCTTCGGCAGCACCTCCCAAACCCGAAACATCTTCCACCTGGAATGACAAGGGCAGCAGGCGCATGGGAACACCACCACCTCAAAGTTCCCCTCCAAGTCACACACCATCCTGACTTAGAATTATATCGCCGAACCTTCATCGTCACTGTGTCAAAATCCTGGAACTCCCTACCTAACATCACTGTGGGAGTACCATCTTCACACGGACTGCAGCAGTTCAAGAAGGCGGCTCACCACCACCTTCTCAAGGGCAATTAGGGATGGGCAATAATGCTGGCCTTGCCAGCGACGCCCACATCCCATAAAGCAATAAAAAAAAGAAACATAATTGAGGTCGGCAATCGCAGAGTTACTGGACATAATATTTCAATCCTCCATAGATACGGGGGCGGTGCCAGAGGACTGGAGAATTTAAAATCGTACACCATTGTTCAAAAAAGGGTGTAAAGCTAAACCCAGCAAATACAGGCCAGTCAGTTTAACCTCGGTAGTGGGGAAGCTTTTCGAAACAGCAATCAGGGACAAACTCAGCAATCACTTGCATAGGGGTGGATAATTAAGGAAAGCTAGCAGGGATTTGTTATAGGCAAATCGTCTTTAACCAACTTGATCGAGTTTGTTGATGAGGTAACAGACAGGGTTAATGAGGGTAATGCGATTGACGTGGTGGACATGGATTTCCAAAAGACGTTCGATAATGTGCCACATAATAACCTTGCCAGCAAAAATGAAGCCCATGGAATACAATATAACAACATAAGAAATAAGAGCAGGAGTCGGTCACACGGCTCCTCAATAAGATCATGGCTGATCATCGACTTCAACTCCACTTTCCCGCCCGCTCTCCATATCGCTTGATTCCCATAGAGTCCAAAAATCTATCTATCTCAGCCTTGAATATACTCAAAGACTCAGCATTCACCGCCCTCTGGGGCAGAGAATTCCAAAATGTCACAATCATCTGAGTGAAGAACTTCCTCCTCATCTCGGTCTTAAATGGCTTACCCCTTATCCTGAGTCTATGCCACCTAGTTCTGGACACTCCAGCCAGGGGAAACAACCTCTCAGCTTCTACCCTGTCAATCCCCTTCAGAATCTTACATGTTTCAATAAGATCACCTCTTATGCTTCTAACTCCAGAGATTACATGCCCATTCTACACTATCTCTCGTCATAGGACAGCCCTCTCATCCCAGGAATCAATCTCGTGAACCTTCGTTGCACCGCCTCCAAGGCAAGTATATCCTTCCTCAGATCAGGAGACCAAAACTGTGCACAGTATTCCAGGTGTGGTCTCACCAAGGCCCTGTACAATTGTAGCAAGACTTCTTTGCTGTTATACTACAACATCCTTGCAATTAAGGCGAACATTCTATCTGCCTTCCTTATTGCTTGCTGTACCTGCATGCTAGCTTTCTGTGTTTTTTGCACGAGGACACCCAAATCTCTCTGAACACCAACATTTAAAAGTTTCTCACCATTTAAAATCTATTCTGTTTTTCTATTCTTCCTCCCAAAGTGAATAACCTCACATTTCCCTACGTTATTCTCCATCTGCCACCTTGCTGCCCAATCACTTTGTCTGTCTATATCCCTTTGCAGACTCTGTGTTCTCCTCGCAGATTACTGGCCCACCTAGCTTTGGACCAGTGGCAGCCTGGATACGAAATTGGTTGAGTGACAGGAAACAGAAATTAGTGCTGAACAGTTATTTTTCGGACTGGAGGAAGGTATACAATGTTTTCCCAAGGGGTCGGTTCTTGGACCACTGCATTTAATGATGTATATTAATGACTTGGACGTGGGTGTACAGGGCACAATATCAAAATGTGCAGATGACACAGAACGTGGAAGTATAGTGATCAGTGAGGAGGAGAGCGATAGTCTTCAGGAAGACATAGACAGGCTGGGTAAATGGACGGAGACGTGGTAGATGAAATTTAATGCAGAAAAGTGTGAAGTGATGTATTTTGGTGGAAAGAAAGAGGAGTGGACAAATAAACTAAATGGTACAATCTTTAAAGGGGTGCACTAACAGAGAGGCCTGGGGGCATGTGTGCATAAATCGTTGAAGGCGGAAGGGCAGTTTGAGAAAGCAGTTAAAAAGGATTCTGGGCTTCATATAGAGTTCAACAGTGTGCAAATTATGATGAATCTGTATAAAACACTGGTTTGGCCCCAACAGGAGTACTGTGTCCAATTCTGGGCAGCGCACAATAGGATGGATGTGAGGGCCTTGGAGACGGTGCAGAAAACATTTACGAGAATGATTCCAGGAATGAGGGACTTCAGTTACTTTGATAGACTGGAGAACCTGGAGTTGTTCTTCTTGGAGCAGAGAAGATTGAGAGGAGATTTGATAGAGGTGTTCAAAATCATGGACAGGGTAGATAGAGGAAAAGTGTTCCCATTGGCAGAATTGTCGAGAACCAGAGGACACAGATTTAAAGTGATAGGCAAAAGGACCAAAGACGACATCAGAGAAAACGTGTTTCCGCAGCGAGTGGTTAAGATCTGGAATGCACTGCCTGAAAGGGTGGTGGAGGCAGACTCAATGTTATCTTACAATATGGAGTTGGATAAATATCTGCAGGAAAAAAATGCAGGGCTACGAGGAAAGGATGCGGCAATGGGACTAGCTGAGAGTCGGCACGGGCTCGACGGGCCGAATGGACTTCTTCCATGCTGTAACCATTCTATGATTCTATGATACTTCTAAAAAGGTGTAGAATTTATGCTACAGCTGAACAGAGCTCTGGTTAGATCCCGTTCGGAGTATTTTATTCAGTTTTGGGCACCTCACTTCAGGAAAGATATGCTGGCCTTGGAGAGGATGCAGCGCAGATTCATCAGTCGTTTATTGCCTTGAGTATAGGAGAATATGGGTGATCGAATTGATGCGTTTTGTACAGTCAAAGGATTTAATGGGGGAAATAGAGAGAAGCTATTTCCTCTGGTTGGCGGAGTCCAGCACAAGATGGCATGAACTTAACATTAGAGCTTGGCTGTTCAGAGGTGATTTCAGAAAGCTCCTCTTCCCACAAGTGGTAGTGGAAATCTGGAACACTTTCCCTCAAAAAGCTGATGAGGCTCGGTCAATTCAAAATGTCAAAACTGAGATTAATAGATGTTTGTTAGGCGTTAAGGGTCCTGGAACCAAGGCAGGTCCAAGGAGTTAAGATACAGATCAGTCACAATCAAAACCAATATTGACATATTTTTGTTAGGTTATGTTATTAGGGTTAGAGAATCAATGCTGATGATTGATCTAAGATAGAGATCAGCCATGATATAATTGAATGGAGGAACAGACTCGAGGGGTTGAATAGTCTCCTCCTGTTCCTCTGTTGCTATTATAATATAATTTTATTGGTATGGAAATCATATAAAAAATATTGCAAATATCCAGAAGATGTTCCTACTACTGGACTCCCGAACAGATAGAATGTAGTTTACACTGAATGTCTAGCCGTCTTCCGGATATAAAATGGCGTCAACGTCTCTGAAATCTGACAGATTGTTACCCTGGCAATAGAGGAAATCACTCAGCCAGAATAACTGAAACGGAAATAACAAAACCAACATCACGCATTCTGAGTTTAGTTAAGAACATTAACACTGAACATTCAGCCAGTTTTTCTAACTTTGTAGCTGCGATTGCAACAACAGAGTTTACACCACAAGAGCTGATATTGCATACTTACTGACTGCACCGTCAGTTCTGGCTGTAATAAACAGCAACGAATCTTCAGAAGTACATCGACCCTTCAAACCATTGGTTAACGAAATAAACTAATCCCAGATTTAACATTAGCAATTGACCAATCACAAATTGGCGATTGCGGAAGCGAATTCCAAACTTCTACCACCCTTTGCACGTGGAAGTGTTTTTCTATCTTCCCTCCTGAAAGGCCTGGCTCTAATTTTTAGACCCTGCTCCCTGCTCCTAGACTCCACAACCAGCGGGAATCGTTTCTCTCTGTCTACCCTATCATTTCCCTGAATATCTTGAAAACTTTATTCAAATCACCCCTTAACCTTCTAAATTTCAGGGATACAATCGTAGTTCGTGTAGTCTATCCTCTTAAATGAAACCTTGGCGACCAGTTATCATTCTGGTAAACCTACAATGCACAGCCTCCAAGGCCAACATATCCTTCATAATGTTTGGTGCCGAGAACTGCTCGCAGTACTCCAGGTGTGGTCTGAAAAGGGTGTTGTATAATTATAGCATAACTTCGACCCCCTTGTATTATAGTCCTCTAGATATAAAGGCCAGCATTCAATTAGTCTTTTTGATTATATTCTGCACCTGTCCATGACATTTTAATGATCTATGTACTTGGACACCCGAGTCTCTTTTGACCTCGACTTTTTTAGCTTTACATTATTTAGAAAGTATTATGCTCTATCGCTTTTAACCTCACATTTGCCTACATATAAATCCATTAGCCAACGTTTTGCCCATTTACTTAATCTATTAAAATCAACTTCAAATTTTATACTTCCATTTACACGGCATACTTGCATATGTGGCTTTCTATCCCATCATCTAAATCGTTAATAAATATGTTGAATAGTTGAGGCCCGAACACAGATCTTTGCGGTACATCACTCGTCCTATCCTTCCAATTAGAGTACCTGCTTATTATCCTTATTCTCTGTCTCCTGCAACTCAGTCAATGTCCTAACCAGGTAAATAATTTGCCTTCAATTCCGTGCACTTCCACATTGGTTCTTACGAGGGACTTTAATCAAATGGCTTCTGGAAGTCCATATAAATAACATCCATAGACATTCCCCTGTCCACTACATTAGTCACCTATTCAAAAAAGTCAATCAGTTTCGTCAGGCATGTTCTACCCTTTACAAATCCATGCTGGCTCACTGAACAGCTAAAAATATCAAGTTGTTCAGTAACTCTATACTTAATTATAGATTCTATTAATTTCCCGAGAACAGATGTGAAGCAAACTGGTCTATAATTTGCTTGTTTCCCGGTCTCAGCTTTATTATATAGTGGAGTTGCATGCACAATTTTCCAATCTAAAGGCACGGTTCCCGAATTGAGAGAACTTTGGAAGATTGTAGTTAGGCCACTCATAATGTTGTCACCGACTTCCTTGAAAATCCTGCGATAGAAAACATCTGCTCCTGTGGATTTCTCACACGTTCTTGCCATTATTTTCTTAACTACTGTTATTTTGCTCACGTTAATTTTGCTGAATCCCCGTTCCTGATTCAATATTAATTGACTTGTAATGTTCGGCATGCCATCCTTTTCCTCTACTGTAAGCACTGGCACAATAATTCTTCAATATGTCTGCCATTTGCTTAATTCCATTTCCAATATCATCGTTATCAGTTTTGAAGAGGGCCCACATTTCTCCCGAACACCTTCTCTTTCCCCATATAATTGTGAAAAAAGTGTTGATTTTGATATCTCTTGCAAGTTTCTTTTCATATTCCTTTTTGTATCTCTTGCTGTCTGTTTTGTCATCTTTTGTTCGTCTTTGTATCTATCCCATTCACCAGCATCTGTGGTAGATTTTGCATTTTTATGCATTACCTTTGAGTTTTATTTTACCCTTACCGCTTTTGTCATCCATGGCAGTTTCTTTTGGCAAATAGCGCTCTTGCCCCTTAACGGTATATACCGGTTCTGTAACAAGTTTAATTATTTTTGAACGCCTCCCACTGACCTTCTGTCGTTTGACCCATGAACAGAGTCCCCAGTTTACTGTAGACAGCCTCTGGCTCATCGCATTGAAGTCAGCCTTACATAAATCTAAAATCTTAACAGCTGTTGTCTGTATCGCCCTTTCAAATACTACGATTATATTATGACCCCTGTTTGATAAATGTTCACGCACAGTTAGGCTGTTAACTAAAGCTGCTCATTACTAATTTCTAAATCTAATATGGCCTGCCGTTTGTTGGTTCAAGGGTATATAGTGGCAGTAAACTATTCCGTACACGCTAAAGAATTTCCCTACCTTTCTGACATGTGCTACCCTGCTTATCATAATCTATATGAAAGTTAAATTCCCAATTAAACTCACTCTGCCTTTGCTACATGCTTGTCTGATTTCTGCATTAAAGACCATAAGAACAGAAGAAATAGGAGCAGGAGTAGGCCATTCTACAATTTAACAGCTGCTACTTCTCTGACCTTTCTCCCCAGTCTATCTCCAGGACCAGTGTGTATCTGAGTTAATGGGACTCTCTGACCATTCTCCCCAGTCGATCTCCAGGACCAGTGTTTATCTGAGTCAATGGGACTCTCTCTCTGCCCTTTCTCCCCAGTCCATCTCCAGGACCAGTGTGTATCTGAGTCAATGGGACTCTCTGACCTTATTCCCCAGTCCATCTCCAGGACCAGTGTGTATCTGAGTCAATGGGACTCTCTCTGACCTTTCTCCCCAGTCCATCTCCAGGACCAGTGTGTATCTGAGTTAATGGGACTCTCTGACCTTTCTCCCCAGTCCATCTCCAGGACTATTGTGTATCTGAGTCAATGGGACTCTCTCTGCCCTTTCTCCCCAGTCCAGCTCCAGGACCAGTGTTTATCTGAGTCAATGGGATTCTCTCTTACCTTTCTCCCCAGTCGATCTCTGGAAGCTCTTTGAATCGGAAGGGTTCTTTCTGGTTGGTGCCCGCACAATCTTGTGCTGGTTCAACTGCTGTTGTTCCTCAGTCTACAACACTGTTTACTTCCTGCTGTGCATTTGTCTCAATCACTCCGTCATACATCGGGTAATCTAAATCTGGCAGGGCTGAAAAGGAGAACAATATTGACGGTGTGAATTTGAATGTAATATAAATTAATCCCGTAGTTATTCGTAAAAACGAAAATCATTGATACACAAAAATATAATTCCCCAGCCCGCAGTTAGAGACTCCTCATATAAGAGACGCGCGTTTTCCAGGAGTAGTTCACATTTTGGGGACTTGCTCCGGTGTTTGTAATCACTGCCATTTATTTATATTCTTGGCTGAAGTCCATCCAGGACACATCCGCCCAGTCTGCACCTGTCTTTGTTTCTCTCGTATTTTGCTTTCTTTCAGCGGCATCTCAGGCAGAGAGAGCTGACAGAAAATAAAATCAGCTCAGACAACCCAGCAACTTTCCTGGAGCGTTGCCCTGTTTTAATTACACTTATTGACAACCGGTTTCTTCCTCCCACTGTCTACAGCTCTCTTCTTTGTCTGAAGTAAACTATTGCTACAACAACAACAACTTGTATTTATATAGCACATTTAACGTAGTAAAGGTTCCCGAGTCGCTGCACAGGAGCATTTGAAGAGAAACATTTTTGACACCGCGCCACATAAGGATAAATTAGGGCAGGTGACCAAAATCTTGGTCAAAATTGTAGGTTTTAAGCAGTGTCTTAAAGGAGGAAAGAGAGATGAAGTACTCTCTCAATTCCTGGCTGATTATCTGCGCCATCTGGAGAATGGACCGTTAAATATTATAGTTACCGCCCGCCTTCTGTGAGCTCATTTCATCTGAATTTAGCGGATCAGCTCCCTTAGTGTGCGGTTACATTTTTCTTCATGATGAACAAAGGATTAACCGATTTCACAGGTCAAACACACAACGCCCATGGCGCTGATATTTCTGCAGAATGAGATAATTTTTATTTTCCCGTATCCCTAGCCGCACTCACACCCTCCCACAGGAGAGACTGGATCCCGAGCAGGTCAATTTCCGAGGTAACTCCCAGCATTTCCTGCATTAACTCACAGCTATTCCCGCCCAGTGACGCTACCAGTGACATAATCCCTGCTAATTTCATACACCGCCAGGCTTATGCCCTGTTGAATACAGCGGTTTATGAAACTCTATGTCTCGCTACGGTTAACAACAAGAAATCTAGTGCTGTAGCTGAGAGTGTATTCCGGATTGCAGAAGCTTGAATCAGAGCCGGGATCCTCCGAATCTTCAGGTTCAGGGCCCAGTATTTCAGTACATTTCAGCCAAATTCCAACGAGCGCCGGTACAGGCCGCCTGGACTTCCTGGAAATACCAAATATTTGGGGCGGAAATGTTGCGTTTTAACTCTGCGATTTAGACAGATGCAGTCTGTTCTCACTGGGCCCACCCTCCCCGGGTTAAACACTGTCAGATCTCACTGGGCCCATCCTCCACGGGTTACACACTGTCTGATCTCACTGGGCCCATCATCCCTGGGTTACACACTGTCTGATATTACTGGGCCCATCCTGCACGGGTTACACGCTGTCTGAGCTCACTGGGCCCATCCTGGCTGGGTTACACACTGTCTGATTTCATTGGGCCCATCTTCCCCTGATTACACACTAACTGATCTCACTGGGCCCACCCTCCCGGGTTACACACTGTCGGGTCTCACTGCGCTTATCCTCAGGGTCACTCACTGTCTGATCGCACTGGGCCCAACCACACTGGTTTAACCACATCTGATCTCACTGGTTACAACCTCCCCGGGTTACACACTCTCTGATCAAACTGGGCCCATCCTCTCCGGGTTACACACTGTCTGATGTCACTGGGTCCTTTCTCCCCGGGTTACACACAGTTTGATCTCACTGGGCCCATCCTCCCCGGGTTACACACTGTCTGATCTCACTGGGCCCATCCTCCCCGGGTTCACACTGTCTGATCTCATTTGGCCCATTCTCTACTTGTTAGACATTCTCTGATCTTACTGGGTCCATCCTCCACGGGTTACACACTGACTGATTTCACTGGGCCCATCCTCCCCGGGTTACGAACTGTCTGATATCACTGGGCCCATCCTTCCCGGGTTACACACTGACTGATCTCACTGGGCCCATCCTCCCAGGGTTACCCTCTGTCTGATCTCATTGGGCCCATCCTCTCCTTGTTAGACACTGTCTGATCTCACTGGGTCCATCCTCCCCGGGTTACACACTGACTGATCTCACTGGGCCCATCCTCCCAGGGTTACCCTCTGTCTGATCTCATTGGGCCCATCCTCCCCGGGTTATACACTTTCTGATAGCACTGGGCCCATCCTCCCCGGGTTAAACATTGTCTGATCATACTGGGCCCATCCTCCTCGGTTTAGTCACCATCTGCCCTCAGTGGGCTCATCCTCCCCGGGTAACACACTGTCTCATCACACTGAGCCCATCCTCCCCGGGTTACACACAGTCTGATCTCACTGGGCGCGTCCTCCCCGGGTTCCACACTCTCTGATCTCACTGGGTCCATAATCCCGGGGTTACACACTGTCTGATCTCACTTGCCCATCCTCCCCGCGTTACACACTGTCTGATCTCACTGGGCCCATCCTCCCCGCGTTACACACTGTCTGAGCTCACTGGGCCCTTTCTGGCCGGGTTACACACTGTCTGATTTCATTGGGCCCATTGTCCCCTGATTACACATGAACTGATCTCACTGGCCCCCCCTCCCGGGTTACACACTGTCGAGTCTCACTGGGCTTATCCTCACAGCGTCACACACTGTCTGATAACATTGGGCTCATCCTCTCCTTGTTACACACTGTCTGATCTCACTGGGCACTTCCTCCCCGGGTTACACACTGTCTGATCTCACTGAGCCCATCCTCGCCGGGTTACACACTGTCTGATCTCACTGGGCACATCCTCCCCGGGTTAAACATTGGCTGATCTCACTGGGCGCGTCCTCCCCGGGTTACACAGTCTTAGATCTCACTCGGCCCATCCTCCCCGGGTTACACATTGTCTGATGTCACTGGGCCCAAATTCTCCGGCCTACACACTGTCTGATCTCACTGGGTTCATCCTCCACGCGTTAAACTATGTCTGATTTCACTGGGCCAATCCCCCCGCCCCCCCCCCCCCGGGTTACACTCTGTCTGCTCTCCCTGGGCCCATCCTCCCCGGATTAAACACTGTCTGATCTCACTGGGCTCATCCTCCCCGGGTTACACACTGCCTGATCTCATTGGGCCCATCCTCCCCCTGTTACACACTGTCTGATCTCACTGGGCCCATCCTCCCCGGCTTACACACTGTCTGCTCACACTGGGTCCATCCTCCCCGGGTTACACACTGCCTGATCTCACTGGACCCATCCTCCACCTGTTACACACTGTCTGATCTCACTGTGCCCATCCTCCCCGTGTTACGCACTATCGGATCGCACTGGGTCCATCCTCCCCGTGTTACACACTGCCTGATCTCACTGGGCCCATCCTCCCCCTGTTACACACTGTCTGATCTCACTGGGCCCATCCTCCCCAGGTTACACACTGTCTGATCTCACTGGGTCCATCCTCCCCGGGTTACACACTGTCTGATCTCACTGGACCCATCCTCCCCGGGTTACACACTGTCTGATCTCACTGGGTCCATCCTCCACGGGTTAAACACTGTCTGATCTCACTGGGCCCATCCTGCCCGGCTTAAACACAATCTGATCTTACTGGGTCCATCCTCCCCGGGTTACACACTGTCTGATCTCACTGGGCCCATCCTCCCCGGATTAAACACTGTCCGATCTCACTGGTATTTCCATTCTAACTCACTTCACTATCCAAACCCTCAGTTCTGGGGCTGTCCGTTTTGATTTTTTCCTCACGTTAAATTCCGGCAGGTTGAGAATTCCCCCATTTTCACTGCACTGGGCGGAAATGCGCCATTTCATGTTCAAACTGCCGATGAACCCACCGCGCCCTCCACACCCGGACCAGCCCCTGTATTATGAGCCGGTTCAGCTCATTCCCCGGGAGCTGTTGCTGACAGGAATCTCCACTAAGTTTCTCTGCTGAGTTACTAACCGGTTCGGTTACACTTTAACCTCCCTCCCTGTGAGATAAAACATTAGAACTGAAACTCCCGCTTTTTCACTGCTGTAGCCGGAAATTTTCTCTGCCGTTACTAACCGGAGCTGCAACACTGTGAATCGCCTCCCTCCCTCACTGTGACACTGTGAAGCTCCTCCCTCCCTCACTGTGACACTCTGAATCCCCTCCCTCCCTCACTGTGACACTGTGAAGTTCCTCCCTCCCTCACTGTGACACTTGAATCCCCTCCCTCCCTCACTGTGACACTGTGAAGCCCCTCCCTCCCTCACTGTGACACTGTGAAGTTCCTCCCTCCCTCACTGTGACACTTGAATCCCCTCCCTCCCTCACTGTGACACTGTGAAGTTCCTCCCTCCCTCACTGTGACACTTGAATCCCCTCCCTCCCTCACTGTGACACTGTGAAGCCCCTCCCTCCCTTACTGTGACACTGTGAAGTTCCTCCCTCCCTCACTGTGACACTTGAATCCCCTCCCTCCCTCACTGTGACACTGTGAAGCCCCTCCCTCCCTCACTGTGACACTCTGAATCCCCTCCCTCCCTCACTGTGACAATGTGAAGCCACACCCTCCCTCAATGTGACACTGTGAGGCCCCTCCCTCCCTTCTGTGACACTGTGAAGCCCCTCCATCCCTCACAGTGACACTGTGAGGCCCCTCCCTCCCTCACTGTGACACTGTGAAGCCCCTCCCTCCCTCACTGTGACACTTTGAAGGCCCTCCCTCCCTCACTGTGACATGGTGAGGACTCAACCTCCCTCACTGACTCTATGAGGCGCCTCACTCCCTCACGGTGACAATGTGAATCCACTCCCTCCCTCACTTTGACATTGTGATACCACTCCCTCCCTCACTGTGACACTGTGAAGCCCCTCCCTCCCTCACTGTGACACTGTGAGGCCCCTCCCTCCCTCACTGTGACGCTGTGAATCCCCTCCCTCATTGTGACACTGTGAATCCCCTCCCTCCCTCACTGTGACACTGTGAAGCCCCTCCCTCCCTCATTGTGACACTGTGAATCCCCTCCCTCCCTCACTGTGACACTGTGAATCCCCTCCCTCCCTCACTGTGACACTGTGAGGACCCTCCCTCCCTCACTGCGAAACTGTGAATCCCCTCCCTCACTGTGACACTGTGAATCCCCTCCCTCCCTCACTGTGACACTGTGAAGCCCCTCCCTTCCCCACTGTGACACTTTGAAGCCCCTCCCTTCCTCACTGTTACACGGTGAGGACCCTCCCTCCCTCACTGTGACACTATGATGCCCCTCCCTCCCTCACTGTGACACTGTGAATCCCCTCCCTCACTTTGACATTGTGATACCCCTCCCTCCCTCACTGTGACACTGTGAAGCCCCTCCCTCCCTCACTGTGACACTGTGAGGCCCCTCCCTCCCTCACTGTGACACTGTGAATCCCCTCCTTCACTGTGACACTGAGAATCCCCTCCCTCCCTCACTGTGACACTGTGAAGCCCCTCCCTTCCCCACTGTGACACTTTGAAGACCCTCCCTTCCTCACTGTGTCACGGTGAGGACCCTCCCTCCCTCACTGTGACACTATGAGGTCCCTCCCTCCCTCACTGTGACACTGTGAATCCCCACCCTCACTGTGACACTGTGAATCCCCTCCCTCCCTCACTGTGACACTGCGAAGCCCCTCCCTTCCCCACTGTGACACTTTGAAGACCCTCCCTTCCTCACTGTGACACGGTGAGGACCCTCCCTCCCTCACTGTGACACTATGAGGCCCCTCCCTCCCTCACGGTGACACTGTGAAGCCCCTCCCTCCCTCACTGTGACACTGTGAATCCCCTCCCACCATCAATGTGACACTGTGAAGCCCCTCCCTCCATCACTTTGACACTCTGAATCCCCTCCCTCCCTCACTGTGACAAATAGATGCCCCTCCCTCCCTCACTGTGACACTGTGAGGCCCCTCACTCCCTCACTGTGACACTGTGAAGCCCCTCCCTCATTCACAGTGGCACTGTGAGGCCCCTCCCTCCCTCACTGTGACACTGTGAAGCCCGGCCCTCCCTCACTGTGACACTTTGAAGCCCCTCACTCCCTCACTGTGACACGGTGAGGACACTCCCTCCCTCACTGTGACACTATGATACCCCTCACTTCCTCACGGTGACACTACGAATCCCCTCCCTCCCTCACTGTGACATTGTGAAACCCCTCCCTCCCTCACTGTGACACTGTGAAGCCCCTCCCTCCCTCCCTGTGACATTGTTGAGGCCCCTCCCTCCATCAATGTGACACTGTGAAGACCCTCCCTCACTCACTGTGACACTTTGAAGCCCCTCACTCCCTCACTGTGACACTGTGAAACCCCTCCCTCACTGTGATACTGTGTGTCCCCTCCCTCCCTCACTGTGACACTGTGAGGCCCCTCCCTCCCTCACTGTGACACTTTGAATCCCCACCCCCACTGTGACACTGTGAATCTGTTCCCTCCCTCACTGTGACACTGTGAAGCCCCTCCCTCCCTCACTGTGACACTTTGAAGCCCCTCCCTCCCTAACTGTGACACGGTGAGGACCCTCCCTGCCTCAATGTGACACTATGAGGCCCCTCCCTCCCTCACGGTGACACTGTGAATTCCTCCCTCCCTCACTGTGACACTTTGAAGCCCCTCCCTCCCTCATTGTGACACTATGAGGCCCCTCCCTCCCTCACTGTGACACTGTGAGAACGCTCCCTCCCTCACTGTGACACTGTGAAAGCCCTCCCTCACTGTGACACTGTGAATCCCCTCCCTCGCTCACTGTGACACTGTGAATCCCCACCCTCCCTCACTGTGACACTCTGTATCACCTCCCCCCTTACTGTGACACTGTGAATACCCTCCCTCCCTCACTGTAACACTGTGAGTCCCCTCCCTCTCTCAGTGTGACACTGTGAAGCTCCTCCCTCACTGTGACACTGTGGGTCCCCTCCCTCCTCACTGTGACACTGTGAATCCCCTCCCTCCCTCACTGCGACACTGTGAGGCCCCTCCATCCCTCAGTGTGACACTGTGAAGCCCCTCCCTCCCTCACAGTGACACTGTGAGGCCCCTCCCTCCCTCACTGTGACACTGTGAAGCCCCTCCCTCCCTCACTGTGACACTTTGAAGCCCCTCCCTCCCTCACTGTGACACGGTGAGGAACCTCCCTCCCTCACTGTGACACTATGAGGCCCCTCACTCCCTCACGGTGACACTGTGAATCCCCTCCCTCCCTCACTGTGACATTGTGAATCCCCACCCTCTCTCACTGTGTCATTGTGAAGCCCCTGCCTCCCTCACTGTGACACTGTAAATCATCTCCCTCCCTCACTTTGATACGGTGAGGCCCCTCCCTCCCTCACTGTGAGACTATGAGGCCCCTCCCTCCCTCACTGTGACACTTTGAAGCCCCTACTCTCTCTCTGTGACACGGTGAGGCCCCTCCGTCCCTCACTGTGACACTATGAGGCCCCTCACTCCCTCACTGTGACACTGTGAATCCCCTCCCTCACTGTGACACTGTGAATCCCCTCCCTCCCTCACTGTGACACTGTGAAGCCCCTCCCTCCCTCACTGTGACACTTTGAAGCCCCTCCCTCCCTCACTGAGACACGGTGAGGAATCTCCCTCCCTCACTGTGACACTATGAGTTCCATCCCTCCCTCACGGTGACACTGTGAATCCCCTCCCTCACTGTGACACGGTGAGGCCCCTCCCTCCCTCACTGTGACATGTGAAGCCCCTCCCTCCCTCACTGTGACCCTGTGAATCCCTTTCCTCCCTCACGGTGACAATGTGAATCACCTCCCTCCCTCACTGTGACAATGTGAATCGCCTGCCTCCCTCACTGTGACACGGTGAGGCGCCTCCCTCCCTCACTGTGACACTGTGAAGCCCCTCCCTCCCTCACTGTGACACTGTGAATCCCCTCCCTCACTGTGACAGTGTGAATTCCCTCCCTCCCTCACTGTGACACGGTGAGGACCCTCCCTCCCTCACTGTGACAATGTGCGCCCCCTCCCTCCCTCACTGTGACACGGTGAGACCCTCCCTCCCTCACTGTGACACTGTGAATCCCCTCCCTCACTTTGACACTGTGAATCCCCTCCCTCCATCACTGTGACACTGTGAATCCCCTCCCTCCCTCACTGTGACACTGTGAATCCCCTCCCTACATCACTGTGACACTGTTAATTCCCTCCCTCCCTCACTGTGACACGGTGAGGCCCCTCCCTCCCTCACTGTGACACTGTGAGGCCCCTGCCTCCCTCACTGTGACACTGTGAATCCCCTCCCTCCCTCAGTGTGACACTGTGAGGCCCCTCCCTCCCTCACTGTGACACTGTGAATCCCCTCCCTCCCTCACTGTGACACTGTGACTCCCCTCCCTCCCTCACTGTGACTGTGAATCCCCTCCCTCACTGTGACACTGTGAATCCTCTCTCTCCCTCACTGTGACACTGTGAATCCACTCCCTCCCTCACTGTGAAACTGTGAATCCCCTCCCTCCCTCACTGTGACACTGTGAAGCCTCTCCCTCACTCACTGTGACACTGTGAACCCCCTCTCTCACTCACTGTGACACTGTGAATCCTCTGCCTCCCTCACTCACTGTGACACTGTGAATCCCCTTCCTCCCTCACTGTGACACGGTAAAGCCCCGCCCTCCCTCACTGTGACACGTTGAAGCACCGCCCTCCCTCACTGTGAGACTGTGAATCCTCTCCCTCCCACCCTCGCTGTGACACTGTGAATCTCCTCCCTCCCTCACTGTGACACGGTGAAGCCCCGCCCTCCCTCACTGTGACACTGTGAATCCCCTCCCTCCCTCACTGTGACACTGTGAATCCCCTCCCTCCCTCACTGTGACAGGGTGAACCCCATCCCTCCCTCACTGTGACACTGTATAACCCCTCCCTCCCTCCCTCCCTCACTGTGACACTGTGAATCCCCTCCCTCCCTCACTGTCACACGGTGAAGCCCCTCCCTCCCTCACTGTTATACTGTGAATCCCCATCTCCCTTCCTCACTTTGACACTGTCAATCCCCATCCTCCCTCGCTGTGATGTAAACTCTGTGCTGAGCAGCTGCGCTGTCGGGCCGTGAGCTGAATGGAGCCGAGTTCACTCAGTCACAGAGCGCGGCCCCTGTAACACGGGCAACCATCCTGTTTCTTACCTTCACTTGCACACCGGCCCAGCACAGGGAAAATTCGCCCACTGCACATCCCCGCACTAACGGCAGTGATACCCCTTTATCTCGGAGGGCGATCCTGCTCCTCACAAACTCTCACCGATCAACCCGGGACGTCCGGCACAAGAGGAAAACTGACCGCTGACTGGAAATCCCCGGAATAACGGCAGCGAGCAATACTGCGCCTCTGTGAGAGCAAGAGAGCGAGTCTGCGCCTGCGTGAGAGCAAGGGAGCTCGACTGCGCCTGCGTGAGAGCAAGAGAACGAGACTGCGCCTGGGCAACAGAGCCAGGCTACTTTCCCTGCTCTCATTTAGTTATTGGCGAAACAGGATAGCTGGCCTGAATGGTATCCAACTGTTCCTAGCTGTCTATGTTATTGTACTGTCTCATATTTATATCATGTGTTTATTATCTGTAACCAATATTAACAATCTATCACATAACGGCTCTCTCTAAACAGTTGTAAGATGAATAAACGTGTCTGTTATATTTAGAACTCGTAGATCCACTGCCATTTGGAACGAGTGAAAGGTTTCACTCGAACTGTGATGTCTGAGTTGTAACAGGAAATTAATGTGACAGGAGATGAGTTGGGCCAAAAGTAAATGTGAATCTTACAGGAAGTGTGCTTTACAAACAAGTATTAAATCATTACTGGTGAATCTCAATGGCATTGCTAAAACTCCAACTGATGAACAGGAATGTCTTTTCACTGCGTCTGTAGGAAGAGGCCAGAACGGCAGGCGGACATGTGTGTATGTTTGAACATCTGCGAACACCGGGTTGAAACAGTCTTTATCAATATAAGAAGCATTATTTAACCGTGGCAGGTGGACGTTTTACGAATTATGTGTATCTATAAAACCTACTGCTCCTACACAACAGCTTTATAATCTTATTATAATATTGTGGCCATTGTATTAAAACTATTCAGAAGATGTCCCTACTCCTGGACTGCGGAGTACACAGATAGGAGTTTACATTGAATGTTTGAAGGTTTTTCGGATATAAATTGGAGCCAAGGCCTCTTGTGCTGAGATCTGACAGATTGTTACCCTGACAACAGAGGAAATCACTCAGCGAAAATAACAAAAACCGAAATAACAAAACCAGCATCACATGTTCTGAGGTTAGTGAAGAACATTAACCCTGAACATTCAGACAGTAATTCTAACCATGAAGCTGCGATTCCAATAACGGATTTTTACACCACCAGAACTGACACAGCGGATTGACTGAATCCACCGTCAGTTCCAGCTGTACAGAACATTAAGCAGCGCCGCATCTACAGAAATACATGAATAAAATAGTCACATTGTCAGAAATAGACTCCATCACTTCTGCAAATCTGATTGTCTTAAACCATTTAAATCTGAAACTGCTAACAGTGACCATTTACATTGCTGCTAAAATACTGAATTCGATGGTAAAACATCTGATAATTACCTTCTTTATACATATGAAATGTTATAAAATTTGAATAGACACGCCAATTCCTGGAACTCCAGTTCCTCTTTAAAGGACTGAAACATTGTTTTTTTTATTTCCTGCTAAAAGAAGTTCCCCACAATAATCAGGTAGCGATGTCGATCGAGAAGGGATATAAATCCAGAAATTATGCGGACAAACACTGCTCTCAGTTTAATAAACTGAAACCTCGGCCGAGGCAGGGAGCTGGATCAGCAGAGCACCGAGAGCCTTCATTCTGACTCAACACACACAAAAATTACTCCCACAATATACTTCTTTGTATCAGTTTGGTACAACTGAGTGACTTGCTTAGCCATTTCAGAGGGGAGTTGAGAGTCAACCACATTGCTGTGGGTCTGGAGTCACATATAGCAGACCGGGTAAGGACGGCAGATTTCCTTCCCTAAAGAACATTACTGAACCAAATGGACTTTTATGACAATCCGGAAGTTACAGTATATTCCAGATTTATTTAAATAACTCAATTTAAATTCCCCCGCTGTCGTGTTGGGATTTGTTCTCATATCTACGGATCATTAGTGTAGGTCTCTGGATTGCTAGTCCATTAACATAGCCACTATGAAGCCGTGAACCAGCTATCGGTATTATACACGGGAGATCGATTCCGTGGTCACTGGGCCCATCCTCCCCGGGATACACACTGTCTGATCTCACTGGGCCCATCTTCCCCGGGTTACACACTGTCTGATCACCCTGGATCAATCCTCCCCGGGTTACACACTGTCTGACTTCACTGGGGCCTACTCCCCGGGTTACACACTGTCTGATTTCATTGAGGCCATTCTGCCGGGGTTACACACTGTCGGATCTCACTGGGCCCATCCTCCCCCTGTTACACAATGTTTGAATTCACTGTGCACATCCTCCGCGAGTTGCACTCTGTCTGATCTCACTGGGCCCATCCTGCCGGGGTTACACAAGGTTTGATCTCACTGGGCCCATCCTCCCTTGGTTACACACTGTCTGATCACACTGAACCAATACTCGCCGGGTTACACACTGTCTGATTTCACTGGGTCCATCCTCACCGGGTTACACACTGTCTGATCTCATTGGGCCCATCCTCCCCGGGTTACACTCTGTCTGATCACTGGACCCATCCTCCCAGGGTTAAACACTGTCTGATCTCACTGGGCACATCCTCCTCGGGTTACAGACTGTCTGATCTCACTGGGCCCATCCTCCCCGGGTTACACACAGTCTGCTCTCACTGGGCCCATCCTCCCCAGGTTACACACTGTCTGACCACATTGGGCTCATCCTCTCCGGGTTATACACTGTCTGATGTCACTGGGTCCATCCTCCCGGGATTACACACTGTCGGATCTCACTGGGCCCATCCTCCCACGCTTACACAATGTTTGAATTCACTGGGCCCATCCACCACGGGTTACACAATGTCTGATCTCACTTGGTCCATCCTCCCCGGGTTACACACTGTCTGATCTCACTGTGCCCATACTCCCCGTGTTACACACTGTCTGATCACACTGGGCCCATCCTCCCCGGGATTCACAATGTCTGATCTGACTTGCCCTTCCTCCCCAGGTTACACACTGTCTGATTTCACTGGGCCCATCCTCACCGGGTTAAACACTGTCTGATCTCACTCTGCCCATCCTCCCTGTTACTCACTGCCTGATCTCACTGCGCCCATCCTCCCTGTTACACACTGTCTGATCACACTGTGCCCATCTTCCCCGGGTTACACACTGTCTGATCTCAGTGGGCCCAACCTCCCCGTGTTACACACTGTCTGATCTCACTCTGCCCATCCTCCCTGTTACACACTGTCTGATCACACTGTGCCCATCTTCCGCGGGTTACACACTGTCTGATCTCAGTTGGCCCATCCTCCCCGGGTTACACACTGTCTGATCTCACTGTGCCCAATGCTCCGCGGGTTACGCAATATCTGATCTCACTGGGCCCATCCTCCACGTGTAACACACTGTCTGTTCTCACTGGGCACATCCTCTACCATTTACATCCTGTCTGATCTCACTGGGCCCATCCTACCCGGATTACACACTGTCTGATCTCACTGGGCCCATCCACCCCGGGATACACACTGTCTGATCTCACTGGGCCCATCCTCCCCGTGTCACACACTGTCTGATCTCACTGGACCCATCCTCCCCGGGTTATATACTGTCTGATCTCACTGGGCCCATCCTCCCCGGGTTACACACTGAAAGATCTCACTGGAGCCAACCTCCCCGGGATACACACTGTCTGATTTCACTGGGCCCATCTTCGCCGGGTTAAACACTGTCTGATCAACCTGGATCAATCCTCCCCGGGTTACACACTGTCTGACTTCACTGGGGCCATCCTCCACCGGTTGCACACTGTCTGATTTCACTGATGCCATTCTCCCTTGGTTACACACTGTCTGATCTCACTGGGCCCATCCTCCCCGGGTTACACACTGTCTGATCTCACTGGACCCATCCTCCCTGTTACTCACTGCCTGATCTCACTGGGCCCATCCTCCCTGTTATACACTGTGTGATCACACTGTGCCCATCTTCCCCTTGTTAAACACTATCTGATCTCACTGGGCCCATCCTCCCAGGGTTACACACTGTCTGATCTCACTGTGCCCAATGCTCCGCGGGTTACACACTCTCTGATCTCACTGGGCCCATCCTCCACGTGTAACACACTGTCTGTTCTCACTGGGCACATCCTCTACCATTTACATCCTGTCTGATCTCACTTGGCCCATCGTATCCGGGTTACACACTGTCTGATCTCACAGGGCCCATCCTCCCCGGGTTACACACTGTCTGATCTCACTGTGCCCTTCCTCACCGGGTTACACACTGTCTGATCTCACTGGGCCCATCTTCCCCGGGTTACACACTGTCTGATCACACTGGGCCCATCCTCCCCGGGTGACACACTGTCTTTTCTCACTGGGCTCATCCTCCCCCGTTACAGAATGTTTGAATTCACTGTGCACATCCTCCGCGAGTTACACTCTTCTGATCTCACTGGGCCCATACTGCCGGGGTTACACAAGGTTTGATCTCACTGGGCCCGTCCTACCTTGGTTACACTCGGTCTGATCACACTGAACCAATACTCGCCGGGTTACACAGTGTCTGATTTCATTGGGTCCATCCTCACCGGGTTACACACTGTCTGATCTCATTGGGCCCAGCCATCCAGGGTTACACTCTGTCTGATCACTGGACCCATCCTCCCAGGATTAAACAGTATCTGACCTCACTGGGCACATCCTCCTCGGGTTACACACTGTCTGATCTCACTGGGCGCATCCTCCCAGGGCTAAACACTGTCTGATCTCACTGGGCCCATCCTCTCCGGATTACACACTGTCTTATTTCACTGGGACCATCCTCCCCGGGTTACACACTGTCTGATCTCACTGGGCCCATCCTCCCCGGGTTATACTCTGTCTGATCTCACTGCGCCCAATCTCCCCTGGTTACACACTGTCTGATCCAGCTGGGCCCATCCTCCATGGTCTATACCCTGTTTGATCTCACTGGGCCAACCCTTTTCGGTATAAACAATGTCAGATCTCAATGGGCTCATCCTCCCGGTTTTCCACACTTTCTGATCTCATTGGGACCATCCTCCCCGGGTTACACACTGTCTGATCTCACTGGGCCCATCCACCCCAGGGTGCACACTGCCTGATCTCACTGGGCCCATCCTTCTCGCGTCACTCATTGTCTGATCTCACTGGGCATATCCTCCCTATGTTACACTGTGTCTGATCTCATGGGCCCATCCTCGCCGGGTTACACACTGTCAGATCACACTGGTCCCATCCTCCCCGAGATAAACACTGTCTGAACTGCCTGAGTCCATCCTCCCCAGATTACAAACTGTCTGATCTCACTGGGCCTATCCTCCCCGGGTTACAAACTGTCTAATCTTACTGGGCCCATCCTCCCCGGGTTAAACACATTCTGATCTCACTGGGCCCATCCTTCCCGGGTTGTACTCTGTCTGATCTCACTGTGCCCAAACTCCCCGGGTTAAACACATTCTGATCTCACTGGGCCCACCCTCCCCGGGTTACTCACTGTCTGATCTCACTGTGCCCAAACTCCCCGCGTTACACACTGTCTGATCTCGCTGGGCCCAACCTCCCCGGTTTACACTCTGTCTGTTTTCACTGGGCCCATCCGCCCCAGGTTACCCACTGTCTAATCTCACTTGGCCCATCCTCCCTCTGTTAAACAATGTCTGATCTCACTGGGCCTATCCTCCACGGGTTACTCACTGTCTGATCTCACTGGGCCCATCCTCCCCGGTTTAAACACTATCTGATCACACTGGGCCCATCCTCCCTCTGTTAAACACTGTTTGATCTCACTGTGCCCATTCTCCCCGGGTTACAAACTAGCTGATCTCACTGGGCCCATCCTCCCCGGGTTACACACTGTCTGATCTCACTGGGCCCATCCTCCCATGTTTCCACACTGTCTGATCTCAGTGGGCCCATCCTCCCTCTGTTAAACACTGTCTGATCTCACTGGGCCCATCCTCCCGGCTTACACACTGTCTGATCTCACTGGGTACATCGTCCCCCGATTACACACTGTCTGATCTCACTGGGCCCATCCTCCCCGGGTTACACACTGTCTGATCTCACTGGTTCCATCCTCCCCAGGTTACACACTTCTTTTTCCCATATCTCTGTGCTGTTTTACTACCCGATTTTTCTATTATGTGTTCATTATCTGGAATCAAATTGACAATCGTTTAAATAAAGGTTCTCTCACAATTTGTAAGCAGAAAAAATGTGTCTTATTAAATCGGCGTTATCCAATCCTCTGCTATTAGTAATGGCGCGTGAAAGGTTAAACTAGAACATTGACATTTAATGTGCAACAGGAAATGACTGTGACAGTACATGAGTTGCACCAACAGTAAGTGTGACGCTTACAGGATGTGTGCGGTACGAATACGACTTTTAATGTATTATATGTGAATCTCGAAGGCCTGGCTCATACTTAGAAAGGAGGACTGGAAAATCTTCTCTCTGCGGTTGTTGGAAGAGGCTAGATTGGCAGGCGGACAAGTACGAATGTTTATTGCACTGCCCCCTGTACTGGGAGTACGGAATAGCGTGTGGAATAATATTCTCTGTGCAAAAGGAACTGAAACAAGCCTGATCAATATAAGAATTGTGTTGTTAAACCATTACAATAAGAAGTCTTACGAATTATTGATCCCTATTAATCTAGTGCTCAAAATCAACAGAATGTGACCAGTGGTGTCTCCAGTGATCTGTATTGGGCATTCAGCTTTTCACTATTGTATTAATGACTTGGATGAAGGAGGACAGAGTCTTCTTTCTAAATTTGATGACGACACTAAGTTAGTTCGCACAGTAAGCAGTGCAAATGGAACATAAATCAGCAAAGGGACATTGATGGATTTAATGAGTGGACAAAGCTTTGGCAGATGTAATCTGAGGATGAAAAGTGTGCGGCCACCCACTGTGGACCTAAGAAAGATAGATCAGAGTCATTTCCAAATGGCGAGGAGCTAGGAACACCGGAGGAGCAGCGAAATATAGGTGTACAATTACAGAAATCACTGAAAGAAAGTGCACAGATACAAAATTAATTAAAAAGGCTGTTATAATATTGGCCTCTCTCTCAAGAGGGCTGGACTCACCGGCACCATCAGACGGAGAGCGGCCCTGGATGGAGACTGAGCGCAGAGACCGAGGAATTAAAGAGCGGGGGAGAGAGAGAGCGGGCAAGACTCACCGGCGGCAGCAGCAGCGAGAGCGGCCCTGGGTGGAGACCGAGCACAGAGACCGAGGATTTAAAGAGCGGGGGAGAGAGAGCGGGCAAGACTCACCGACACCATCAGCAGCGAGAGCGGGCCTGGGTGGAGACCTAGCACAGAGAGCGGGAGAGAGAGAAAAACCACAAGGAGGTCACAGGACACCTGGCAACTGATTGGTTGGTAAAGGTCACGTAGTTTAAAAAAAATCTTTTTCTTGCTCCTCAAGGGGCCGGGCTTAAAAAGCTGGTTAAGGATAAAACAGAACCTTAGAGATTGGTAACTGTTAATTCTTTATTTACTCAGTAACTGTCAATACTGTATTAAATTATTAACTGTTAATACTATATTATATTATTAATTTGAATTAGATGCATCTTCGTCTTACATTTCTGTAAAGATAGTTAATAGCCTATTAAATAGAGGTATGGCAGGGCAGCTCAGTACCACGGAGTGCACATCCTGTGCCATGTGGGAAATCCAGGATGCTTCCCGTGTTCTGGTCAACCACGTGTGCAGATGGTGTCGTCAGCTGGAGGAGCTCGAGCTCCGGGTTTCGGAGCTTGAGCAGCAACTGGCGTCACTGTGGTGCATCCGTGAGGCTGGGAGCTACGTTTCAGGAGGTGGTCATAACGCAGCCAATGAGTGTGCAGGCCGAGAGGGAATGGGTGACCGCCAGACAGAAAAGGAGGACCCGGCAGGTAATGCAGGACTCCCCTGAATGCATCTCGCTCTCTAACCTATGTTCTGTTCTGTGTACCGGTGAGGGAGATGGTTCCTATGGGGAGTACAGCCAGAGCCAAGTCCGCGGCACCAGTGGTGGCTCAGATGTACAGGGGTAAGGAAGACGAGTGGATGAACAAGAGTGGTTGGGGATTCGATAGTTAGGGGAGCAGACAGGTGTTTCTGCGGCCACAGACGTGACTCCAGGATGGTACGTTGCCTCCCTGGGGCCAGGATTAAGGATGTTCATGAGCGGCTGCAGAACAATCTCAGCGAGGATGGTCAACCGCTAAAGATCGTGGTCCATATTGTTACCAACGACATAAGTAGAAAGAGGGATGAGGTCCTGCAGGCTGATTTTAGGGAGCTAGTAAAGAGATTAAAAAGCAGAATCTCCAAGGTAGTAACCTCTCAGGACCTCCAAGGCAGTACTCCCGATGCTGCACGCGAGTGAGTATAGAAATAGAAGGACTAAGCAGAAGAATGCGTGGCTGGAGAGATGGTGCAGGAGGGAAGGGTTTCAGATTCCTATTGCATTGGGATTGGTTCTGGGTGAGGTGGGACCTGTACAGACCAGACGGGTTGCACCTCAACTGGGCCAGAACCAATATCCTCGCGGGTATGTTTGTTAATTCTGTTGGGGAGAGTTTAAACTAATTTGGTGCGTGGATGGGCAAAAGGAAGTAAAGTTAGAAAGGTGACATAAAGGACTCAAAGGATTGAGAGAGGCAGCGAGCAATAAAGTAAGATATAATAAGATATTAGGTGGAGTCCAACACAGAGTGAATACAGGATGATCTAAGATGGGTTTATAATGTATGTATGTGAACGCACGAAGCGTAGTAAACAGGGTAAATGAGCTGGAGGCACAAATAACCACATGGGAAAATGATGTTGTGTCGGTAACTGAGACCTGTCTCAAAAGAGGGCAGGATTGGTTATTAAATATTCCTAATAATAAGGTGTCAGTAAAGAAAGGGAAGGAAACATAGGAGGTGGTGTGGCAGTATTCTTTAAGGAGAATGTTACAGTGCTGGAGAGAGAGGATGTGCTGGAGGGGTACAGGACAGAATCTATAATGCTAGAGTTAAGAAATAATAGAGATGCCATTACACGACTAGGTGTATTCTATAGATCAACAAATATTGGGTGAGATATGGAGGAAAACATAGCAGAGAAATTAAAGAGAGGTGCAAGGACTATAGAGTTGTAATAATGGGGGACTTCAACTATCCTAATATAGACTGGGATTGTAATAGTGTTAAGGGCAGAGAAGGGAAAAAATTTCTGAAGTGCGTTCAGGAAAACTTTCCTGATCAGTATGTTTCCGGCCCGACGAGGGAAGAGGCATTGCTGGATCTGGTTCTGGAGAATGAGGTAGGTCAAGTGGAGCATGTGTCAGTAGGGGAACATTTAGGGAACAGTGACTATAATATCATAAGGTTTAGATTAGCTATGGAAAAGTACAGGGAGCAATCTAGAGTAAAAATCTTTTTTGGGGGGAAGGCCAATTTCAGTGGAATGAGAACGGATCTGGCCCGGGTAAACTGGAATCAAAGATTAGCAGGCAAAACCGTAGTGGAACAATGGGCTGCCTTTACAGAGGAAATAGTTCAGTTGACGTTCATTCCCACGAGGGATAAAGGTAAGGCAACTAAAATCAGAGCTCTCTGGATGATTAAGAGATAGAGAATATGATGAAGCAGAAAGGGAGCGTGTATGACAGATTTCAGATTGCAAATACATCTGAGAATCAGGCTATATAGAGAAAGGTCAGAGGAGAAGAGAAAAAGAAAAAAAAGGGGCAAAGAGAGGATATGAGAATAGAATGGCAGCCAACATAAAAGGTAATACAAAAGTCTTCTTTCGGCATTTGCATAGTAAAAGTGTCGAAAGAGGAGGAGTGGTGCCGATTATGAACCAAAAAGGAGATCTATGCAGGAGGCATAGTGCATAGCTGAGGTACTAAATGAGTTGTTAGCATCTGTCTTCAGCAAGGAAGAGGATGCTGCCATAGATATAGTGAAGGAGGTGGTAGCAGAGAGACTTGGTAGGATAACATTTAATAAGAAATAGCTGT
The DNA here is from genome assembly GCA_030390025.1 of Squalus acanthias. Taxonomy (NCBI): domain Eukaryota; kingdom Metazoa; phylum Chordata; class Chondrichthyes; order Squaliformes; family Squalidae; genus Squalus; species Squalus acanthias. The sequence goes on along the minus strand of JASTWF010000356.1, from coordinate 251,376 downwards.
GTGAAATGTTGGCTGTACTTAATGTAAATAAATCACCGGGAGCGGATGGGATGCATCCTAGAATAGTAAAGGGATTGTGATGGAATACACTCCACTTGCCTGGATGAGGGCAGCTCCAACAACACGCAAGAAGCTCGACACCATCCAGGACAAAGCAGTCACCTTGATTGGCACCCCATCCACCATCTTAAACATTCAGTCCCTACACCACCGGCGTACCGTGGCTGCAGTGTGAACCATCTACAAGATGCACTGCAGTAACTCGCCAAGGCTTCTTCGGCAGCACCTCCCAAACCCGAAACATCTTCCACCTGGAATGACAAGGGCAGCAGGCGCATGGGAACACCACCACCTCAAAGTTCCCCTCCAAGTCACACACCATCCTGACTTAGAATTATATCGCCGAACCTTCATCGTCACTGTGTCAAAATCCTGGAACTCCCTACCTAACATCACTGTGGGAGTACCATCTTCACACGGACTGCAGCAGTTCAAGAAGGCGGCTCACCACCACCTTCTCAAGGGCAATTAGGGATGGGCAATAATGCTGGCCTTGCCAGCGACGCCCACATCCCATAAAGCAATAAAAAAAAGAAACATAATTGAGGTCAGCAATCGCAGAGTTACTGGACATAATATTCCAATCCTCCATAGATACGGGGGTGGTGCCAGAGGACTGGAGAATTTAAAATCTTACACCATTGTTCAAAAAAGGGTGTAAAGCTAAACCCAGCAAATACAGGCCAGTCAGTTTAACCTCGGTAGTGGGGAAGCTTTTCGAAACAGCAATCAGGGACAAACTCAACAATCACTTGCATAGGGGTGGATAATTAAGGAAAGCTAGCAGGGATTTGTTATAGGCAAATCGTCTTTAACCAACTTGATCGAGTTTGTTGATGAGGTAACAGACAGTGTTAATGAGGGTAATGCGGTTGACGTGGTGGACATGGATTTCCAAAAGACGTTCGATAATGTGCCACATAATAACCTTGCCAGCAAAAATGAAGCCCATGGAATACAATATAACAACATAAGAAATAAGAGCAGGAGTCGGTCACACGGCCCCTCAATAAGATCATGGCCGATCATCGACTTCAACTCCACTTTCCCGCCCGCTCTCCATATCGCTTGATTCCCATAGAGTCCAAAAATCTATCTATCTCAGCCTTGAATATACTCAAAGACTCAGCATTCACCGCCCTCTGGGGCAGAGAATTCCAAAATGCCACAATCATCTGAGTGAAGAAATTCCTCCTCATCTCGGTCTTAAATGGCTTACCCCTTATCCTGAGTCTATGCCACCTAGTTCTGGACACTCCAGCCAGGGGAAACAACCTCTCAGCATCTACCCTGTCAATACCTTTCAGAATCTTACATGTTTCAATAAGATCACCTCTTATGCTTCTAACTCCAGAGATTACATGCCCATTCTACACTATCTCTCGTCATAGGACAGCCCTCTCATCCCAGGAATAAATCTCGTGAACCTTCGTTGCACCGCCTCCAAGGCAAGTATATCCTTCATCAGATCAGGAGACCAAAACTGTGCACAGTACTCCAGGTGTGGTCTCACCAAGGCCCTGTACAATTGTAGCAAGACTTTTTTGCTCTTATACTACAACATCCTTGCAATTAAGGCGAACATTCTATTTGCCTTCCTTATTGCTTGCTGTACCTGCATGCTAGCTTTCTGTGTTTTTTGCACGAGGACACCAAAATCTCTCTGAACACCAACATTTAAAAGTTTCTCACCATTTAAAATCTATTCTGTTTTTCTATTCTTCCTCCCAAAGTGAATAACCTCACATTTCCCTACGTTATTCTCCATCTGCCACCTTGCTGCCCAATCACTTTGTCTGTCTATCTCCCTTTGCAGACTCTGTGTTCTCCTCGCAGATTACTGGCCCACCTAGCTTTGGACCAGTGGCAGCCTGGATACGAAATTGGTTGAGTGACAGGAAACAGAAATTAGTGCTGAACAGTTATTTTTCGGACTGAAGAAAGGTATACAGTGTTTTCTCCAGGGGTCGGTTCTTGGACCACTGCATTTAATGATGTATATTAATGACTTGGACGTGGGTGTACAGGGCACAATATCAAAATGTGCAGATGACACAGAACGTGGAAGTATAGTGATCAGTGAGGAGGAGAGCGATAGTCTTCAGGAAGACATAGACAGGCTGGGTAAATGGACGGAGACGTGGTAGATGAAATTTAATGCAGAAAAGTGTGAAGTGATGTATTTTGGTGGAAAGAAAGAGGAGTGGACAAATAAACTAAATGGTACAATCTTTAAAGGGGTGCACTAACAGAGAGACCTGGGGGCATGTGTGCATAAATCGTTGAAGGCGGAAGGGCAGTTTGAGAAAGCAGTTAAAAAGGATTCTGGGCTTCATATAGAGTTCAACAGTGTGCAAATTATGATGAATCTGTATAAAACACTGGTTTGGCCCCAACAGGAGTACTGTGTCCAATTCTGGGCAGCGCACATTAGGATGGATGTGAGGGCCTTGGAGACGGTGCAGAAAACATTTACGAGAATGATTCCAGGAATGAGGGACTTCAGTTACTTTGATAGACTGGAGAACCTGGAATTGTTCTTCTTGGAGCAGAGAAGATTGAGAGGAGATTTGATAGAGGTGTTCAAAATCATGGACAGGTTAGATAGAGGAAAAGTGTTCCCATTGGCAGAATTGTCGAGAACCAGAGGACACAGATTTAAAGTGATAGGCAAAAGGACCAAAGACGACATCAGAGAAAACGTTTTTCCGCAGCGAGTGGTTAAGATCTGGAATGCACTGCCTGAAAGGGTGGTGGAGGCAGACTCAATGTTATCTTACAATATGGAGTTGGATAAATATCTGCAGGAAAAAAATGCAGGGCTACGAGGAAAGGATGCGGCAATGGGACTGGCTGAGATTCGGCACGGGCTCGACGGGCCGAATGGACTTCTTCCGTGCTGTAACCATTCTATGATTCTATGATACTTATAAAAAGGTGTAGAATTTATGCTACAGCTGAACAGAGCTCTGGTTAGATCCCGTTCGGAGTATTTTATTCAGTTTTGGGCACCTCACTTCAGGAAAGATATGCTGGCCTTGGAGAGGATGCAGCGCAGATTCATCAGTCTTTTATTGCCTTGAGTATAGGAGAATATGGGTGATCGAATTGATGCGTTTTGTACAGTCAAAGGATTTAATGGGGGAAATAGAGAGAAGCTATTTCCTCTGGTTGGGGGAGTCCAGCACAAGGTGGCATGAACTTAACATTAGAGCTTGGCCGTACAGATGTGATGTCAGAAAGCTCCTCTTCCCACAAGTGGTAGTGGAAATCTGGAACACTTTCCCTCAAAAAGCTGATGAGGCTTGGTCAATTCAAAATGTCAAAACTGAGATTAATAGATGTTTGTTAGGCATTAAGGGTCCTGGAACCAAGGCAGGTCCAAGGAGTTAAGATACAGATCAGTCACAATCAAAACCAATATTGACATATTTTTGTTAGGTTATGTTATTAGGGTTAGAGAGTCAATGCTGATGATTGATCTAAGATACAGATCAGCCATGATATAATTGAATGGAGGAACAGACTAGAGGGATTGAATAGTCTCCTCCTGTTCCTCTGTTGCTATTATAATATAATTTTACTGGTATGGAAATCATTTAAAAAATATTGCAAATATCCAGAAGATGTTCCTACTACTGGACTCCCGAACAGATAGAATGTAGTTTACACTGAATGTCTAGCCGTCTTCCGGATATAAATTGGCCTCAACGTCTCTGCACTGAGATCTGACAGATTGTTACCCTGGCAATAGAGGAAATCACTCCGCCAGAATAACTGAAACGGAAATAACAAAACCAACATCACGCATTCTGAGTTTAGTTAAGAACATTAACACTGAACATTCAGCCAGTTTTTCTAACTTTGCAGCTGCGATTGCAACAACAGAGTTTACACCACAAGAGCTGATATTGCATACTTACTGACTGCACCGTCAGTTCTGGCTGTAAAGAGAAATAAACAGCAACGAATCTTCAGAAGTACATCGACAAACTAATTACATTATTAGAAATCGACGTGACACCTCTGACAATCTGATCGTCCTGAACCATCTGCATCTGTAACTTAACGGCGACCATTTGCCGAATTCTACGGCACAATACCTTTTTACAGCTGAAATGTTAAAAAAATTAATAAACACATTTCTTGAACTCCAGTTAGTGTTTAAATGGATGAAACATCGTGTTTTTATTTCCTGCTAAACTCAGGCCTGCATAATAATCATGTGATTGTGTCGAAAGAGGAGGGACATGAATCTAGAACGTATCGGGACAAACACAGCTCTCAGTTATATAAAAAGAACCCTCGGCCGAGGCAGGGAGCTGGATCAGGTGACCACCGAGAACATTCATTCTGACACAACACACAAAATAATCAATTGGAATTAATTTTACAAACCCTTATTTAAAAAAATAACATTTAATCATAATTTTATCTCAGGTTTATCGTTCATTAATAATCATTTAATTGAACGGCAATTGCTAAATCCAGATATAGATGCAATTAGGGAAATAACTTTGAGACGTATAATCCAGCTTCTAGTTGAGAAGTGTAAGATTATTTATTTTGATAGTTCGATATTGAATATGTTTTAATTCAGTAACATTACAGGAATATAGGTACACAGGAACAGCAATAGGCCATTTGGCCCCTCGAGCCTAACTCCATATATCTTCCTTTTGCTCCATGACCCTTCAAACCATTGGTTGACGAAATAAACTAATCTCAGATTTAACATTAGCAATTGACCAATCACAAATTGGCGATTGCGGAAGAGAATTCCAAACTTCTACCACCCTTTGCACGTGGAAGTGTTTTTCTATCTTCCCTCCTGAAAGGCCTGGCTCTAATTTTTAGACCCTGCTCCCTAGTCCTAGACTCCACAACCAGCGGGAATAGTTTCTCTCTGTCTACCCTATCATTTCCCCTGAATATCTTGAAAAATTCATTCAAATCACCCCTTAACCTTCTAAATTCCAGGGATACAATCGTAGTTCGTGTAATCTTTCCTCTTAAATGAAACCTTGGCGACCAGTTATCATTCTGGTAAACCTACAATGCACAGCCTCCAAGGCCAACATATCCTTCATAATGTTTGGTGCCGAGAACTGCTCGCAGTACTCCAGGTGTGGTCTGAAAAGGGTGTTGTATAATTATAGCATAACTTCGACCCCCTTGTATTATAGTCCTCTAGATATAAAGGCCCGCATTCAATTAGTCTTTTTGATTATATTCTGCACCTGTCCATGACATTTTAATGATCTATGTACTTGGACACCCGAGTCTCTTCTGACCTCGACTTTTTTAGCTTTTCATTATTTAGAAAGTATTATGCTCTATCGCTTTTAACCTCACATTTGCCTACATATAAATCCATTTGCCAACGTTTTGCCCATTTACTTAATCTATTAATATCAACTTCAAATTTTATACTTCCATTTACACGGCATACTTGCATATGTGGCTTTCTATCCCATCATCTAAATCGTTAATAAATATGTTGAATAGTTGAGGCCCGAACACAGATCTTTGCGGTACATCACTCGTCCTATCCTTCCAATTAGAGTACCTGCTTATTATCCTTATTCTCTGTCTCCTGCAACTCAGTCAATGTCCTAACCAGGTAAATAATTTGCCTTCAATTCCGTGCACTTCCACATTGGTTCTTACGAGGGACTTTAATCAAATGGCTTCTGGAAGTCCATATAAATAACATCCATAGACATTCCCCTGTCCACTACATTAGTCACCTATTTAAAAAATTCAATCAGTTTCGTCAGGCATGTTCTACCCTTTACAAATCCATGCTGGCTCACTGAACAGCTAAAAATGTCAAGTTGTTCAGTAACTCTATACTTAATTATAGATTCTATTAATTTCCCGAGAACAGATGTGAAGCTAACTGGTCTATAATTTGCTTGTTTCCCGGTCTCAGCTTTATTATATAGTGGAGTTGCATGCACAATTTTCCAATCTAAAGGCACGGTTCCCGAATTGAGAGAACTTTGGAAGATTGTAGTTTGGCCACCCATAATGTTGTCACCGACTTCCTTGAAAATCCTGCGATTGAAAACATCTGCTCCTGTGGATTTCTCACACGTTCTTGCCATTATTTTCTTAACTACTGTTATTTTGCTAACGTTAATTTTGCTGAATCCCCGTTCCTGATTCAATATTAATTGACTTGTAATGTTCGGCATGCCATCCCTATCCTCTACTGTAAGCACTGGCACAATAATTCTTCAATATGTCTGCCATTTGCTTAATTCCATTTCCAATATCATCGTTATCAGTTTTGAAGAGGGCCCACATTTCTCCCGAACACCTTCTCTTTCCCAATATAATTGTGAAAAAAGTGTTGATTTTGATATCTCTTGCAAGTTTCTTTTCATATTCCTTTTTGTATCTCTTGCTGTCTGTTTTGTCATCTTTTGTTCGTCTTTGTATCTATCCCATTCACCAGCATCTGTGGTAGACTTTGCATTTTTTATGCATTACCTTTGAGTTTTATTTTACCCTTACCGCTTTTGTCATCCATGGCAGTTTCTTTTGGCAAATAGCGCTCTTGCCCCTTAACGGTATATACCGGTTCTGTAACAAGTTTAATTATTTTTGAACGCCTCCCACTGACCTTCTGTCGTTTGACCCATGAACAGAGTCCCCAGTTTACTGTAGACAGCCTCTGGCTCATCGCATTGAAGTCAGCCTTACATAAATCTAAAATCTTAACAGCTGTTGTCTGTATCGCCCTTTCAAATACTACGATTATATTATGACCCCTGTTTGACAAATGTTCACGCACAGTCAGGCTGTTAACTAAAGCTGCTCATTACTGATTTCTAAATCTAATATGGCCTGCCGTTTGTTGGTTCAAGGGTATATAGTGGCAGTAATCTATTCCGTACACGCTCAAGAATTTCCCTACCTTTCTGACATGTGCTACCCTGCTTATCATAATCTATATGAAAGTTAAATTCCCATTTAAACTCACTCTGCCTTTGCTACATGCTTGTCTGATTTCTGCATTAAAGACCATAAGAACAGAAGAAATAGGAGCAGGAGTAGGCCATTCTACAATTTAACAGCTGCTACCTCTCTGACCTTTCTCCCCAGTCCATCTCCAGGACCAGTGTTTATCTGAGTCAATGGGACTCTCTCTGCCCTTTCTCCCCAGTCCATCTCCAGGACCAGTGTGTATCTGAGTCAATGGGACTCTCTGACCTTATTCCCCAGTCCATCTCCAGGACCAGTGTGTATCTGAGTTAATGGGACTCTCTGACCTTTCTCCCCAGTCCATCTCCAGGACTATTGTGTATCTGAGTCAATGGGACTCTCTCTGCCCTTTCTCCCCAGTCCAGCTCCAGGACCAGTGTTTATCTGAGTCAATGGGATTCTCTCTTACCTTTCTCCCCAGTCGATCTCTGGAAGCTCTTTGTATCGGAAGGGTTCTTTCTGGTTGGTGCCCGCACAATCTTGTGCTGGTTCAACTGCTGTTGTTCCTCAGTCTACAACACTGTTTACTTCCTGCTGTGCATTTGTCTCAATCACTCCGTCATACATCGGGTAATCTAAATCTGTCAGGGCTGAAAAGGAGAACAATATTGACGGTATGAATTTGAATGTAATATAAATTAATCCCGTAGTTATTCGTAAAAACGAAAATCATTGATTCACAAAAATATAATTCCCCAGCCCGCAGTTAGAGACTCCTCATATAAGAGACGCGCGTTTTCCAGGAGTAGTTCACATTTTGGGGACTTGCTCCGGTATTTGTAATCACTGCCATTCATTTATATTCTTGGCTGAAGTCCATCCAGGACACATCCGCCCAGTCTGCACCTGTCTTTGTTTCTCTCGTATTTTGCTTTCTTTCAGCGGCATCTCAGGCAGAGAGAGCTGACAGAAAATATAATCAGCTCAGACAACCCAGCAACTTTCCTGGAGCGTTGCTCTGTTTTAATTACACTTATTGACAACCGGTATCTTCCTCCCACTGTCTATAGCTCTCTTCTTTGTCTGAAGTAAACTATTGCTACAACAACAACAACTTGTATTTATATAGCGCATTTAACGTAGTAAAGGATCCCGAGGCGCTGCACAGGAGCATTTGAAGAGAAACATTTTTAACACCGTGCCACATAAGGATAAATTAGGGCAGGTGACCAAAATCTTGGTCAAAATTGTAGGTTTTAAGCAGTGTCTTAAAGGAGGAAAGAGAGATGAAGTACTCTCTCAATTCCTGGCTGATTATCTGCGCCATCTGGAGAATGGAGCGTTAAATATTACAGTTACCGCCCACCTTCTCTGAGCTCCTTTAGCGGATCAGCTCCCTTAGTGTGCGGTTACATTTTTCTTCATGATGAACAAAGGATTGTCCGATTGCACAGGTCAAACACACAACGCCCATGGCGCTGAAATTTCTGCAGAATGAGATAATTTTTATTTTCCCGTATCCCTAGCCGCACTCACACCCTCCCACAGGAGAGACTGGATCCCGAGCAGGTCAATTTCCGAGTTAACTCCCAGCATTTCCTGCATTAACTCACAGCTATTCCCGCCCAGTGACGCTACCAGTGACAGAATCCCTGTTAATTTCATACACCGCCAGGCTTATGCCCTGTTGAATACAGCGGTTTATGAAACTCTATGTCTCGCTACGGTTAACAACAAGAAATCTAGTGCTGTAGCTGACAGTGTATTCCGGATTGCAGAAGCTTGAATCAGCGCCGGGATCCTCCGAAACTTCAGGTTCAGGGCCCAGTATTTCAGTACATTTCTGCCAAATTCCAACGAGCGCCGGTACAGGCCTCCTGGACTTCCTGGAAATACCAAATATTTGGGGCGGAAATGTTGCGTTTTACCTCTGCGATTCAGACAGATGCAGTCTGTTCTCACTGGGCCCACCCTCCCCGGGTTAAACACTGTCAGATCTCACTGGGCCCATCCTCCACGGGTTACACACTGTCTGATCTCACTGGGCCCATCATCCCTGGGTTACACACTGTCTGATATTACTGGGCCCATCCTGCACGGGTTACACGCTGTCTGAGCTCACTGGGCCCATCCTGGCCGGGTTACACACTGTCTGATTTCATTGGGCCCATCTTCCCCTGATTACACACTAACTGATCTCACTGGGCCCACCCTCCCGGGTTACACACTGTCGGGTCTCACTGGGCTTATCCTCAGGGTCACTCACTGTCTGATCGCACTGGGCCCAACCCCACTGGTTTAACCACATCTGATCTCACTGGGCACATCCTCCCCGGGTTACACACTCTCTGATCAAACTGGGCCCATCCTCTCCGGGTTACACACTGTCTGATGTCACTGGGTCCTTTCTCCCCGGGTTACACACAGTTTGATCTCACTGGGCCCATCCTCCCCGGGTTACACTCTGTCTGATCTCACTGGGCCCATCCTTCCCGGGATACACACTGTCTGATCTTATTTGGCCCATTCTCTACTTGTCAGACATTCTCTGATCTTACTGGGTCCATCCTCCCCGGGTTACACACTTACTGATTTCACTGGGCCCATCCTCCCCGGGTTACACTCTGTCTGATCTCATTGGGCCCATCCTTCCCGGGTTACGAACTGTCTGATCTCACTGGGCCCATCCTTCCCGGGATACACACTGTCTGATCTCATTGGGCCCATCCTCCCCGGGTTATACATTGTCTGATCGCACTGGGACCATCCTCCCCGGGTTAAACATTGGCTGATCAAACTGAGCCCATCCTCTCCCGTTCAGTCACCGTCTGCTCTCACTGGGCCCAGCCTCCCCGGGTTACACACTGTCTGATCTCACTGAGCCCATCCTCCCCGGGTTACTCACTGTCTGATCTCACTGGGCGCGTCCTCCCCGGGTTACACAGTCTTAGATCTCACTCGGCCCATCCTCCCAGGTTTACACATTGTCTGATGTCACTGGGCCCAAATTCTCCGGCCTACACACTGTCTGATCTCACTGGATCCATCCTCGGCGCGTTAAACAATGTCTGATTTCACTGGGCCAATCCCCCCCCCCCCCCCGGGTTACACACTGTTTGATCTCACTGGGTCCATCCTCCCCGGGTTACACACTGTCTGATCTCACTGGACCCATCCTCCCCGAGTTACACACTGTCTGATCTCACTGGGCCCATCCTCCCCGGATTAAACACTGTCCGATCTCACTGGTATTTCCATTCTAACTCACTTCACTCTCCAAACCCTCAGTTCTGGGGCTGTCCGTTTTGATTTTTTCCTCACGTTAAATTCCGGCAGCTTGAGAATTCCCCCATTTTCACTGCACTGGGCGGAAATGCGCTATTTCATGTTCAAACTGCCGATGAACCCATCGCGCCCTCCACCCCAGGACCAGCCCCAGTATTATGAGCCGGTTCAGCTCATTCCCCGGGAGCTGTTGCTGACAGGAATCTCCCCTCCGTTTCTCTGCTGAGTTACTAACCGGTTCTGTTACACTTTAACCTCCCTCCCTGTGAGATAAAACATTAGAACTGAAACTCCCGCTTTTTCACTGCTGTAGACGGAAATTTTCTCTGCAGTTACTAACCGGAGCTGCAACACTGTGAATCGCCACCCTCCCTCACTGTGACACTGTGAAGTTCCTCCCTCGCTGTGACACTGTGAATCCCCTCCCTCCCTCACTGTGACACTGTGAATCCCCTCCCTCCCTCACTGTGACACTGTGAAGTTCCTCCCTCCCTCACTGTGACACTGTGAATCCCCTCCCTCCCTCACTGTGACACTGTGAATCCCCTCCCTCCCTCACTGTGACACTGTGAATCCCCTCCCTCCCTCACTGTGACACTGTGAAGCCCCTCCCTCCCTCACTGTGACACTCTGAATCCCCTCCCTCCCTCACTGTGACAATGTGAAGCCACACCCTCCCTCACTGTGACACTGTGAGGCCCCTCCCTCCCTCACTGTGACAGTGTGAAGCCCCTCCCTCCCTCACAGTGACACTGTGAGGACCCTCCCTCCTTCACTGTGACACTGTGAGGCCCATCCCTCCCTCACTGTGACACTGTGAGGCCCATCCCTCCCTCACTGCGACACTGTGAAGCCCCTCCCTCCCTCACTGTGACACTTTGAAGCCCCTCCCTCCCTCACTGTGACACGGTGAGGACCCAACCTCCCTAACTGTGACACTATGAGGTGCCTCACTCCCTCACGGTGACACTGTGAATCCTCTCCCTCCCTCACTTTGACATTGTGAATCCCCTCCCTCCCTCACTGTGACACTGTGAAGCCCCTCCCTCCCTCACTGTGACTCTGTGAGGCCCCTCCCTCCCTCACTGTGACAAATAGATGCCCCTCCCTCCCTCACTGTGACACTGTGAGGCCCCTCACTCCCTCACTGTGACACTGTGAAGCCCCTTCCTCACTCACAGTGACACTGTGAGTCCCCTCCCTCCCTCACTGTGACACTGTGAAGCCCCGCCCTCCCTCACTGTGACACGTTGAAGCCCCTCACTCCCTCACTGTGACACGGTGAGGACCCTCCCTCCCTCACTGTGACACTATGATGCCCCTCACTCCCTCACGGTGACACTGTGAATCCCCTCCCTCCCTCACTGTGACATTGTGAAACCCCTCCCTCCCTCACTGTGACACTGTGAAGCCCCTCCCTCCCTCCCTGTGACATTGTGAGGCCCCTCCCTCCATCAATGTGACACTGTGAAGACCCTCCCTCACTCACCGTGACACTTTGAAGCCCCTCACTCCCTCTCTGTGACACGGTGAGGCCACTCCCTCCCTCACTGTGACACTGTGAAACCCCTCCCTCACTGTGACACTGTGAGTCCCCTCCCTCCCTCACTGTGATAAGGTGAGGCCCCTCGCTCCCTCACTGTGACACTGTGAGGCCCCTCCCTCCCTCACTGTGACACTTTGAATCCCCACCCCCACTGTGACACTGTGAATCTGCGCCCTCCCTCACTGTGACACTGTGAAGCCCCTCCCTCCCTCACTGTGACACTTTGAAGCCCCTCCCTCCCTCACTGTGACACGGTGAGGACCCTCTCTGCCTCACTGTGACACTATGAGGCCCCTCCCTCCCCCACGGTGACACTGTGAATTCCTCCCTCCCTCACTGTGACACTTTGAAGCCCCTCCCTCCCTCATTGTGACAATATGAGGCCCCCTCCCTCCCTCACTGTGACACTATGAAACCCCTCCCTCACTGTGACACTGTGAATCCGCTCCCTCCCTCACTGAGATACGGTGAGGCCCCACCCTCCCTCACTGTGACACTGTGAGGACGCTCCCTCCCTCACTGTGAGACTGTGAAAGCCCTCCCTCACTGTGTTACTGTGAATCCCCTCCCTCGCTCACTGTGACACTGTGAATCCCCACCCTCCCTCACTGTGACACTCTGAATCACCTCCCGCCCTCACTGTGACACTGTGAATACCCTCCCTCCCTCACTGTAACACTGTGAATCCCCTCCCTCCCTCAGTGTGACACTGTGAAGCTCCTCCCTCACTGTGACACTGTGGATCTCCTCCCTCCTCACAGTGACACTGTGAATCCACTCCCTCCCTCACTGCGACACTGTGAGGCCCCTCCCTCCCTCAGTGTGACACTGTGAAGCCCCTCCCTCCCTCACAGTGACACTGTGAGGCCCCTCCCTCCCTCACTGTGACATTGTGAGGCCCCTCCCTCCATCAATGTGACACTGTGAAGACCCTCCCTCCCTCACTGTGACACTTTGAAGCCCCTCACTCCCTCTCTGTGACACGGTGAGGCCACTCCCTCCCTCACTGTGACAATATGAGGCCCCTCCCTCCCTCACTGTGACACTGTGAAACCCCTCCCTCACTGTGACACTGTGAGTCCCCTCCCTCCCTCACTGTGATAAGGTGAGACCCCTCCCTCCCTCACTGTGACACTGTGAGGCCCCTCCCTCCCTCACTGTGACACTTTGAATCCCCACCCCCACTGCGACACTGTGAATCTGCTCCCTCCCTCACTGTGACACTGTGAAGCCCCTCCCTCCCTCACTGTGACACTTTGAAGCCCCTCCCTCCCTCACTGTGACACGGTGAGGACCCTCCCTGCCTCACTGTGACACTATGAGGCCCCTCCCTCCCTCACTGTGACACTGTGAAACCCCTCCCTCACTGTGACACTGTGAATCCGCTCCCTCCCTCACTGAGATACGGTGAGGCCCCTCCCTCCCTCACTGTGACACTGTGAAGACGCTCCCTCCCTCACTGTAACACTGTGAAAGCCCTCCCTCACTGTGACACTGTGAATCCCCTCCCTCGCTCACTGTGACACTGTGAATCCCCACCCTCCCTCACTGTGACACTCTGAATCACCACCCGCCCTCACTGTGACACTGTGAATAACCTCCCTCCCTCACTGTAACACTGTGAATCCCCTCCCTCCCTCAGTGTGACACTGTGAAGCTCCTCCCTCACTGTGACACTGTGGATCCCCTCCCTCCTCACTGTGACACTGTGAATCCCCTCCCTCCCTCACTGCGACACTGTGAGGCCCCTCCCTCCCTCAGTGTGACACTGTGAAGCCCCTCCCTCCCTCACAGTGACACTGTGAGGCCCCTCCCTCCCTCACTGTGACACTGTGAAGCCCCTCCCTCCCTCACTGTGACACTTTGAAGCCCCTCCCTCCCTCACTGTGACACGGTGAGGAACCTCCCTCCCTCACTGTGACACTATGAGGCCCCTCACTCCCTCACGGTGACACTGTGAATCCCCTCCCTCCCTCACTGTGACATTGTGAATCCCCACCCTCCCTCACTGTGACATTGTGAAGCCCCTGCCTCCCTCACTGTGACACTGTGAATCCCCTCCCTCCCTCACTTTGATACGGTGAGGCCCCTCCCTCCCTCACTGTGAGACTATGAGGCCCCTCCCTCCCTCACTGTGACACTTTGAAGCCCCTACTCTCTCTCTGTGACACGGTGAGGTCCCTCACTGTGACACTATGAGGCCCCTCACTCCCTCACTGTGACACTGTGAAACCTCTCCCTCACTGTGACACTGTGAATCTCCTCCCTCCCTCACTTTGATCTGGTGAGGCCCCTCCCTCCCTCACGGTGACACCGTGAGGCCCCTCCCTCCCTCAATGTGACACTGTGAATCCCCTCCCTCACTGTGACACTGTGAATCCCCTCCCTCCCTCACTGTGACACTGTGAAGCCCCTCCCTCCCTCACTGTGACACTTTGAAGCCACTCCCTCCCTCACTGAGACACGGTGAGGAACCTCCCTCCCTCACTGTGACACTATGAGGACCATCCCTCCCTCACTGTGACACTGTGAATCCCCCTCCCTCACTGTGACACTGTGAGGCCCCTCCCTCCCTCACTGTGACATGTGAAGCCCCTTCCTCCCTCACTGTGACCCTGTGAATCCCCTCCTCCCTCACTGTGACACTGTGAATCACCTCCCTCCCTCACTGTGACAATGTGAATCCCTGCCTCCCTAACTGTGACACTGTGAAGCCCCTCCCTCCCTCACTGTGACACTGTGAAGCCCCTCCCTCCCTCACTGTGACACTGTGAAGCCCCTCCCTCCCTCACTGTGACACTGTGAATCCCCTCCCTCCCTCACTGTGACACTGTGAAGCCCCTCCCTCCCTCACTGTGACACTGTGAGCCACTCCCTCCCTCACTGTGACAATGTGAAGCCCCTCCCTCCCTCACTGTGACACTGTGAAACCCCCTCCCTCACTGTGACACTGTGAATCCCCTCCCTCCCTCACTGTGACACTGTGAATCCCCTCCCTCCCTCACTGTGACACTGTGAATCCCCTCCCTCCCTCACTGTGACACTGTGAATCCCCTCCCTCCTCACTGTGACACTGTGAATCCCCTCCCTCCCTCACTGTGACACTGTGAATCCCCTCCCTCCTCACTGTGACACTGTGAATCCCCTCCCTCCCTCACTGTGACACTGTGAATCCCCCTCCTCCTCACTGTGACACTGTGAATCCCCTCCCTCCCTCACTGTGACACTGTGAATCCCCTCCCTCCCTCACTGTGACACTGTGAATCCCTCCCTCCCTCACTGTGACACTGTGAAGCCCCTCCCTCCCTCACTGTGACACTGTGAATCCCCTCCCTCCCTCACTGTGACACTGTGAATCCCCTCCCTCCTCACTGTGACACTGTGAATCCCCTCCCTCCCTCACTGTGACACTGTGAATCCCTCCCTCCCTCACTGTGACACTGTGAATCCCCTCCCTCCCTCACTGTGACACTGTGAATAACCTCCCTCCCTCACTGTAACACTGTGAATCCCCTCCCTCCCTCAGTGTGACACTGTGAAGCTCCTCCCTCACTGTGACACTGTGGATCCCCTCCCTCCTCACTGTGACACTGTGAATCCCCTCCCTCCCTCACTGCGACACTGTGAGGCCCCTCCCTCCCTCAGTGTGACACTGTGAAGCCCCTCCCTCCCTCACAGTGACACTGTGAGGCCCCTCCCACCCTCACTGTGACACTGTGAAGCCCCTCCCTCCCTCACTGTGACACTTTGAAGCCCCTCCCTCCCTCACTGTGACACGGTGAGGAACCTCCCTCCCTCACTGTGACACTATGAGGCCCCTCACTCCCTCACAGTGACACTGTGAATCCCCTCCCTCCCTCACTGTGACATTGTGAATCCCCACCCTCCCTCACTGTGACATTGTGAAGCCCCTGCCTCCCTCACTGTGACACTGTGAATCCCCTCCCTCCCTAACTGTGACACGGTGAGGCCCCTCCCTCCCTCACTGTGACACTGTGAAGCCGCTCCCTCCCTCACTGTGACACTGTGAAGCCCCGCCCTCCCTCACTGTGACACTTTGATGCCCCTCCCTCCCTCACTGTGACACTTTGAAGCCCCTCACTCCCTCTCTGTGACACGGTGAGGCCACTCCCTCCCTCACTGTGACAATATGAGGCCCCTCCCTCCCTCACTGTGACACTGTGAAACCCCTCCCTCACTGTGACACTGTGAGTCCCCTCCCTCCCTCACTGTGATAAGGTGAGACCCCTCCCTCCCTCACTGTGACACTGTGAAGCCCCTCCCTCCCTCACTGTGACACTTTGAATCCCCTCCCTCCACTGCGACACTGTGAATCGCTCCCTCCCTCACTGTGACACTGTGAAGCCCCTCCCTCCCTCACTGTGACACTGTGAAGCCCCTCCCTCCCTCACTGTGACACGGTGAGACCCTCCCTCCTCACTGTGACACTATGAGGCCCCTCCCTCCCTCACTGTGACACTGTGAAACCCCTCCCTCACTGTGACACTGTGAATCCGCTCCCTCCCTCACTGAGATACGGTGAGGCCCCTCCCTCCCTCACTGTGACACTGTGAAGACGCTCCCTCCCTCACTGTAACACTGTGAAAGCCCTCCCTCACTGTGACACTGTGAATCCCCTCCCTCGCTCACTGTGACACTGTGAATCCCCACCCTCCCTCACTGTGACACTCTGAATCACCACCCGCCCTCACTGTGACACTGTGAATAACCTCCCTCCCTCACTGTAACACTGTGAATCCCCTCCCTCCCTCAGTGTGACACTGTGAAGCTCCTCCCTCACTGTGACACTGTGGATCCCCTCCCTCCTCACTGTGACACTGTGAATCCCCTCCCTCCCTCACTGCGACACTGTGAGGCCCCTCCCTCCCTCAGTGTGACACTGTGAAGCCCCTCCCTCCCTCACAGTGACACTGTGAGGCCCCTCCCTCCCTCACTGTGACACTGTGAAGCCCCTCCCTCCCTCACTGTGACACTGTGAATCCCCTCCCTCCCTCACTGTGACACTGTGAATCCCCTCCCTCCCTCACTGTGACACTGTGAATCCCCTCCCTCCCCTCACTGTGACACTGTGAATCCCCTCCTCCCTCACTGTGACACTGTGAATCCCCTCCCTCCCTCACTGTGACACTGTGAATCCCCTCCCTCCCTCACTGTGACACTGTGAATCCCTCCCTCCCTCACTGTGACACTGTGAATCCCCTCCCTCCCTCACTGTGACACTGTGAATCCCCTCCCTCCCTCACTGTGACACTGTGAATCCCCCCCTCCCTCACTGTGACACTGTGAAGCCCCTCCCTCCCTCACTGTGACACTGTGAATCCCCTCCCTCCCTCACTGTGACACTGTGAATCCCCTCCCTCCCTCACTGTGACACTGTGAATCCCCTCCCTCCCTCACTGTGACACTGTGAATCCCCTCCCTCCCTCACTGTGACACTGTGAATCCCCTCCCTCCCTCACTGTGACACTGTGAATCCCCCTCCCTCACTGTGACACTGTGAATCCCCTCCCTCCCTCACTGTGACACTGTGAATCCCCTCCCTCCCTCACTGTGACACTGTGAATCCCCTCCCTCCCTCACTGTGACACTGTGAATCCCTCCCTCCCTCACTGTGACACTGTGAAGCCCTCCCTCCCTCACTGTGACACTGTGAATCCCTCCCTCCCTCACTGTGACACTGTGAATCCCCTCCCTCCCTCACTGTGACACTGTGAATCCCCTCCCTCCCTCACTGTGACACTGTGAATCCCCTCCTCCCTCACTGTGACACTGTGAATCCCCTCCCTCCCTCACTGTGACACTGTGAATCCCCTCCCTCCCTCACTGTGACACTGTGAAGCCCCTCCCTCCCTCACTGTGACACTGTGAATCCCCTCCCTCCCTCACTGTGACACTGTGAATCCCCTCCCTCCCTCACTGTGACACTGTGAATCCCCTCCCTCCCTCACTGTGACACTGTGAATCCCCTCCCTCACTGTGACACTATGATGCTCCTCACTCCCTCACGGTGACACAGTGAATCCCCTCCCTCCCTCACTGTGACATTGTGAATCTCCTCCCTCCCTCACTGTGACACTGTGAAGCCCCTCCCTCCCTCCCTGTGACATTGTGAGGCCACTCCCTCCATCAATGTGACACTGTGAAGACCCTCCCTCCCTCACTGTGACACTTTGAAGCCCCTCACTCCCTCTCTGTGACGCGGTGAGGCCACTCCCTCCCTCACTGTGACACTGTGAAACCCCTCCCTCACTGTGACACTGTGAGTTCCCTCCCTCCCTCACTGTGATAAGGTGAGGCCCCTCCCTCCCTCACTGTGACACTGTGAGGCCCCTCCCTGCCTCACTGTGACACTTTGAATCCCCACCCCCACTGTGACACTGTGAATCTGCGCCCTCCCTCACTGTGACACTGTGAAGCCCCTCCCTCCCTCACTGTGACACTTTGAAGCCCCTCCCTCCCTCACTGTGACACGGTGAGGACCCTCCCTGCCTCACTGTGACACTATGAGGCCCCTCCCTCCCCCACGGTGACACTGTGAATTCCTCCCTCCCTCACTGTGACACTTTGAAGCCCCTCCCTCCCTCATTGTGACACTATGAGGCACCTCCCTCCCTCACTGTGACACTGTGAAACCCCTCCCTCACTGTGACACTGTGAATCCGCTCCCTCCCTCACTGAGATACGGTGAGGCCCCTCCCTCCCTCACTGTGACACTGTGAGGACGCTCCCTCCCTCACTGTGAGACTTTGAAAGCCCTCCCTCACTGTGACACTGTGAATCCCCTCCCTCGCTCACTGTGACACTGTGAATCCCCACCCTCCCTCACTGTGACACTCTGAATCACCTCCCGCCCTCACTGTGACACTGTGAATACCCTCCCTCCCTCACTGTAACACTGTGAATCCCCTTCCTCCCTCAGTGTGACACTGTGAAGCTCCTCCCTCACTGTGACACTGTGGATCCCCTCCGTCCTCACTGTGACACTGTGAATCCCCTCCCTCCCTCACTGTGACACTGTGAGGCCCCTCCCTCCCTCACTGTGACACTGTGAAGCCCCTCCCTCCCTCACAGTGACACTGTGAAGCCCCTCCCTCCCTCACTGTGACACTGTGAAGCCCCTCCCTCCCTCACTGTGACACTGTGAAGCCCCTCCCTCCCTCACTGTGACACTTTGAAGCCCCTCACTCCCTCACTGTGACACTGTGAAGCCCTCCCTCCCTCACTGTGACACTGTGAAGCCCCTCCCTCCCTCACTGTGACACTGTGAATCCCCCTCCCTCACTGTGACACTGTGAATCCCCTCCCTCCCTCACTGTGACACTGTGAGACCCCTCCCTCCCTCACTGTGACACTGTGAGCCCCTCCCTCCCTCACTGTGACACTGTGAATCCCCTCCCCTCACTGTGACACTGTGAATCTCCTCCCTCCCTCACTGTGACACTGTGAATCCCCTCCCTCCCTCACTGTGACACTTTGAAGCCCCTCCCTCCCTCACTGTGACACGGTGATGACCCTCCCTGCCTCACTGTGACACTATGAGGCCCCTCCCTCCCTCACGGTGACACTGTGAATTCCTCCCTCCCTCACTGTGCCACTTTGAAGTCCCTCCCTCCCTCATTGTGACACTATGAGGCCCCTCCCTCCATCACTGTGACACTGGGAAACCCCTCCCTCACTGTGACACTGTGAATCCGCTCCCTCCCTCACTGAGATACGGTGAGGCCCCTCCCTACCTCACTGTGACACTGTGAGGACGCTCCCTCCCTCACTGTGACACTGTGAAAGCCCTCCCTCACTGTGACACTGTGAATCCCCTCCCTCGCTCACTGTGACATTTTGAATCCTCTCCCTCCCTCACTGTGACACTCTGAATCACCACCCGCCATCAGTGTGACACTGTGAAGCTCCTACCTCACTGTGACACTGTGGATCCCCTCCCTCCTCACTGTGACACTGTGAATCCCCTCCCTCCCTCACTGCGACACTGTGAGGCCCCTCCCTCCCTCAGTGTGACACTGTGAAGCCCCTCCCTCCCTCACAGTGACACTGTGAGGCCCCTCCCACCCTCACTGTGACACTGTGAAGCCCCTCCCTCCCTCACTGTGACACTTTGAAGCCCCTCCCTCCCTCACTGTGACACGGTGAGGAACCTCCCTCCCTCACTGTGACACTATGAGGCCCCTCACTCCCTCACAGTGACACTGTGAATCCCCTCCCTCCCTCACTGTGACATTGTGAATCCCCACCCTCCCTCACTGTGACATTGTGAATCTGCTCCCTCCCTCACTGTGACACTGTGAAGCCCCTCCCTCCCTCACTGTGACACTTTGAAGCCCCTCCCTCCCTCACTGTGACACGGTGATGACCCTTCCTGCCTCACTGTGACACTATGAGGCCCCTCCCTCCCTCACGGTGACACTGTGAATTCCTCCCTCCCTCACTGTGCCACTTTGAAGTCCCTCCCTCCCTCATTGTGACACTATGAGGCCCCTCCCTCCATCACTGTGACACTGTGAAACCCCTCCCTCACTGTGTCACTGGGAATCCGCTCCCTCCCTCACTGAGATACGGTGAGGCCCCTCTCTCCCTCACTGTGACACTGTGAGGACGCTCCCTCCCTCACTGTGACACTGTGAAAGCCCTCCCTCACTGTGACACTGTGAATCCCCTCCCTCGCTCACTGTGACATTTTGAATCCTCTCCCTCCCTCACTGTGACACTCTGAATCACCACCCGCCATCAGTGTGACACTGTGAAGCTCCTACCTCACTGTGACACTGTGGATCCCCTCCCTCCTCACTGTGACACTGTGAATCCCCTCCCTCCCTCACTGCGACACTGTGAGGCCCCTCCCTCCCTCAGTGTGACACTGTGAAGCCCCTCCCTCCCTCACAGTGACACTGTGAGGCCCCTCCCACCCTCACTGTGACACTGTGAAGCCCCTCCCTCCCTCACTGTGACACTTTGAAGCCCCTCCCTCCCTCACTGTGACACGGTGAGGAACCTCCCTCCCTCACTGTGACACTATGAGGCCCCTCACTCCCTCACAGTGACACTGTGAATCCCCTCCCTCCCTCACTGTGACATTGTGAATCCCCACCCTCCCTCACTGTGACATTGTGAAGCCCCTGCCTCCCTCACTGTGACATTGTGAATCCCCTCCCTCCCTCACTTTGATACGGTGAGGCCCCTCCGTCCCTCACTGTGACACTATGAGGCCCCTCACTCCCTCACTGTGACACTGTGAAACCCCTCCCTCACTGTGACACTGTGAATCCCCTCCCTCCCTCACTTTGATATGGTGAGGCCTCTCCCTCCCTCACGGTGACACCGTGAGGCCCCTCCCTCAATGTGACACTGTGAATCCCCTCCCTCACTGTGACACTGTGAATCCCCTCCCTCCCTCACTGTGACACGGTGAAGCCCCTCCCTCCCTCACTGTGACACTTTGAAGCCCCTCCCTCCCTCACTGAGACACGGTGAGGAACCTCCCTCCCTCACTGTGACACTATGAGGACCATCCCTCCCTCACAGTGACACTGTGAATCCACTCCCTCACTGTGACACGGTGAGGCCCCTCCCTCCCTCACTATGACATGTGAAGCCCCTTCCTCCCTCACTGTGACACTGTGAATCACCTCCCTCCCTCACTGTGACAATGTGAATCGCCTGCCTCCCTCACTGTGACACGGTGAGGCCCCTCCCTCCCTCCCTCACTGGGAGACTGTGAAGCCCCTCCCTCCCTCACTGTGACACTGTGAATCCCCTCCCTCACTGTGACAGTGTGAATTCCCTCCCTCCCTCACTGTGACACGGTGAGGACCATCCCTCCCTCACTGTGACACTGTGCGCTCCCTCCCTCCCTCACTGTGACACGGTGAGGCCCCTCCCTCCCTCACTGTGACACTGTGTGGCCCCTCCCTCACTGTGACACTGTGAATCCCCTCCCTCACTTTGACACTGTGAATCCCCTCCCTCCCTCACTGTGACACTGTGAATCCCCTCCCTCCCTCACTGTGACACTGTGAATCCCCTCCCTACATCACTGTGACACTGTTAATTCCCTCCCTCCCTCACTGTGACACGGTGAGGCCCCTCCCTCCCTCACTGTGACACTGTGAGCCCCCTGCCTCCCTCACTGTGACACTGTGAATCCCCTCCCTCCCTCAGTGTGACATTGTGAGGCCCCTCCCTCCCTAACTGTGACACGGTGAGGCCCCTCCCTCCCTCACTGTGACACTGTGAAGCCCCTCCCTCCCTCACTGTGACACTGTGAAGCCCCGCCCTCCCTCACTGTGACACTTTGATGCCCCTCACTCCCTCACTGTGACACGGGGAGGACCCTCCCTCACTGTGACACTATGATGCCCCTCACTCCCTCACGGTGACACAGTGAATCCCCTCCCTCCCTCACTGTGACACTGTGAAGCCCCTCCCTCCCTCACTGTGACACTGTGAGGCCCCTGCCTCCCTCACTGTGACACTGTGAATCCCCTCCCTCCCTCAGTGTGACATTGTGAGGCCCCTCCCTCCCTCACTGTGACACTGTGGATCCCCTCCCACCCTCACTGTGACACTGTGAATCCCCTCCCTCCCTCACTGTGACTGTGAATCCCCTCCCTCACTGTGACACTGTGAATCCTCTCTCTCCCTCACTGTGACACTGTGAATCCACTCCCTCCCTCACTGTGAAACTGTGAATCCCCTCCCTCCCTCACTGTGACACTTTGAAGCCTCTCCCTCACTCACTGTGACACTGTGAACCCCCTCTCTCACTCACTGTGACACTGTGAATCCCCTCCCTCCCTCACTCACTGTGACACTGTGAATCCCCTTCCTCCCTCAATGTGACACTGTGAATCACCTCCCTCCCTCACTGTGACAATGTGAATCGCCTGCCTCCCTAACTGTGACACGGTGAGGCCCCTCCCTCCCTCACTGTGACACTGTGAAGCCCCTCCCTCCCTCACTGTGACACTGTGAAGCCCCGCCCTCCCTCACTGTGACACTTTGATGCCCCTCACTCCCTCACTGTGACACGGGGAGGACCCTCCCTCACTGTGACACTATGATGCCCCTCACTCCCTCACGGTGACACAGTGAATCCCCTCCCTCCCTCACTGTGACATTGTGAAACCCCTCCCTCCCTCACTGTGACACTGTGAAGCCCCTCCCTCCCTCCCTGTGACATTGTGAGGCCCCTCCCTCCATCAATGTGACACTGTGAAGACCCTCCCTCCCTCACTGTGACACTTTGAAGCCCCTCACTCCCTCTCTGTGACACGGTGAGGCCACTCCCTCCCTCACTGTGACACTGTGAAACCCCTCCCTCACTGTGACACTGTGAGTTCCCTCCCTCCCTCACTGTGATAAGGTGAGGCCCCTCCCTCCCTCACTGTGACACTGTGAGGCCCCTCCCTGCCTCACTGTGACACTTTGAATCCCCACCCCCACTGTGACACTGTGAATCCCTGCCCTCCCTCACTGTGACACTGTGAAGCCCCTCCCTCCCTCACTGTGACACTTGAAGCCCCTCCCTCCCTCACTGTGACACGGTGAGGACCCTCCCTGCCTCACTGTGACACTGTGAGCCCCTCCCTCCCTCACTGTGACACTGTGAATTCCTCCCTCCTCACTGTGACACTGTGAAGCCCCTCCCTCCCTCACTGTGACACTGTGAGGCCCCTCCCTCCCTCACTGTGACACTGTGAATCCCCTCCCTCACTGTGACACTGTGAATCCCTCCCTCCCTCACTGTGATACGGTGAGGCCCCTCCCTCCCTCACTGTGACACTGTGAGGACGCTCCCTCCCTCACTGTGACACTGTGAAAGCCCTCCCTCACTGTGACACTGTGAATCCCCTCCCTCGCTCACTGTGATACTGTGAATCCCCTGCCTCCCTCACTGTGACACTCTGAATCACCTCCCGCCCTCACTGTGACACTGTGAATACCCTCCCTCCCTCACTGTAACACTGTGAATCCCCTTCCTCCCTCAGTGTGACACTGTGGAGCTCCTCCCTCACTGTGACACTGTGGATCCCCTCCGTCCTCACTGTGACACTGTGAATCCCATCCCTCACTGCGACACTGTGAGGCCCCTCCCTCCCTCAGTGTGACACTGTGAAGCCCCTCCCTCCCTCACAGTGACACTGTGAGGCCCCTCCCTCCCTCACTGTGACATTGTGAGGCCCCTCTCTCCATCAATGTGACACTGTGAAGACCCTCCCTCCCTCACTGTGACACTTTGAAGCCCCTCACTCCCTCTCTGTGACACGGTGAGGCCACTCCCTCCCTCACTGTGACACTATGAGGCCCCTCCCTCCCTCACTGTGACACTGTGAAACCCCTCCCTCACTGTGACACTGTGAGTCCCCTCCCTCCCTCACTGTGATAAGGTGAGACCCCTCCCTCCCTCACTGTGCCACTGTGAGGCCCCTCCCTCCCTCACTGTGACACTTTGAATCCCCACCCCCACTGTGACACTGTGAATCTGCTCCCTCCCTCACTGTGACACTGTGAAGCCCCTCCCTCCCTCACTGTGACACTTTGAAGCCCCTCCCTCCCTCACTGTGACACGGTGATGACCCTCCCTGCCTCACTGTGACACTATGAGGCCCCTCCCTCCCTCACGGTGACACTGTGAATTCCTCCCTCCCTCACTGTGACACTTTGAAGTCCCTCCCTCCCTCATTGTGACACTATGAGGCCCCTCCCTCCATCACTGTGACACTGTGAAACCCCTCCCTCACTGTGACACTGTGAATCCGCTCCCTCCCTCACTGAGATACGGTGAGGCACCTCCCTCCCTCACTGTGACACTGTGAGGACGCTCCCTCCCTCACTGTGACTCTGTGAAAGCCCTCCCTCACTGTGACACTGTGAATCCCCTCCCTCGCTCACTGTGACATTTTGAATCCTCTCCCTCCCTCACTGTGACACTCTGAATCACCACCCGCCCTCAGTATGACACTGTGAAGCTCCTACCTCACTGTGACACTGTGGATCCCCTCCCTCCTCACTGTGACACTGTGAATCCCCTCCCTCCCTCACTGCGACACTGTGAGGCCCCTCCCTCCCTCAGTGTGACACTGTGAAGCCCCTCCCTCCCTCACAGTGACACTGTGAGGCCCCTCCCACCCTCACTATGACACTGTGAAGCCCCTCCCTCCCTCACTGTGACACTTTGAAGCCCCTCCCTCCCTCACTGTGACACGGTGAGGAACCTCCCTCCCTCACTGTGACATTATGAGGCCCCTCACTCCCTCACAGTGACACTGTGAATCCCCTCCCTCCCTCACTGTGACATTGTGAATCCCCACCCTCCCTCACTGTGACATTGTGAAGCCCCTGCCTCCCTCACTGTGACACTGTGAATCCCCTCCCTCCCTCACTTTGATACGGTGAGGCCCCTCCCTCCCTCACTGTGAGACTTTGAGGCCCCTCCCTCCCTCACTGTGACACTTTGAAGCCTCTCCCTCCCTCACTGTGACACGGTGATGACCCTCCCTGCCTCACTGTGACACTATGAGGCCCCTCCCTCCCTCACGGTGACACTGTGAATTCCTCCCTCCCTCACTGTGCCACTTTGAAGTCCCTCCCTCCCTCATTGTGACACTATGAGGCCCCTCCCTCCATCACTGTGACACTGTGAAACCCCTCCCTCACTGTGTCACTGTGAATCCGCTCCCTCCCTCACTGAGATACGGTGAGGCCCCTCCCTCCCTCACTGTGACACTGTGAGGACGCTCCCTCCCTCACTGTGACACTGTGAAAGCCCTCCCTCACTGTGACACTGTGAATCCCCTCCCTCGCTCACTGTGACATTTTGAATCCTCTCCCTCCCTCACTGTGACACTTTGAATCACCACCCGCCATCAGTGTGACACTGTGAAGCTCCTACCTCACTGTGACACTGTGGATCCCCTCCCTCCTCACTGTGACACTGTGAATCCCCTCCCTCCCTCACTGCGACACTGTGAGGCCCCTCCCTCCCTCAGTGTGACACTGTGAAGCCCCTCCCTCCCTCACAGTGACACTGTGAGGCCCCTCCCACCCTCACTGTGACACTGTGAAGCCCCTCCCTCCCTCACTGTGACACTTTGAAGCCCCTCCCTCCCTCACTGTGACACGGTGAGGAACCTCCCTCCCTCACTGTGACACTATGAGGCCCCTCACTCCCTCACAGTAACACTGTGAATCCCCTCCCTCCCTCACTGTGACATTGTGAATCTCCACCCTCCCTCACTGTGACATTGTGAAGCCCCTGCCTCCCTCACTGAGACACTGTGAATCCCCTCCCTCCCTCACTTTGATACGGTGAGGCCCCTCCCTCCCTCACTGTGAGACTTTGAGGCCCCTCCCTCCCTCTCTGTGACACGGTGAGGCCCCTCCGTCCCTCACTGTGACACTATGAGGCCCCTCACTCCCTCACTGTGACACTGTGAAACCCCTCCCTCACTGTGACACTGTGAATCCCCTCCCTCCCTCACTTTGATATGGTGAGGCCTCTCCCTCCCTCACGGTGACACCGTGAGGCCCCTCCCTCCCTCAATGTGACACTGTGAATCCCCTCCCTCACTGTGACACTGTGAATCCCCTCCCTCCCTCACTGTGACACTGTGAAGCCCCTCCCTCCCTCACTGAGACACGGTGAGGAACCTCCCTCCCTCACTGTGACACTATGAGGACCATCCCTCCCTCACAGTGACACTGTGAATCCACTCCCTCACTGTGACACGGTGAGGCCCCTCCCTCCCTCACTGTGACATGTGAAGCCCCTTCCTCCCTCACTGTGACACTGTGAATCACCTCCCTCCCTCACTGTGACAATGTGAATCGCCTGCCTCCCTCACTGTGACACGGTGAGGCCCCTCCCTCCCTCACTGGGAGACTGTGAAGCCCCTCCCTCCCTCACTGTGACACTGTGAATCCCCTCCCTCACTGTGACAGTGTGAATTCCCTCCCTCCCTCACTGTGACACGGTGAGGACCCTCCCTCCCTCACTGTGACACTGTGAATACCCTCCCTCCCTCACTTTGATATGGTGAGGCCTCTCCCTCCCTCACGGTGACACCGTGAGGCCCCTCCCTCCCTCAATGTGACACTGTGAATCCCCTCCCTCACTGTGACACTGTGAATCCCCTCCCTCCCTCACTGTGACACTGTGAAGCCCCTCCCTCCCTCACTGTGACACTTTGAAGCCCCTCCCTCCCTCACTGAGACACGGTGAGGAACCTCCCCCCCTCACTGTGACACTATGAGGACCATCCCTCCCTCACAGTGACACTGTGAGGAACCTCCCTCCCTCACTGTGACACTATGAGGCCCCTCACTCCCTCACAGTAACACTGTGAATCCCCTCCCTCCCTCACTGTGACATTGTGAATCTCCACCCTCCCTCACTGTGACATTGTGAAGCCCCTGCCTCCCTCACTGAGACACTGTGAATCCCCTCCCTCCCTCACTTTGATACGGTGAGGCCCCTCCCTCCCTCACTGTGAGACTTTGAGGCCCCTCCCTCCCTCTCTGTGACACGGTGAGGCCCCTCCGTCCCTCACTGTGACACTATGAGGCCCCTCACTCCCTCACTGTGACACTGTGAAACCCCTCCCTCACTGTGACACTGTGAATCCCCTCCCTCCCTCACTTTGATATGGTGAGGCCTCTCCCTCCCTCACGGTGACACCGTGAGGCCCCTCCCTCCCTCAATGTGACACTGTGAATCCCCTCCCTCACTGTGACACTGTGAATCCCCTCCCTCCCTCACTGTGACACTGTGAAGCCCCTCCCTCCCTCACTGAGACACGGTGAGGAACCTCCCTCCCTCACTGTGACACTATGAGGACCATCCCTCCCTCACAGTGACACTGTGAATCCACTCCCTCACTGTGACACGGTGAGGCCCCTCCCTCCCTCACTGTGACATGTGAAGCCCCTTCCTCCCTCACTGTGACACTGTGAATCACCTCCCTCCCTCACTGTGACAATGTGAATCGCCTGCCTCCCTCACTGTGACACGGTGAGGCCCCTCCCTCCCTCACTGGGAGACTGTGAAGCCCCTCCCTCCCTCACTGTGACACTGTGAATCCCCTCCCTCACTGTGACAGTGTGAATTCCCTCCCTCCCTCACTGTGACACGGTGAGGACCCTCCCTCCCTCACTGTGACACTGTGAATACCCTCCCTCCCTCACTTTGATATGGTGAGGCCTCTCCCTCCCTCACGGTGACACCGTGAGGCCCCTCCCTCCCTCAATGTGACACTGTGAATCCCCTCCCTCACTGTGACACTGTGAATCCCCTCCCTCCCTCACTGTGACACTGTGAAGCCCCTCCCTCCCTCACTGTGACACTTTGAAGCCCCTCCCTCCCTCACTGAGACACGGTGAGGAACCTCCCCCCCTCACTGTGACACTATGAGGACCATCCCTCCCTCACAGTGACACTGTGAATCCACTCCCTCACTGTGACACGGTGAGGCCCCTCCCTCCCACACTATGACATGTGAAGCCCTTTCCTCCCTCACTGTGACACTGTGAATCACCTCCCTCCCTCACTGTGACAATGTGAATCGCCTGCCTCCCTCACTGTGACACGGTGAGGCCCCTCCCTCCCTCACTGGGAGACTGTGAAGCCCCTCCCTCCCTCACTGTGACACTGTGAATCCCCTCCCTCACTGTGACAGAGTGAATTCCCTCCCTCCCTCACTGTGACACGGTGAGGCCCCTCCCTCCCTCACTGTGACACTGTGTGGCCCCTCCCTCACTGTGACACTGTGAATCCCCTCCCTCACTTTGACACTGTGAATCCCCTCCCTCCCTCACTGTGACACTGTGAATCCCCTCCCTCCCTCACTGTGACACTGTGAATCCCCTCCCTACATCACTGTGACACTGTTAATTCCCTCCCTCCCTCACTGTGACACGGTGAGGCCCCTCCCTCCCTCACTGTGACACTGTGAGGCCCCTGCCTCCCTCACTGTGACACTGTGAATCCCCTCCCTCCCTCAGTGTGACATTGTGAGGCCCCTCCCTCCCTCACTGTGACACTGTGGATCCCCTCCCACCCTCACTGTGACACTGTGAATCCCCTCCCTCCCTCACTGTGACTGTGAATCCCCTCCCTCACTGTGACACTGTGAATCCTCTCTCTCCCTCACTGTGACACTGTGAATCCACTCCCTCCCTCACTGTGAAACTGTGAATCCCCTCCCTCCCTCACTGTGACACTGTGAAGCCTCTCCCTCACTCACTGTGACACTGTGAACCCCCTCTCTCACTCACTGTGACACTGTGAATCCCCTCCCTCCCTCACTCACTGTGACACTGTGAATCCCCTTCCTCCCTCAATGTGACACTGTGAATCACCTCCCTCCCTCACTGTGACAATGTGAATCGCCTGCCTCCCTAACTGTGACACGGTGAGGCCCCTCCCTCCCTCACTGTGACACTGTGAAGCCCCTCCCTCCCTCACTGTGACACTGTGAAGCCCCGCCCTCCCTCACTGTGACACTTTGATGCCCCTCACTCCTTCACTCTGACACGGGGAGGACCCTCCCTCACTGTGACACTATGATGCCCCTCACTCCCTCACGGTGACACATAGAATCCCCTCCCTCCCTCACTGTGACATTGTGAAACCCCTCCCTCCCTCACTGTGACACTGTGAAGCCCCTCCCTCCCTCCCTGTGACATTGTGAGGCCCCTCCCTCCATCAATGTGACACTGTGAAGACCCTCCCTCCCTCACTGTGACACTTTGAAGCCCCTCACTCCCTCTCTGTGACACGGTGAGGCCACTCCCTCCCTCACTGTGACACTGTGAAACCCCTCCCTCACTGTGACACTGTGAGTTCCCTCCCTCCCTCACTGTGATAAGGTGAGGCCCCTCCCTCCCTCACTGTGACACTGTGAGGCCCCTCCCTGCCTCACTGTGACACTTTGAATCCCCACCCCCACTGTGACACTGTGAATCTGCGCCCTCCCTCACTGTGACACTGTGAAGCCCCTCCCTCCCTCACTGTGACACTTTGAAGCCCCTCCCTCCCTCACTGTGACACGGTGAGGACCCTCCCTGCCTCACTGTGACACTATGAGGCCCCTCCCTCCCCCACGGTGACACTGTGAATTCCTCCCTCCCTCACTGTGACACTTTGAAGCCCCTCCCTCCCTCATTGTGACACTATGAGGCCCCTCCCTCCCTCACTGTGACACTGTGAAACCCCTCCCTCACTGTGACACTGTGAATCCGCTCACTCCCTCACTGAGATACGGTGAGGCCCCACCCTCCCTCACTGTGACACTGTAAGGACGCTCCCTCCCTCACTGTGAGACTTTGAAAGCCCTCCCTCACTGTGACACTGTGAATCCCCTCCCTCGCTCACTGTGACACTCTGAATCACCTCCCGCCCTCACTGTGACACTGTGAATACCCTCCCTCCCTCACTGTAACACTGTGAATCCCCTTCCTCCCTCAGTGTGACACTGTGAAGCTCCTCCCTCACTGTGACACTGTGGATCCCCTCCGTCCTCACTGTGACACTGTGAATCCCCTCCCTCCCTCACTGCGACACTGTGAGGCCCCTCCCTCCCTCAGTGTGACACTGTGAAGCCCCTCCCTCCCTCACAGTGACACTGTGAGGCCCCTCCCTCCCTCACTGTGACATTGTGAGGCCCCTCCCTCCATCAATGTGACACTGTGAAGACCCTCCCTCCCTCACTGTGACACTTTGAAGCCCCTCACTCCCTCTCTGTGACACGGTGAGGCCACTCCCTCCCTCACTGTGACACTATGAGGCCCCTCCCTCCCTCACTGTGACACTGTGAAACCCCTCCCTCACTGTGACACTGTGAGTCCCCTCCCTCCCTCACTGTGATAAGGTGAGACCCCTCCCTCCCTCACTGTGACACTGTGAATCTGCTCCCTCCCTCACTGTGACACTGTGAAGCCCCTCCCTCCCTCACTGTGACACTTTGAAGCCCCTCCCTCCCTCACTGTGACACTGTGAAGACCCTCCCTCCCTCACTGTGACACTGTGAGGCCCCTCCCTCCCTCACTGTGACACTGTGAATTCCTCCCTCCCTCACTGTGACACTGTGAAGTCCCTCCCTCCCTCACTGTGACACTGTGAAGCCCCTCCCTCCCTCACTGTGACACTGTGAAACCCCTCCCTCACTGTGACACTGTGAATCCGCTCCCTCCCTCACTGTGACACTGTGAGGCCCCTCCCTCCCTCACTGTGACACTGTGAGACGCTCCCTCCCTCACTGTGACACTGTGAAAGCCCCTCCCTCACTGTGACACTGTGAATCCCCTCCCTCGCTCACTGTGACACTGTGAATCCTCTCCCTCCCTCACTGTGACACTGTGAATCCCCACCCGCCCTCACTGTGACACTGTGAAGCCCTCCTCCCTCACTGTGACACTGTGGATCCCCTCCCTCCTCACTGTGACACTGTGAATCCCCTCTCTCCCTCACTGCGACACTGTGAGGCCCCTCCCTCCCTCAGTGTGACACTGTGAAGCCCCTCCCTCCCTCACAGTGACACTGTGAGGCCCCTCCCACCCTCACTATGACACTCTGAAGCCCCTCCCTCCCTCACTGTGACACTTTGAAGCCCCTCCCTCCCTCACTGTGACACGGTGAGGAACCTCCCTCCCTCACTGTGACACTATGAGGCCCCTCACTCCCTCACAGTGACACTGTGAATCCCCTCCCTCCCTCACTGTGACATTGTGAATCCCCACCCTCCCTCACTGTGACATTGTGAAGCCCCTGCCTCCCTCACTGTGACATAGTGAAGCCCCTGCCTCCCTCACTGTGACACTGTGAATCCCCTCCCTCCCTCACTTTGATACGGTGAGGCCCCTCCCTCCCTCACTGTGAGACTTTGAGGCCCCTCCCTCCCTCACTGTGACACTTTGAAGCCCCTACTCTCTCTCTGTGACACGGTGAGGCCCCTCCGTCCCTCACTGTGACACTATGAGGCCCCTCACTCCCTCACTGTGACACTGTGAAACCCCTCCCTCACTGTGACACTGTGAATCCCCTCCCTCCCTCACTTTGATATGGTGAGGCCTCTCCCTCCCTCACGGTGACACCGTGAGGCCCCTCCCTCCCTCAATGTGACACTGTGAATCCCCTCCCTCACTGTGACACTGTGAATCCCCTCCCTCCCTCACTGTGACACTGTGAAGCCCCTCCCTCCCTCACTGTGACACTTTGAAGCCCCTCCCTCCCTCACTGAGACACGGTGAGGAACCTCCCTCCCTCACTGTGACACTATGAGGACCATCTCTCCCTCACAGTGACACTGTGAATCCACTCCCTCACTGTGACACGGTGAGGCCCCTCCCTCCCTCACTGTGACATGTGAAGCCCCTTCCTCCCTCACTGTGACACTGTGAATCACCTCCCTCCCTCACTGTGACAATGTGAATCGCCTGCCTCCCTCACTGTGACACGGTGAGGCCCCTCCCTCCCTCACTGGGAAACTGTGAAGCCCCTCCCTGCCTCACTGTGACACTGTGAATCCCCTCCCTCACTGTGACAGTGTGAATTCCCTCCCTCCCTCACTGTGACACGGTGAGGACCCTCCCTCCCTCACTGTGACACTGTGCGCTCCCTCCCTCCCTCACTGTGACACGGTGACGCCCCTCCCTCCCTCACTGTGACACTGTGTGGCCCCTCCCTCACTGTGACACTGTGAATCCCCTCCCTAACTTTGACACTGTGAATCCCCTCCCTCCCTCACTGTGACACTGTGAATCTCCTCCCTCCCGCACTGTGACACTGTGAATCCCCTCCCTACATCACTGTGACACTGTTAATTCCCTCCCTCCCTCACTGTGACACGGTGAGGCCCCTCCCTCCCTCACTGTGACACTGTGAGGCCCCTGCCTCCCTCACTGTGACACTGTGAATCCCCTCCCTCCCTCAGTGTGACATTGTGAGGCCCCTCCCTCACTCACTGTGACACTGTGGATCCCCTCCCACCCTCACTGTGACACTGTGAATCCCCTCCCTCCCTCACTGTGACTGTGAATCCCCTCCCTCACTGTGACACTGTGAATCCTCTCTCTCCCTCACTGTGACACTGTGAATCCACTCCCTCCCTCACTGTGAAACTGTGAATCCCCTCCCTCCCTCACTGTGACACTGTGAAGCCTCTCCCTCACTCACTGTGACACTGTGAACCCCCTCTCTCACTCACTGTGACACTGTGAATCCCCTCCCTCCCTCACTCACTGTGACACTGTGAATCCCCTTCCTCCCTCACTGTGACACTGTGAATCACCTCCCTCCCTCACTGTGACAATGTGAATCGCCTGCCTCCCTAACTGTGACACGGTGAGGCCCCTCCCTCCCTCACTGTGACACTGTGAAGCCCCTCCCTCCCTCACTGTGACACTGTGAAGCCCCGCCCTCCCTCACTGTGACATTTTGAAGCCCCTCACTCCCTCACCGTGACACGGTGAGGACAATCCCTCACTGTGACACTATGATGCCCCTCACTCCCTCACGGTGACAATGTGAATCCCCTCCCTCCCTCACTGCGACATTGTGAAACCCCTCCCTCCCTCACTGTGACACTGTGAAGCCCCTCCCTCCCTCCCTGTGACATTGTGATGCCCCTCCCTCCATCAATGTGACACTGTGAAGACCCTCCCTCCCTCACTGTGACACTTTGAAGCCCCTCACTCCCTCTCTGTGACACGGTGAGGCCACTCCCTCCCTCACTGTGACACTGTGAATCCCCTCCCTCACTGTGACACTGTGAGTCCCCTCCCTCCCTCACTGTGATAAGGTGAGGCCCCTCCCTCCCTCACTGTGACACTGTGAGGCCCCTCCCTCCCTCACTGTGACACTTTGAATCCACACCCCGACTGTGACACTGTGAATCTGCGCCCTCCCTCACTGTGACAATGTGAAGCCCCTCCCTCCCTCACTGTGACACTTTGAAGCCCCTCCCTCCCTCACTGTGACACGGTGAGGACCCTCCCTGCCTCACTGTGACACTATGAGGCCCCTCCCTCCCCCACGGTGACACTGTGAATTGCTCCCTCACTCACTGTGACACTTTGAAGCCCCTCCCTCCCTCATTGTGACACTATGAGGCCCCTCCCTCCCTCACTGTGACACTGTGAAACCCCTCCCTCACTGTGACACTGTGAATCCGCTCCCTCCCTCACTGAGATACGGTGAGGCCCCACCCTCCCTCACTGTGACACTGTGAGGACGCTCCCTCCCTCACTGTGAGACTGTGAAAGCCCTCCCTCACTGTGACACTGTGAATCCCCTCCCTCGCTCACTGTGACACTGTGAACCCCCACCCTCCCTCACTGTGACACTCTGAATCACCTCCCGCCCTCACTGTGACACTGTGAATACCCTCCCTCCCTCACTGTAACACTGTGAATCCCCTCCCTCCCTCAGTGTGACACTGTGAAGCTCCTCCCTCACTGTGACACTGTGGATGCCCTCCCTCCTCACTGTGACACTGTGAATCACCTCCCTCCCTCAGTGCGACACTGTGAGGACCCTCCCTCCCTCAGTGTGACACTGTGAAGCCCCTCCCTCCCTCACAGTGACACTGTGAGGCCCCTCCCTCCCTCACTGTGACATTGTGAGGCCCTTCCCT
Organism: Squalus acanthias; assembly: GCA_030390025.1. NCBI lineage: Eukaryota > Metazoa > Chordata > Chondrichthyes > Squaliformes > Squalidae > Squalus > Squalus acanthias. The sequence continues at coordinate 216,891 of JASTWF010000356.1, read as the reverse complement.
CCATCAATGTGACACTGTGAAGACCCTCCCTCCCTCACTGTGACACTTTGAAGCCCCTCACTCCCTCTCTGTGACACGGTGAGGCCACTCCCTCCCTCACTGTGACACTATGAGGCCCCTCCCTCCCTCACTGTGACACTGTGAAACCCCTCCCTCACTGTGACACTGTGAGTCCCCTCCCTCCCTCACTGTGATAAGGTGAGACCCATCCCTCCCTCACTGTGACACTGTGAGGCCCCTCCCTCCCTCACTGTGACACTTTGAATCCCCACCCCCACTGTGACACTGTGAATCTGCTCCCTCCCTCACTGTGACACTGTGAAGCCCCTCCCTCCCTCACTGTGACACTTTGAAGCCCATCCCTCCCTCACTGTGACACGGTGAGGACCCTCCCTGCCTCACTGTGACACTATGAGGCCCCTCCCTCCCTCACGGTGACACTGTGAATTCCTCCCTCCCTCACTGTGACACTTTGAAGTCCCTCCCTCCCTCATTGTGACACTATGAGGCCCCTCCCTCCCTCACTGTGACACTGTGAAACCCCTCCCTCACTGTGACACTGTGAATCGGCTCCCTCCCTCACTGAGATACGGTGAGGCCCCTCCCTCCCTCACTGTGACACTGTGAGGATGCTCCCTCCCTCACTGTGACACTGTGAAAGCCCTCCCTCACTGTGACACTGTGAATCCCCTCCCTCGCTCACTGTGACACTGTGAATCCCCACCCTCCCTCACTGTGACACTCTGAATCACCACCCGCCCTCACTGTGACAATGTGAATAACCTCCCTCCCTCACTGTAACACTGTGAATCCCCTCCCTCCCTCAGTGTGACACTGTGAAGCTCCTCCCTCACTGTGACACTGTGGATCCCCTCCCTCCTCACTGTGACACTGTGAATCCCCTCCCTCCCTCACTGCGACACTGTGAGGCCCCTCCCTCCCTCAGTGTGACACTGTGAAGCCCCTCCCTCCCTCACAGTGACACTGTGAGGCCCCTCCCTCCCTCACTGTGACACTGTGAAGCCCCTCCCTCCCTCACTGTGACACTTTGAAGCCCCTCCCTCCCTCACTGTGACACGGTGAGGAACCTCCCTCCCTCACTGTGACACTATGAGGCCCCTCACTCCCTCACAGTGACACTGTGAATCCCCTCCCTCCCTCACTGTGACATTGTGAATCCCCACCCTCCCTCACTGTGACACTGTGAATCCCCTCCCTCCCTCACTTTGATACGGTGAGGCCCCTCCCTCCCTCACTGTGAGACTATGAGGCCCCTCCCTCCCTCACTGTGACACTTTGAAGCCCCTATTCTCTTTCTGTGACACGGTGAGGCCCCTCCGTCCCTCACTGTGACACTATGAGGCCCCTCACTCCCTCACTGTGACACTGTGAAACCCCTCCCTCACTGTGACACTGTGAATCCCCTCCCTCCCTCACTTTGATATGGTGAGGCCCCTCCCTCCCTCACGGTGACACCGTGAGGCCCCTCCCTCCCTCAATGTGACACTGTGAATCCCCTCCCTCACTGTGACACTGTGAATCCCCTCCCTCCCTCACTGTGACACTGTGAAGCCCCTCCCTCCCTCACTGTGACAATTTGAAGCCCCTCCCTCCCTCACTGAGACACGGTGAGGAACCTCCCTCCCTCACTGTGACACTATGAGGACCATCCCTCCCTCACGGTGACACTGTGAATCCCCTCCCTCACTGTGACACGGTGAGGCCCCTCCCTCCCTCACTGTGACATGTGAAGCCCCTTCCTCCCTCACTGTGACCCTGTGAGGCCCCTCCCTCCCTCACTGTGACACTTTGAATCCCCACCCCCACTGTGACACTGTGAATCTGCTCCCTCCCTCACTGTGACACTGTGAAGCCCCTCCCTCCCTCACTGTGACACTTTGAATCCCCTCCCTCCCTCACTGTGACACGGTGAGGACCCTCCCTGCCTCACTGTGACACTATGAGGCCCCTCCCTCCCTCACGGTGACACTGTGAATTCCTCCCTCCCTCTTTGTGACACTTTGAAGTCCCTCCCTCCCTCATTGTGACACTATGAGGTCCCTCCCTCCCTCACTATGACACTGTGAAACCCCTCCCTCACTGTGACACTGTGAATCCGCTCCCTCCCTCACTGAGATACGGTGAGGCCCCTCCCTCCCTCACTGTGACACTGTGAGGACGATCCCTCCCTCACTGTGACACTGTGAAAGCCCTCCCTCACTGTGACACTGTGAATCCCCTCCCTCGCTCACTGTGAAACTGTGAATCCCCACCCTCCCTCACTGTGACACTCTGAATCACCACCCGCCCTCACTGTGACACTGTGAATAACCTCCCTCCCTCACTGTAACACTGTGAATCCCCTCCCTCCCTCAGTGTGACACTGTGAAGCTCCTCCCTCACTGTGACACTGTGGATACCCTCCCTCCTCACTGTGACACTGTGAATCCCCTCCCTCCCTCACTGCGACACTGTGAGGCCCCTCCCTCCCTCAGTGTGACACTGTGAAGCCCCTCCGTCCCTCACAGTGACACTGTGAGGCCCCTCCCTCCCTCACTGTGACACTGTGAAGCACCTCCCTCCCTCACTGTGACACTTTGAAGCCCCTCCCTCCCTCACTGTGACACGGTGAGGAACCTCCCTCCCTCACTGTGACACTATGAGGCCCCTCACTCCCACACAGTGACACTGTGAATCCCCTCCCTCCCTCACTGTTACATTGTGAATCCCCACCCTCCCTCACTGTGACATTGTGAAGCCCCTGCCTCCCTCACTGTGACACTGTGAATCCCCTCCCTCCCTCACTTTGATACGGTGAGGCCCCTCTCTCCCTCACTGTGAGACTATGTGGCCCCTCCCTCCCTCACTGTGACACTTTGAAGCCCCTACTCTCTCTCTGTGACACGGTGAGGCCCCTCCGTCCCTCACTGTGACACTATGAGGCCCCTCACTCCCTCACTGTGACATTGTGAAACCCCTCCCTCACTCACTTTGATATGGTGAGGCCCCTCCCTCCCTCACGGTGACACCGTGAGGCCCCTCCCTCCCTCAATGTGACACTGTGAATCCCCTCCCTCACTGTGACACTGTGAATCCCCTCCCTCCCTCACTGTGACACTGTGAAGCCCCTTCCTCCCTCACTGTGACCCTGTGAATCCCCTTCCTCCCTCACTGTGACACTGTGAATCACCTCCCTCCCTCACTGTGACAATGTGAATCGCCTGCCTCCCTCACTGTGACACGGTGAGGCCCCTCCCTCCCTCACTGTGACACTGTGAAGCCCCTCCCTCCCTCACTGTAACACTGTGAATCCCCTCCCTCACTGTGACAGTGTGAATTCCCTCCCTCCCTCACTGTGACACGGTGAGGACCCTCCCTCCCTCACTGTGACACTGTGCGCTCCCTCCCTCCCTCACTGTGACACGGTGAGTCACCTCCCACCCTCACTGTGACACTGTGTGGCCCCTCCGTCACTGTGACACTGTGAATCCCCTCCCTCACTTTGACACTGTGAATCCCCCTCCCTCCCTCACTGTGACACTGTGAATCTCCTCCCTCCCTCACTGTGACACTGTGAATCCCCTCCCTACATCACTGTGACACTGTTAATTCCCTCCCTCCCTCACTGTGACACGGTGAGGCCCCTCCCTCCCTCACTGTGACACTGTGAGGCCCCTGCCTCCCTCACTGTGACACTGTGAATCCCCTCCCTCCCTCAGTGTGACATTGTGAGGCCCCTCCCTCCCTCACTGTGACACTGTGAATCCCCTCCCTCCCTCACTGTGACACTGTGAATCCCCTCCCTCCCTCACTGTGACTGTGAATGACCTCCCTCACTGTGACACTGTGAATCCTCTCTCTCCCTCATTGTGACACTGTGAATCCACTCCCTCCCTCACTGTGAAACTGTGAATCCCCTCCCTCCCTCACTGTGACACTGTGAAGCCTCTCCCTCACTCACTGTGACACTGTGAACCCCCTCTCTCACTCACTGTGACACTGTGAATCCCCTCCCTCCCTCACTCACTGTGACACTGTGAATCCCCTTCCTCCCTCACTGTGACACGGTAAAGCCCCGCCCTCCCTCACTGTGACATGTGAAGCCCCTCCCTCCCTCACTGTGACCCTGTGAATCCCCTTCCTCCCTCACTGTGACACTGTGAATCACCTCCCTCCCTCACTGTGACAATGTGAATCGCCTGCCTCCCTCACTGTGACACGGTGAGGCCCCTCCCTCCCTACTGTGACACTGTGAAGCCCCTCCCTCCCTCACTGTGACACTGTGAATCCCCTCCCTCACTGTGACAGTGTGAATTCCCTCCCTCCCTCACTGTGACAGGGTGAGGACCCTCCCTCCCTCACTGTGACACTGTGCGCCCCCTCCCTCCCTCACTGTGACACGGTGAGGCCCCTCCCTTTATCACTGTGACACTGTGTGGCCCCTCCCTCACTGTGACACTGTGAATCCCCTCCCTCACTTTGACACTGTGAATCCCCTCCCTCCCTCACTGTGACACTGTGAATCGCCTCCCTCCCTCACTGTGAAACTGTGAATCCCCTCTCTACATCACTGTGACACTGTTAATTCCCTCCCTCCCTCACTGTGACACGGTGAGGCCCCTCCCTCCCTCACTGTGACACTGTGAATCCCCTCCCTCCTTCAGTGTTACACTGTGAGGCCCCTCCCTCCCTCACTATGACACTGTGAATCCCCTCCCTCCCTCACTGTGACACTGTGAATCCCCTCCCTCCCTCACTGTGACTGTGAATCCCCTCCCTCACTGTGACACTGTGAATCCTCTCTCTCCCTCACTGTGACACTGTGAATCCACTCCCTCTCTCACTGTGAAACTGTGAATCCCCTCCCTCCCTCACTGTGACACTGTGAACCCCCTCTCTCACTCACTGTGACACTGTGAATCCCCTCCCTCCCTCACTCACTGTGACACTGTGAATCCCCTTCCTCCCTCACTGTGACACGGTAAAGCCCCGCCCTCCCTCACTGTGACACGTTGAAGCACCGCCCTCCCTCACTGTGAGACTGTGAATCCTCTCCCTCCCACCCTCACTGTGACACTGTGAATCTCCTCCCTCCCTCACTGTGACACGGTGAAGCCCCGCCCTCCCTCACTGTGACACTGTGAATCCCCTCCCTCCCTCACTGTGACACTGTGAATCCCCTCCCTCCCTCACTGTGACAGGGTGAACCCCATCCCTCCCTCACTGTGACACTGTGAAACCCCTCCCTCCCTCCCTCACTGTGACACTATGAATCCCCTCCCTCCCTCACTGTCACACGGTGAAGCCACTCCCTCCCTCACTGTTATACTGTGAATCCCCATCTCCCTTCCTCACTTTGACACTGTGAATCCCCTCCCTCCCTCGCTGTGATGTAAACTCTGTGCTGAGCAGCCGCGCTGTCGGGCCGTGAGCTGAATGGAGCCGAGTTCACTCAGTCACAGAGCGCGGCCCCTGTAACACGGGCAACCATCCTGTTTCTTACCTTCATTTGCACACCGGCCCAGCACAGGGAAAATTCGCCCACTGCACATCCCCGCACTAACGGCAGTGATACCCCTTTATCTCGGAGGGCGATCCTGCTCCTCACAGTCTCTCACCGATCAACCCGGGACGTCCGGCACAAGAGGAAAACTGACCGCTGACTGGGAATCCCCGGAATAACGGCAGCGAGCAATACTGCACCTCCGTGAGAGCAAGAGAGCGAGTCTGCGCCTGCGTGAGAGCAAGGGAGCTCGACTGCGCCTGCGTGAGAGCAAGAGAGCGAGACTGCGCCTGGGCAACAGAGCCAGGCTACTTTCCCTGCTCTCATTTAGTTATTGGCGAAACAGGATAGATGGCCTGAATGGTATCCAACTGTTCCTAGCTGTCTATGTTATTGTACTGTCTCATATTTATATCATGTGTTTATTATCTGTAACCAATATTAACAATCTATCACATAACGGCTCTCTCTAAACAGTTGTAAGATGAATAAACGTGTCTGTTATATTTAGAACTCGTAGATCCACTGCCATTTGGAACGAGTGAAAGGTTTCACTCGAACTGTGATGTCTGAGTTGTAACAGGAAATTAATGTGACAGGAGATGAGTTGGGCCAAAAGTAAATGTGAATCTTACAGGAAGTGTGCTTTACAAACAAGTATTAAATCATTACTGGTGAATCTCAATGGCATTGCTAAAACTCCAACTGATGAACAGGAATGTCTTTTCACTGTGTCTGTAGGAAGAGGCCAGAACGGCAGGCGGACATGTGTGTATGTTTGAACATCTGCGAACACCGGGTTGAAACAGTCTTTATCAATATATAGAAGCATTATTTAACCGTGGCAGGTGGACGTTTTACGAATTATGTGTATCTATAAAACCTACTGCTCCTGCACAACAGCTTTATAATCATGTTATAATATTGTGGCCATTGTATTAAAACTATTCAGAAGATGTCCCTACTCCTGGACTGCGGAGTACACAGATAGGAGTTTACATTGAATGTTTGAAGGTTTTCGGATATAAATTGGAGCCAAGGCCTCTTGTGCTGAGATCTGACAGATTGTCACCCTGGCAACAGAGGAAATCACTCAGCGAAAATAACAAAAACGGAAATAACAAAACCAGCATCACATGTTATGAGGTTAGTGAAGAACATTAACCCTGAACATTCAGACAGTAATTCTAACCATGAAGCTGCGATTCCAATAACGGATTTTTACACCACCAGAACTGACACTGCGGGTTTACTGAATCCACCGTCAGTTCCAGCTGTACAGAACATTAAGCAGCGCCGCATCTACAGAAATACATGAATAAAATAGTCACATTGTCAGAAATAGACTCCATCACTTCTGCAAATCTGATTGTCTTAAACCATTTAAATCTGAAACTGCTAACAGTGACCATTTACATTGCTGCTAAAATACTGAATTCGATGGTAAAACATCTGATAATTACCTTCTTTATACATAAGAAATGTTATAAAATTTGAATAGACACGCAATTCCTGGAACTCCAGTTCCTCTTTAAAGGACTGAAACATTGTTTTTTTTTATTTCCTGCTAAAAGCAGTTCCCCACAATAATCAAGCAGCGATGTCGATCGAGAAGGGATATAAATCCAGAAAGTATGCGGACAAACACTGCTCTCAGTTTAATAAACTGAACCCTCGGCCTAGGCAGGGAGCTGCATCAGCAGAGCACCGAGAGCCTTCATTCTGACTGAACACGTCGATAATTAATTGGAATTCATGCAATAAATTTTTACTTTAAATCTAATAACCCTGCGTCATCAAGTACTCAGCGGTTTATATCTCAATAACCATTTAATTCAACTGTAATTGTTATTTTGTCCACTTCCCTGCGATGTGGGCATCGCTGGCAAGGCCACCATCTATTGCCCATCTCTAATCGCCCTTCAGAAGTTTGTGGTGAGCCGCCTTCTTAAACTGCTGCAGTCCGTGTTGTGAAGGTACTCCCACAATATACTTCTTTGTATCAGTTTGGTACAACTGAGTGACTTGCTTAGCCATTTCAGAGGGGAGTTGAGAGTCAACCACATTGCTGTGGGTCTGGAGTCATATATAGCAGACCGGGTAAGGACGGCAGATTTCCTTCCCTAAAGAACATTACTGAACCAAATGGACTTTTATGACAATCCGGTAGTTACAGTATATTCCAGATTTATTTAAATAACTCAATTTAAATTCCCCCGCTGTCGTGTTGGGATTTGATCTCATATCTACGGATCATTAGTGTCGGTCTCTGGATTGCTAGTCCATTAACATAACCACTATGATACCGTGAACCAGCTATCGGTATTATACACGGGAGAGGGGATTCCGTGGTCCCGGCTGTGCAGCACTCAAACCCACGCAAATCTCCAGGTATAACCTGAGATCAGTGATGTTAAGTCCAGTGCTTGTGCTCCAAGGACCTGTACATGTCTACCTGGGAACCAATCGGGCGGGCGGGATTCTGAATATCCGGGACAGATACTGACCTGTGGGGGTGCTGGGGAAAATTAGAAAGTCGTGGATACTTAAAGAAATTTACAGCGAGTATAATCTGGTATTACATTTTTAAGATATCTAAATGTGGACCAAGACACTGAGAGGAGTCCTCTTCTCTTCATTCTGTAGAGCCGTGGGTTATTTCCCTTCCACCTGTAGAGGCAGACAGGACGTGGATTGCGTTTTTCATTCGAAAGACGATATATTCGACAATGCAGCACTCACTCAGTCATTTCCGATTATGTACTCAAGCCCTTGGTGTGGGTCTTACATTTATGAAATGTTTTCTTATCAAACCTCTGCAGACATTGCCTAATATGGACGTTTCTGTCTACTGTATAGTCCAGAGACACAAGTCTACATCAATAACACAAAGAAAAACATCCTGGCCTTGCTATGGTGAGCATAAATCACTCGTTCTGGAATTTCTTATCCTAACATAATATTTCTAAACTAAACATTCTATTATGTATACCGAAGGCTGGTTGGTCGCAAAACACCAGCTGTTGCTAAGTGAAATCTGTCTCTGTCTCTTTGTCTCTCTCTCTCTCTCTCTCTAATGATACAAAATGCATTTTCCCTCTGTCAAATTAATTGAACACGAGTTCCTTTCAGAAGCTGAATTAACCGGGGTCCATATGTCCATGTCCCACTTTTTAATGTGTTAATTTACCTCTTGGCAAAGTGTTTTATATAATTCTTTGTCTTGGGGGAGTGTTTGCTAGTGCTGTTGGGAAGGGTTTAAACTAAAATGGCAGGGGTTTGGGAACCTGAGCAGGGAGACAGAGGAAAGGGAAACAAGGATAAAACCAAAAGACAGGAAGGAGAAAAACAAAAGTAGAAGGCAAAGAACTCAACTGTTTAAATCAAATATGGTCACAGTAAATAATAATTCATACAGGTCTGAGAGCGTTAAAAAAACAAGCTGGAAGGCTTTGTGTCTTAATGCAAGGAGCATTCGGAACAAGGTGGATGAATTAGCTGCGCAAATAGAGGTAAATTAATACGATTTGATTGGGATTATAGAAACATGGCTCCAGGGTGGCCAAGGCTGGGAACTCAACATCCAGGGTTATTCAATATTTAGGAAAGATAGGCAAAAAAGAAAGGGGTTGGGGTCGCATTGCTGGTCAAAGAGGGCATTAACACAATTGAAAGGAAGGATATTAGCTCTGATGATGCAGAATCTGTAGTGGTAGAACTGAGAAATAACGAGGGGCAGAAAACGTTAGGGGGAGTGGTATATAGACCTCCAAACAGTAATACGGAGGTTGGAGACGGCGTTAAAAGGGAAATTAGAGAAGCATGCAGTAAGGGCAAAGCAGTCATCATGGGTGACTTTAATTTACATATAGATTAGGCTAACCAAATTAGTAAAAATACTGTGGAGGAGCAATTCCTTGAATGTTTACGGGATGGTTTTCTGGAACACTATGTCGAGGAAACAACCAGAGATCAGGCCATCTTAGACTGGGTATTATGCAACGAGAAAGGATTAATTAGAAATCTTGTTGTACGAGGCCCCTTGGGTCAGAGTGATCATAATATGATAGAATTCCTTATTAGGATGGAGAGTGAAGTAGTTAAATCAGAGACTAGGGTCCTGAATTTAAATAAAGGAAACTTCGATGGTATGACGCGCGATTTGTGTAGGATTGATTGGGGAATGTCACTCAATGGGTTGACGGTGGATAGGCAATGGCAAACATTCAAAGACTGCATGGATGAACTACAGAATTTGTTCATCCCAGTGTGGCATAAGAATAAAACAAAAATTGTGACTCAACCGTGGCTAACAAGGGAAATTAGGGATAGCATAAGATCCAAGGAGAGGGCATATAAATTGGCCAGAAAAAGCGGCAACCCTGAGGATTGGGAGCAGTTTAGGATTCAACAAAGGAGAACAAAGGGATTAATTAAGTAGCGGAAAATAGAATATGAAAGTAAGCTTGCACGGAACATAAAAACTGACTGTAAGAGATTTTATAGATATGTGAAGAGAAAAAGATGAGTGAAATCAAGTGTAGGTCCCTTGCAGTCAGAAGCGGGAGAAGTTATAAAGGGCAACAAAGAAATGATAGATGAATTAAATGCATATTTTGATTCTGTCTTCACAAAGGAGGACACAAATTAACTCCTAAAGATGTTGGAGAATATAGGGTCTGATGAAAGGGAGGAACTGAAAGAAATCAGTATTTGCATGGAAATGGTGTTAGGGAAATCGACGGGATTGAAGGCCGATAAATCCCCAGGGCCTGTTAATCTACATCCTAGGGTATTTAAGGAAGTGGCCCCAGAAATAGTAGATGCATTGCTGATCATCTTCCAACATTCGGTGAAATCTGGAACTGTACCCATGGATTGGAGTGTAGCTAATGTTACCCCTATTCAAAAAGTGTGGTAGAGAGAAAGCGGGGAAATACAGAACAGTACGGCTGACATCGGTAGTGGGGAAAATGCTAGAGTCTATTATAAAGTATGTAATAGCTGAGCACTCGAAAGCAGTGACAGGATCGGACAAAGACAACATGGATTTACAAAAGATAAATCGTGCTTGACTAAACTACTGGAATTTTTTGAGGATGTAACTGGGAAAATAGATAAGGGATAACCAGTAGATGTGGTATATTTGGACTTTAAAAAGGCTTTCGATAAGGTCCCGCATAAGAGATTAGCCTGCAAAGGTAAGGCACATGGGATTGGGGGCAAGGTATTGACTTGGATAGAGAACTGGTTGGCGGACAGAAAGCAGAGAGTAGGAATTAATGGGTCTTTCTCCGTGTGGCAGGCAGTGACTAGTGGGGTACCGCAGGGATCGGTCCTTGGACCCCAGCTATTCACAATATACATTAATAATCTAGATAAGGGAACTAAATGTAATATCTCCAAGTTTGCAAATGACACAAAGTTGGGTCAGCGGGTTGTTGCGAGGAGCAGACTGAGAAACTCCAGGATGACTTGGACAGGTTGGGTGAGTGGGCAGAAGTGTGGCAGATGCAATATAACGTGGATAAATGCGAGGTTATCCACTTTGGTGTCAAAAACAGAAAGGCAGACTATTATCTGAATGGCAATAGATTGGCAGAACGGGAAGTGCAACGAGACCTGGGTGTCCTTGTGCACCAGTCGCTGTAGGTAAGCATGCACGTGCAGCAGGCGGTGAAGAAGGCAAATGGTATGTTGGCCTTCATAGCGAAAGGGTATAGGAACAGGGATGTCCTGCTGCAGTTGTACAGGGCCTTGGTGAGATCACACCTTGAGTGCTGTGTGCAGTTTTGGTCGCCTTATCTGAGGAAGGATGTTATTGCCATGGAAGGAGTTCAGCGAAGTTTCATAAGGCTGATACCTGAGATGGCAGGAATGACATATGAGGAGAGATTGGGTCGATTGGGCTTATACTCGCTGGAGTATAGAAGAATGAGAGGGGATCTCATAGAAACATATCAAATTCTGACAGGTCTGGAAAAACTAGATGCAGGAAGAATGTTCCCGGTGGTCGTAGAGTCCAGAACCAGGGTCATAAGATAAGGATAAGGGGTAAGGCATTTAGGACAGAAATGAAGAAGAATTTCTTCACCCAGAGAGTGGTGAACCTGTGGAATTCTTTTCCACAGAAGGTAGTTGAGGCCAAGTCATTAAATATATTCAAGAATGAGTTAGATATATTTCTTAAAGCTAAAGGGATCAAGGGATATGGGGAGAAGGCAGGCACACGGTACTGAGTTTGGATGATTAGCCATGATCTCATCGAATGGCGGAGCAGGCTCGAGGGTCCGAATGGCCTACTCCTGCTCCTATCTTCTATGTTTCTTCTATGTTTCTATGTTTACTAATCCTGGCTTCCTCTTAGTGCCCTTGCTATCTCCTTACCTTTCATTATTTTCTATGTCCTTTACCAATTTCCTTACACAGCAGAACTCAATGACTAGAATCCCTAAAACTTTTATCTGTGCTATCACCAATCCCATCTATAATAATCTAGCCCAAGGTGGTAGTTCCACGCTAGATATTACTTCCCACCTTTCATGATTCCCAAGGCTCGAGATTGCCTGTTCTGTCTCTCTATTTGTCTGTATCATTTGCAGTATGTGTTTATGGGACATTCTAGTTCATTCAATTATGGCCTTTAAAGCCAGAGACAGGGGAGGTATGCAGTGTCCAAATTGAGGAATGGTTCGAATGGCATCATCCTCCAGAGGCAGTTGCACCTGTCGATTACTAACTTTATGATGTTGTATCGGCACCAACATTTTAGCTCCAATATGCGTATTTCTCGTTGGAATCAAACAAAACTGATGTCTAGTTTAGGGCATTTGCTCCAACCCACTGTAATATAAGTGGCCGTAGTAGTCACACAATATAATAATTTTCCTTTATGCACCATTTTCAGTTTGGTCTTCGCCCGATTTATTTATTCCAATCTGGCATTTTGGTGATTCTTTGTCGAGGGTGAACCCATAAGGTGGAACAGTATGCTGACGGACTACATCACATCTACAAACCCATGCTGTCCCTTTCAGAGTACAACATTGCACATATGGTGCAATCCAACTTCCTCCCTTCTTAATCAGATAACTTGGATATTCCTCATACTGTTTATGGATCGGACCTAACCCTGAGCCTTCCACCATTCCATTCGATTCTACCCTATACACCTTCCAATGTTTTGTATCATTTACATTTTTCCTTAACAAAGGCAAGATCAATCGCACTGGCATAATATCTTCATTTATTTCCCATCCTAGGGGACAAAAACGTCATTCCCATTTGCTGTATGACATCATAGTCTATGTCGTGGTTCCTTTAAACCATTTTTTCCGTTGTTCTCATGAATAAACAAAGTGATTTGATTACCCTCTATATTCTCCAGTCCCTTCTGTAACACGTTCATCACAAATGTCACACAGAGCCTACACACGATACCTCTAGCAAGGCCTTGATTCTGGTCAACCTCATTGTTTGCCCACAATCTTTTTAATCGCCTCTTCATTACCTCATCGTGTTCCCACACACTTTCTATATCTATTCTGTTCATTCCTGTTGATCTTGCCGTGGCTCCTATTCCCAGCTCTCCTGTCAGCTCTCGCTATATTTGTGATTTAAACTGATTCTCCTTATGTTCCCTATCTTACTCAGCCCATGGTTCCTGTTCTCTATTCTTTACTGACACATCCTTTTAATAATTCTCCTATCATCTTGTCTATTAATTGTCAATATCTCCCTTCACATAATTTAGTTGACAGATTCAAGCTCTTGTTTAACACTTTCGATTTCAATTAACAATTTCAAAACGCACAACGTTGTTTAATACATTTCATGATTCAATTTCTTGTAGTCCAGTAACATTTCGGTCCTTTTCCTGGATCGGACAGGTAGAGTTTTATCTGCGAGGTGGAATTTCTTTTTTTTAGTCCCACATATATTTTAGTGTGATAAAGATCATCATCAGCGTTTGTAACTGGCAAACCAATAGTTAACATTACTTATCAACATAAGACATTTCTTAATTTAAATTATAACCGGCTGCCATTACCTTTAAAGTTTATATTGAAGTCCTTTGCACTGTTCTTGAATCACTTTTTGCCCTAGTGTGATACTAACTCTTAAACTGAACCCTATTAATTCCGTGACCAATTCAGTGTTTGGGTCAGGAAGTGTCCCATCCAACTTGGTTCAGGGGAGTCTTCCTGGTCTCCCGCATACGGGACTCCCAATCTTCCCAAGGAGCCAGCCTTAAGGTTATTTCTCTAGTACCATCGAAATTATGCTTCTGAGAGGCTGTACCTGGGTTTAGCACGGATTCCAAACTACAACCTTTTGAGGTCCTCTGCTTCCTCGTGGAGGTCGCCTCTCTCTTGGATCTATGTGTTGTTGTGGAAACTTTTCTCCCACCTTCAGCTTGTAGCTGATTTGCATACAAACATGCCCCCCCTCCCCCCACCCTTGTCCAGAGAGACAGGCCTCGGCCTCCGTGATATCTTTTTCTTATTTAATCTACCTATAAGCTTTCTTTCTTCAGTACTTAGTGGAGGTCTTGCAATTGACGACCATTACAGATGTAAGGAAATATTAATTTGATCAGCATTCGCTTTACTTCTAATTTTAAGTAATGTGTTTAACTCTATTCTGATTATTTCAAATTTGGTTTCTCTGTGGAGAATGAGTCCTGGCTAGTATCAGTAATGGTGACAATGAAACTACCAGATTGTCGTAAAGAACCATCAGCTTCACTAATGTTCTTTAGAGAAGTAAATTGTCTGTTCTTAACCGGTCTGGCCTACATGTGACTCCAGACCTTGAACAACTCTGCTTGAAAACTGATCGACTTGCTAGGGCATTTCAGAGGGCATTTAAGAGTCAACCACAATCCGTGAATGTTTTTTTAAAAGTTAGAATTTGTCTCACTCTCCTGAGCCGCATTAGCCATTTCATGTTGTGCAGTTGTCGATAACTGAGCATGTGTGAGACTCGTTCGAATGTCGTGAAATCAAGAAACGGCTGAGCGCACTGGATACAGCAAAGGCTATGGGCCCCGACAACATCCCGGCTATCGTGCTGAATACTTGTGCTCCAGAACTAGCCGCGCCTCCAGCCAAGCTGTTCCAATACAGCTGCAACTCTGGCATCTATCCCACAATATGGAAACAGCCCAGGCATGTCCTGTCCACAAAAAGCAGGACACATCCAACCGGCCAATCACCGCCCCATCAGTCTACCCTCAATTATCAGCAAAGTGATGGAAGGTGTCATTGACAGAGCTATCAAGTGCATTTACCCACCAAAAACCTGCTCATTGATTCCCAGTTTGGGTTCCGCAAAGACCACTCAGCTCCCAACCTCATTACAGCCTTGTTCCAAATATGGACAAAGGAGCTGAATTCCAGAGGTGAGGTGAGAGTGACTGCCCTTGACATCAAGGCAGCATATGACCAAGTGTGACATCAAGGAGCCTAGTAAAATTGAAGTCAATGGGAATCGGGGGGTAACGCTCCACTGACTGGAGTCATACCTAGCACAAAGGAAGATGGTTGTGGTGGTTGAAAGTCAATCATCACAGCCCCAGGACATCGCTGCAGGAGTTCCTCAGGGCAGTGTCCTAGGCCCAACCATTTTTAGCTGCTTCTTCAATGACCTTCTCTCCAACATAAGGTCAGAAATGGGGATGTTCGCTGATGACTGCACATTGTTCAGCGCCATTCACAACTCTTCAGATAATGAAGCAGTCCGTACCCACAAGCAACAAGACCTGGATGACGTTCAGGCTTGGGCTGATAAGTGGCAGGTAACATTCGCGCCACGGAAGTGCCAGGCAATGACTACCTCCAAGAAGCGAGAGTCTAAAAACTTCCCCATGACATTCAACGGCATTACCATCGCAGAATCTCCCACCATCAACATCCTGGGGGTCACCATTGATCAGAAACCTAATTGGAGCAGCCACATAAATAGTGTGGCAACAAGAGCAGGTCAGAGGCTAGGTATTCTGCGGCGAGTGTCTCGCCTCCTGACTCCCCAAAGCCTTTCCACCATCTACAAGGCACAAGTATGGAGTGTGATAGAATACTCTCCACCTACCTGAATGATTTCAGCTCCAACAACACTCAAGAAACTCGACACCATCCAGGACAAAGCAGCCCGCTTGATGGGCACCCCATCCATCACCTTAAACATTCACTCCCTCCACCACCGGCGTACCGTGGCTGCAGTTTGTACCATCTACAAAATGCATTGCAGCAACTCGCCAAGGCTTCTTCGTCAGCACTTCCCAACCCGCAACCTCTTCCACCTAGAAAGCAAGGGCAGCAGGCGCATGGGAACACCAACACCTCCAAGTACCCCTCCAAGTCACACACCATCCTTATTGGAAGTATATCGCCAATCCTTCATCGTCGCTGGTTCAAAATCCTGGAAATTCCTCCCTAACAGCTCTGAGGGAGTTCCTTCACCACACGGACTCCTGCGGTTCAAGAAGGCGGCTCACCACCAGCTTGTCAAGGGCAGCTAGGGATGGGCAATAAATGTTGACCTTGTCAGCGATGCCCACATCCCATAAACGAATAAAAAATATATATAACATACCAGATCTGACATCTGTACCAAGCCATTCTCGGGCTTTCAGGTGATCTTGAGAAAAGATTTTGAAATGCCTGGAGATCTTTGCTCATCTCCCTCTGCCTGCTCCCGATATCTCGGATAGTGGCCTTGCTATCAAATTCAGTTTCCTTATTGTTCAGTATGGACAATGACACAAACATCTCCAAGCGAAAACTTAACAAATTACTACACTCCCTGACTTTCACACTAATTTACATTAATATCAGATAGCACCCAGGTGATTTATGCCAATTCATCTAAGAAAAATGATTTTAGAGATCATCAAATGCTGGTTGTGTAGTTTTCCTGTTTACCTCTTATTTCCTCACTTAGTTCCTATAATTTAATGTTATACAGAATTCACCATTTCATTCATTCACCCCGGATGAAGTTTACTGTCCAATACAGTATTATCATAATATCTTTCAAGCATCGATCAAACATTCTCACTTGGTCCAAGTTCTAACCCATTTTGTTTGTTTAATTTTATTTAATCGAATTTCTTCTTGGAAATGTTATTCCCCAAAATTTGCCAGAGAGCAATTCACTCTACAAGATGAGGGGTGTCAGTTACTTTTAACACAAAAGTCTCCCCCCAAAAACTTCTTTCAGAATACATAGTTTGAACTCAACCCAATAGGTTAAAATCCTCAGTCCAATTTTGTCACCACGCTGCGACATTCGATGTCTGCAGATAAATTCTTGGAACTACCGGATCTCCATCAACCTCTATACGGTCCGAGAAACCGTGGACCCCTGTTTAACGGACAAAAGAAAGAGAGTTTCCATTGTGGCTCTGCTGAAGACCCCAAGCGGTTAACCTGATAATTCATAAGTTCCTTCTGTCACCGTGGGAACATATTTAAATCCAGCAATAGAAAAGTGGTTCCTTGATGATTTAAGAAAGCGGCAGACAGCAGAAAGGTTTAACTTCTTTGTAGGTTTTTAAGAAGGCGGAGCGAAACGTTGTCTGACGTCATTACGTCACTTCACGTAAATTTAAGCAAACTTTCCCAAACAACCAAACGCCATCTTTTTATTTTTTACCAGCAAAAATCGTGATCAACATCACTATGAACTTTCAACATTCTGTGAAGCAAATCTATTCCACTATAGAGTGTCTTTTGGTTTTTTTCTCAATGTGAAAGGCTCATGTTCGGGATTGAGACCGTCACACAATTTAAAATAACCAGCATTTCACTGTGGCCACAATGAAAATCGGGCTTTCACCATTTAATAGGTTAGTTAAACCTCAATAGTTCCAATTTAATTCTGACCAGTAGTTTATTGACTAAACACAATACAGAACAGATTAAAGTAAAATAAATCGCGTATGCTAGCAGTGAATGACATCTTTCCTTTTCTTTCTTCAGGTGTCTTTCCAAATGACTGTAACAATATTGAATATAACTGAACAATAAGTTAGTTTTTTTCCGGTGAAACACAACTTTTCACACTCTTACACAAAAGGGGAAAAGAGGGCGGAGCCACATGGCACCAAAAACCTTCACACAAGCTGTTCACAGAGGCACTACACTAAAACCTTGCAGATTTTAAGAATAGAAAAGGGACAGACTCTTTACCTTTCTCCTTTTTTACTCCATCATAGATTACCTTATCATTTTTTCCTCAAACCAATTTTCAATTTCTGATGTTTGCTACTTAATCTAATTTGGAAAAACAGTCAATTATAGCCAATACTTATTAGTTACCTTTCTAATTCTGCTGAAAACTGGTCAATGTAATTCAGCTGTCCGTTCCGTTTAATATTTGAAAACTTCCATCAAATCACAACCCCGCCCTTTCTTTAGAAATTCCAGGTAATACAAACGCAGTGTGTGTAATCTCCCCTCGTAATTTAACCCTTGAATTCTGATAAATCTCTGCACTCTCTCCAAGGCCAACATATCCTTCTAAAGTGTGGGTTGACCAGGGCTTTGTACAGTTGTAGCCTAACTTCTACCCCCTTGTATTATAGTCTTCGAGATATAAAGGCCAACATTCCATTAGCCTTTTAGATTATTTCTGTTTTACTGATCTATGTGCATGGACCAGATCCCCAAGTCTCTTTGGCCCTCCACTGTTTCTAGCTTTCCACCATTTAGAAAGTACTATCCCCTTTTATCCTTTTTATGTTCAAAGTGGATGACCTCACATTTCCAAAAGTCAGGAGTCTTTTAATGGTAGTTATTTGTAAATGTTGTGGATGTTTGTTCAGAATATTGCAGGCTCCAGTCTCCCCATCAGATCCCATTGTCTACTGTCCCAATTGAACCCTGACCTGTCTGCTGATAAGTGCTCTAATGATGGAGGCAGGTGGAACTTGAGTTGTCAAAGTAATGTTAGGTATCTCTGTTTAAGGATAGTTACTGAAAATGAAAATGTATTGTTGAAAAATGAAGGTTGTTCTCGTGACTAAACAATGAGGAGCAACAATATTGATATTCTGCTCTCAATCAGTCTTCCAAATGGTATAAAGTCGGTGTTCTGCTGACCCTTTGCAGGTCCTTCTAAAGCATATTTGGTGAGCATCGTCTTAGTTCCTGGACACATATTGTTCCAACTCATTGAGAACATGTCACCAGTTTGAGTCAGTAACTCGCTGTTCACAGGTGATCTACCCTCACATTCCGGTGAGAATAACAAGGGATGGGAAGAAGTTCTGAATGGAATGAAAGGCGAGGATGAACAGCCAGATCTCGGGATTTAAAGATTTAATTCCCTGACAGTACGGGTACAGAGAGTAAATCCATAATAAAAGCAGCAGGGATTCGAGTATAACAGAGAGGGACATTGAGCGCAACAGCAACAAGTAATAATGCATTTGGGCGAGGCTTTGGTTCGGCCACAGTTAGAACACGAGCTGCAGCTTTGGCCGCCTCATTATAATTCAACCCAAAGAGAGGCGCTCCCCAGAATGATGTCAACGTCCTGCGGAGTCTCATCGTTCCACTCCAGGGAACGTAATGTCCTCACTGAGTTACACAGTGCGGCTCTACTAATAACGGGAACGGTAGCGTAGTGGTAATGTCATCTGGACTAATGATCCGGAGACGTGAGTTCAAATCCCACCGCGGCAGCTGGGGAATTTAATTTCAGTTAATTAAATAAATCTGGAATAAAAAGCTAGTATCAGTAATGATAACTATGAAACTATCGGATTGTCGTAAAAACCCATCTGGTTCATTAATTTCTTTTAGGGAAGGAAATCTGCCGTCCTTACCTGGTCTGGCCTATATGTGACTCCAGACCCACGGGAATGTGGTTGATTCTTAATTGCCCTCAGTTGTAACTAACCACTACGAAACAAAATAATAAGAATGAAACTGGAAGAACCACCCGGCATCGACCTCGGAACTGGCTCCGTACATGGCAACGGCACACCCAGCCCAGTCGACCCTGCAAATTCCACCTCACCAACATCTGGGGACTTGTGCCAAAATTGGGAGAACTATCCCACAGGCCAGTCAAGCAACAGCCTGACATTGTCATACTCACCGAATCATACCTTTCAGCCAACGTGCCAAACTCCTCCTTCACCTTCCATTGGGTATGTCCTGCCCCACCACGGGTGGCGGCACCGTTGGAAACAGTCGGGAAGGACTGGCCCAAGGAGTCCTCATCATTGACTCCGGGCAAGCAAAACCTCCTGCTGATTACAACCTACCACCCTTCCTCAGCTGATCAATCAGTACTCCGCCATGTTGAACATCACTTGGAAGAAGCACTGAGAGTAGCAAGGGCACAGAATGTACTCTGGGTGGGGGCCTTCAATGTCCATCACCAAGATGTGGCTCGCTAGCACCACTGCTGGCCGAGTCCTGAAGGACATAACTGCAAGTCTGGACCTGCGACAGTTGGTGAGAGAACCAACATGAGTGGGAAACCTACTTTACCTCGTCCTCACCAATCTACCTGTCGCAGATGCATCTGTCCAGTTGCTTACCACCACTTCCCTGATGATTATAATTTTCTTGAGTTCCTCCTTCCCTTCCACTTCCTGATTTACATTTATTTCTGGAATGTTACTTGTATCCTCTATAGTGAAGACCGATTCAAAATAAACTGTTCAATTCAACTGCCATCTCCTGATTTTCCATTATTAATTCCCCAGACTCACTTTTGATAGTACCAACGCTCACTTTGTTAACTCTTTTCTTTTTAAATATCTATAGAAACTCTTACTAACTGTTTTTAAATTTCTAGCTGGCTTTCTCTCGTACTCTAATATTCCTCTCCTTATTAATCTTTTAGGCATTCCTTTCTGATTTTTATATTCTGTTAAATCTTCTGACCTGCCACCCATCTTTGCCCAATTATATTTTTTTTCGTTAAGTTTAATACCTTTAAATGTTTTAGTTAACCACGAATGGCGAGTCCTCCCCTGGGAATTTTTCGTTCTTGTTGGAATGTATATATTCCGTGTATTTTGAAATATCCCCTTAAATGTCTCTGTTGAACTATCTCTTAACCTAATTTGCCAGTTCACTTTAGCTAGCTCTGATTTCATGACCTCTTAATGCCCTTATTTAAGTTTAAAATACTAGTCTTGGACCCACACTTCTCTCTCTCAAACTGAATGGAAAATTCAATCATATTATGAGAGAGACGGGGAGAGAGACAGATAGTGGGGAGAAAGGCAGACTGGAAGAGAGAGAGCCAGGGAGGGAGACTGGTGAGAGAGACAGCGATTAGATGAGAGTGAGAGACTGTGGAGAGAGAGATACACTCGGGGGAAAGAGAAAGAGTGACTGGGGAGAGAGACAGAGATTAGAGGAGAGAGAGATTCTGGAGAGAGAGAGAGACTGGGGAGAGAGAGAGAGACTGGGGAGAGAAAGGGTGAGAGAGAGACTGAGAGAGAGAGAGAGAGACGGGGCGCGAGAGAATGGGAGAGAGGGACTGTGAAAAAGAGAGACTGTGGAAGGAGAGACTGGGAGAGAGAGGGAGAGAGATAGAGAATCAGGAGAGAGATTGCGAGAGCGAGAGAGAGGGTGAGAGACATAAATTGGGGAGAGAGACTGCAGAGAGAGACTGCGAGAGAGAGATTGAGAAAGAGAGGGTGAGAGAGAGAGACTGGGAGAGAGAAAGAGGATGAGAGAGAGACGGGGAGAGGGAGAGTGAGAGAGAGAGATAGTGGGGAGAGAGAGAGACTGGGAGAAAGAGATAATGGAGGGAGAGAGAGAGTCGGGCAGGAAGCTACAGACTGGGGGAGAGAGAGATGTGGAGAGAGAGAGAGACTGGGAGAGAGAGACGGCGGAGAGACTGGGGAGCGAGACAGAGACAAGAGAGAGCGGGAGAGAGATAGAGAGAGAGACTGGGGAGAGAGAGACTAGGAGAGAGAGTGAGGGGGAGTGAGAGATTCTGGGGAGAGATGGAGACTGGGAGAGAGATGGGGAGATAGATTGGGGAGAGAGAGAGAACAGGGGAGAGAGACTGGGAAAGAGAGAGACGGGGGAGAGAGAGATAAAGGGGGGTGAGAAAGAGAATGCTGAGTAAGAGAGACATGGAGAGTGAAAAAGAGAGAGAGAGACGTGTGACAGAGAGAGAGTCTGGGGAGCGAGAGAGAGACTGGAAGAGATGGAGAGACTGGGGAGCGAGAGAGAGATGGAATAGAGAGAGGGAGAGAGAGAGAGACTGGGGAGAGATAGACGGGGAGAGAAAGAGGGGGAGAGATAGAGAGTGGGGGAGAGAGATAGCCGAAGAGAGAGAAAGAGAGAGAAAATAGAGAGAGAGGGGAACTGGGGAGCGAGAGAGACTGGGGTGAGAGAGAGACTGGTTGTGAGAGAGAGACTGGGAGAAAGAGAGTGGGGAGGGAGAGCAAGAGATTGGGAGAACAGAGACTGAGGAGAGAGAGACACTGGGAAGCGAGAGAGACTGGGGTGAGAGAGAGATTGGGGTGAGAGAGAGGGAAGAGAGAGAGAGAGACAGGAGTGAGAGAGACGGGGAGGGGGAGAGGGACTGGGGAGAGAGAGAAAGGGTAGGGAGAGATAGACTGTGGAGAGAGAGACGGGGAGAAGGAGAGAGAGGGGTGAGAGAGAGGTTGGGGAGAGAGAGACTGAGAGAGAGAGATAATAGGGAGAGAGAAAACCTGGGGAGCGAGAGAGACTGGGGTGATAGAGAGACTGGGGGTGAGAGAGACTGGGGAGAGAGAGACCGGGAGTGAGAGAGAGACAGGGGAGCGAGAGAGAGACGGGAAGAGAGAGAGACAGGGAGAGAGACTGGGGGGTCAGAGAAAGGTGGGAGAGAGAGTGGGGGAGAGAGAGAGAAACTGGGAAAGAGAGAGAGAGTCTTGTGAGAGAGAGAATCTGGGGAGAGACAGAGAGACGTGTGGAGATGGAGAGAGACAGAGAGAGACTGGGGAGAGAGAGAGACTGGGGCGAGAGAGAGACGGGAGAGAGAGAGAGAGAGACTGGGGAGAGAGAGATATTGGGAGAGAGACAGAGAGACTAGGGGAGAGTGAGAGACAAGGGAGGGAGAGACTGTGGGTGTGAGAGAGACTGGGGAGAGAGGGAGAGACAAGGGGAGAGTGAGAAACAAGGGAGGGATAGACTGGGGGTGTGAGAGAGACTGGGGAAGTGGGAGACTAGGGGAGAGTGAGAGACTAGGGAGAGAGAGAGACTGGGAGAGGGTGAGACTGTAGGAGGGAGAGAGAGACCGGGGGAGAGAGAGAGACAATGACAGAGGGAGGTCACGAGAGAGAGAGACAGAGACAGATTGGCAGGGTGAGAGAGAGAGACAGGGACAGATGGAGAGAGAGAGACAGGGAAAGAGGGGGAGAAAGAGAGAGAGAGGGACAGATAGAGAGAGAGACAGGGGCAGAGGGGGAGAAAGAGAGAGAGGGACAGACAGAGAGAGAGAGAGGGACAGAGGGAGATAGAGAGTCAGACAGAGAGAGATAGGGAGAGAGAGACAGAGACAGAGGGATATGGAGAGAGAGACAGGGACAGAGGGAGATAGAGAGAGATACAGGGGCAGAGGGAGAGAGAGAGAGAGAGAGAGAGAGGGTCAGAGGGAGAGAGAGAGAGAGAGAGACGGAGAGAGAGAGAGGGACAGATGGACAGAGAGACAGGGGCAGAGGGAGATGGAGAGAGGGACAGGGACAGAGGGCAAGAGAGATTGAGATACAGAGAGAGAGAGAGAGAGGGACAGGGGGAGATTGAGAGAGAGACAGGGATAGAGGGAGATAGAGAGACAGGGACAGAGGGAGAGAGAGAGAGAGAGAGAGAGAGACTGGGACAGAGGGAGATTGAGAGAGAGAGGCAGGGATAGAGGGAGAGAGAGAGAGAGACAGACAGACAGAGAGAGAGAGAGAGAGAGACAGGGACAGAGGAAGATTTAGAGAGAGAGACAGGGATAGAGGGCGATAGAGAGTGAAACAGAGGGAGGGACAGGGAGAGGGGCACACAGCGAGAGAGAGAGGGGTGAGGGTCCAGGATAATGTGTTCCACTCCCCGGGACTAAGCCGGGTCTCACAACAACACAGGTAGAGCTGCTGCCCATGTACAAGGGCCGCTGGAAGGAGGCGAAAGCAAACAACATTTAGGCCCTAAGTGAATTTTTTTTTAAATCGGAAAATTACTTAAATCCGCAAAAAATACGGGAAAGTGATGTTGAATGTCCCGCGGTACGTTCCAGTTAAATTTTGCCAGATATTTTCCCCTTTTTGAAAGAGTTTATTAGGGTTATTTTATAATGTTATGGGGAGAGGGGGAAAAGATTGTCACCCGTCTGTACCTCCGAGTCTGTGAGAAACGGAGGGAACGACAGCAGAAATAAAGGAAACAACTTCTCCAGAACTGATCCCAACTCATCACCAAGACTGAGGAGAGAAAACCTCACCGCCTTCTTTGGATGATTAATCACTTTATTCACTTTCTTATTTGAGCTCCGTTTGGAGTTAGAGTTTACTTTATTTTATTGTTGCATGTTTAACGACAGCATTGAAGAGGGAAAGAGAAACTTGGAGCAACTTCTTCTGTCAAAGCTGCAATGAGACTAGAAAGAATTTAAAGACTTTTAATTAACTTTTCACAAAAAATTAACGTTAAAAACACTTTTTTCACCCTAATTTTCTGGTATGATTTTGGAAGCACCAATAATAAATCATTGTTACCCTCGTCTAAACAAGTTTCAAGCGGGTCTTGAAGTCCGAACGTTTTTAAGGAGGCTCTGAAACGCTTAAAACATTTTATAATTGAAATTTTACAATATTTGATTTTGAACGATCGACTGAAGTGAGTAGCTTCACACAAACATGCAACCATACTGTCGAGGAGGGGGAAGGCAGTGATGGATTTGGGGGGAGTTACATCCTACTTTTTATTTACTTTTTAAAAATAGCATTAAGACATTTAGAAAGAGAACCAAAAAAGTGGAAAAACACAAACCATTTTATTTTATATAATGTAAAAACAGAACATACTGGAAATACTCAGCAGGTCTGTCAGCATCTGTGGAGAGAGAGAGAGAAACAGCTTTAACGTTTCAGGTCTGTGACCTTTCGTCGGAACTGGAAAATATTATAGTTGTAACAGATTTTAACCAGGTGCAGAGGCAGGGAAAGGCGGGAGGGGAGGAAGGAACAAAAGGGATGGTCTGTGATATGTTGGAAGGCAGGAGTGGTTAAATCCGGTCTATGCACCTGATTAAAATCTGTTACATCTCTAACTTTTTTCAGTTGGGACGAAAGGTCACAGACCTGAAACGTTAACTTTGTTTCTCTCTCTCTGCACAGATGCTGCCTGACCTGCTGAGAATTTCCAGCATTTCCTGTTTATGTTTCAGATTCCAGCATCCGCTGTATTTTGCTATTGTGAACGTTTTCATTGTGTCTGTCGTTCTATAGTCTGAACAAGTCACAGGAATAATGTAAATATAGATTTTCTCTTAAATGTTTAGTGGAGTGTTAATAGAAACAAGAACTCTGTACTGATCTATGAAAAATGCAGGAAGCTACTTTAGATGAAACCATTATTTGTTTATTGAGAAAGACACACAAAATACTTTGATTGAACTGATAATGTACAATTTATATTTGCTATAAATGTTTGAATGAGGAGATTAAAAATGGAGAGCAACATGAAGTTTATTTCCTGCTATTTAATTGGTAAGTATCTAAAATAATTCAACACTTTTCGTGATAAGAGCAGGGATTAATAATGTGGAGAATGTTTGAGAGAAAAAACATTGGAAGCAAAATTTTTAAATTAACATCTTTACATCAACATATTAGTAAATATTTCCAAGTCAGTCTGATTGGTTCTCTTGTCCAGGAAGAATGATGAATATTTATTTGTGTTAAATCATTGCTTTTCCAGCTTTTTGATTTAATTCAGTGACACACATTGTGTATGTGTTTTTCTGCACTTGTGAAAAAGAGCTGCATTTCTGACATATTACATGGGGGGTGTACTGGTTCAACAAGACCACGTTTATTAATGGAAGAGTTTGAAGTTTGAAATACGGATGCCCATTATTGTTCAATTATTTCTAATACTGTGAACTAAAGAACTACAGCACTTTATATTTTTTGGTTGTCTGGTTGCATTGTGATTAATATTCTGATGACATATCTGGACGTACAGCACGTCAGCGCCATAGGAAAGCCGCTGCTCCCGCTGCTTGTGCAGCCATTGCTATAGTGACATGAGGGATGGGCTAATACGTTGAAAACTTTAACATTAATACAAATTGCACGAATAGATCTGCCTCATTCAGCTCACCTTGGGCTTTTGGATTGTTTGTCGATGTGTGACTGAGTGACGTTTCCGAAGTGTTAATTCATTATTCTGCAGTTGTTTTATATCCCAGTCATTTCTGACAAATTTTTGTTTAAGTAGAGTTTGCACATGATGAACTAAAAGCTTTTAATTAATTCTACCATAAACAAACTTGCAGAATGGGCATGTAAATGAGAAATTAATTTCAATATGGGTAACGTGAGGTGGTGCATTTTGGTGACAGGAATAAGGAGCCGAGCTACTCCTTCAAAAATAAGAGTCTGAGGGGGAAACATTCATTTGGTTAGCGCCTCTCTTTAGCGCATCTGAAGGGCGCTAATGCTGCACAGCAACTTACTGCCCGAGTGCAGCGATTTTTGCGCCACTCGGCAAATTGAGCTGTCGTTTTGCGGTGGTGCTAAACATTACCGCCTCGGTCACCTGTGCCCGCAGACCGTGAAGTCATGCGAGCGTGCAACGTCCCGGTAGCGCCCCGGACCGGAAATTAATTATCGTGCCCTCCCTTACCGCTTGCCGCTAGGAACAACAAGTAGAGGGGAACGTTTTGAAGAAGGGAAGGAGCTGCGGGAGCGCTATTTTTAGGCGTGCGCTTCCTGCTTTTTCTTGTTGGCAAAATCTTTGGCATACACAGGTTGAGAAGGAGAGAGACGTCTGGAGAGATTTAACGCAGTCCTAAGGAGTTTGGGTCCTGAGCAACACTTTTCATCTTCCTATTTCTCTGAGCTTCGTATTTACCACATTTAGAACATTTTAAATGGGGGCTGTACTAACTTGGGGTGTCATCCTCCAGCTTCACCTTAGGAGGCAGCAGAGGCGTAGAGAGAGAGAGTGGCAAACGTGGCCAGAGGGAGGAGGACCAATAGGCCTCTGCACAGGAGACCTTACTCTCCCTGGGTGTTCCGGCAGCAATTCTCCTCCTATATCCATTTCTCTGAGGAGCAGTGTTTCAGAATGCTGAGCTTCAGCAAGGAGGTGTTCACTGAGCTCAGCCACCTCCTGCAACCAGACCTGCAGCCTCAGCTCAGGACCAGGACCTCTCTGTCGGTGGCAGTGAAGGTGACGGTGGCTCTGAATTTCTATGCCAGCGGCTCCTTCCAGGCTTCAACTCGCGACAGAGCGAATATCTCCCAGTTCTCTGTCCAATGCTGCATTCGGGAGGTCACAAATGCTATCTACAAAAGGAGAAGGGAGTACATCTCTTTCCCCCTGATCTGGGAGAAACAGCGCGGTCGTGCATGTGGCTTTGCTAGGTTAGCGGGCTTCCCCATGATTCAGGGTGCCATTGACAGCACCCATGTGGCATTGCAGGTACCTCATGACAATGTAGAGGTGTTTCAAAACTTGAAGGGCTTTCACTCACTGAATATCCAGTTGGTGTGTGACCACAGACAGCGCTTCCTCGCCCTCAATGCCCACTATCCTGGCAGCAGCCATGATACTTTTAACCTGTACCAGACCGGTGTACCTCTTCCAACCACTGCATCAACCTCGTGGATGGCTCCTCGGGGACACGGGCTATCTACACTGCACCTGGCTGATGTCACCGCACCGTAACCCCAACACTCCTGCTGAGCTGCAATACAATCCAGAATGCTCCCAGTACTCTGAGCTATAGCGCCATCAGGAACTTCATTGAGCAGACGTTCGGCGTCTTGAAACAATAGTTCCGGTATCTTGATCACTCTGGAGGAGCCCTGCAGTAGTCACCCGAGCGAGTCTCGCTTTTGATTGTTGTGTGTTGTATGCTTCACAACCTTGCAATCATGAGGACCCAACCATTGCCACTAGGGATTGCTGCACTACCTCAGGAGGAAGAGGGAGAGGAGGAGGAGGGCGAGGAGGTGGAGGATGAAGAGGAGAGCACCAACGTGGGATGTTCCCCCTGAAAGGGCCTGATAAGACACCACTTCTGATGAAAGACAGAGAAGATGGCTTCTGGGATCAAGAAACACATCATCGCAAACATCCCGCAGCCCCTATTGCCGGGCAAAGCTCCAATGAGTCAAATCAGGAAAGTTGCAAATTTCCAATAAATGCTTTTATTTATATAAGAATCTGTGCCTTATTTATACAGGACAAACAATTAGAAACAAACACAAGAATTCATACACGAGCAAAACTCGTTCTTACCACATCAAGATAAGCATCGAAACAGTAAACACATATATTTAGATGAACATCAAACTTTCCAACAAACATTCCCCCCATTTATTGCATAATTTTTAGTTTTCGGCATTCGAGGGTGATCTCCATCCCCTGCACACTTCCCTCCTTCCCACCCTACTGCTCCTCTGTAATGTGGCCCCAGTGGTTGCAGCAAGGCTGGCGGAAGGCTGCTGAATGTTGGATCCAGATACTGCAGATGGCCTTGAAGGACGCCCTCGACCAGCTCTGGGCCTGGAGGGCCCGGCTGTGGACTGCACCAACTCTGCATGGGCGGCAGCAGTCTGGGCTGTCTGGGTTTAGGCCGTGGCAAGTGCAATGGGGAAGTGGCAGTGGTGCGAGCAGGAATGCTGTCATCCTGAGAGAGGACAGCACCTTCCTGCTCGACCGACACACTGTCACTCCCACGGGGCAGTAGCTCAGCATCCGGAGCATAGATTGCTG
The DNA here is from genome assembly GCA_030390025.1 of Squalus acanthias. Lineage (NCBI taxonomy): Eukaryota > Metazoa > Chordata > Chondrichthyes > Squaliformes > Squalidae > Squalus > Squalus acanthias. Next base: position 188,430 of record JASTWF010000356.1, on the reverse strand, counting down.
TTCAAGCGGTACCGTGAGATCGCCGGTGGACTGTGGGTGACCCAGCGAGGATGGCAACAGTCTGAGACTGGATGGCACCAGCCAATGACTTAATTGCAGCAATAAGCCATTGTGCTGCGTCGGACTGTGCTGCAACAGATCCTGCCTCCTCACACATTACACGCGGCATGGGCTCTGGATCCCCACGGTCTCCCTGCAATTTAACCATCCTCTACAACAAGGCAAGGATGGGTTCAAGGGTTTGTGCACAGTTGACAGCTGTGCTGCTGGCAGATTGCTCAACTCTCCTAACCAGTGCAACCATGCTGTCGGGCATTCTTTCCATTGTACCCATGTTCTCCGTGTGCCTGTTCATCAGCTGCGTATTCATGGTCGCTATATCGAGGTCTGCTTCCGATTCCTGTGCAGCAGAACTCGTGCATGCACTCACCACCCGCGGAGATGATCCCCGAGCTTCCCTTCCCCCATTGCATTGCTGCAGTCCGCTGGAATCTTTTGAGGATGCAACTGGTAGAATAGATAATGGAGAACCAGTGGATGTGGTGTAGTTGGACTTACAGAAGGCTTTCGATAAGGTCCCGCATAAGAGATTAGCGTGCAAATTTAAAGCACATGGGGTTGGGGGAAGGTACTGACTAGGATAGAGAACTGGTTGGCAGACAGGAAGCAAAGATTGGTATAAATGGGTCTTTTTCCGAGTGGCAGGCAGTGACTAGTGGGGTACCGCAGGGATCGGTGCTGGGACCCCAGTTATTCACAATATGTATTCATGATCTAGACGAGGGAACTAGATGTAATATGTCCAAGTTTGCAGACGACACAAAGCTGATTGGGCCTGTGTGCTGTGAGGAGGATGCAGAGAAACTCCAGTATGATTTCGACAGTTTGAGTGATTGGGTAGATGCCTGGCAGATGCAGTATAATGTGGATAAATGAGAGGTTATCCACTTTGGTGGCAAAAACAGGAAGGCAGATTATTATCTGAACGGCAATAAATTGGGAAAAGGGGAAGTGCAACGAGATCTGGGTGTCCTTGTGCACCAGTCACTGAAGGTAAGCATGCAGGTGCAGCAGGCAGTTAAGAAGACAAATGGTATCTTGGCCTTCATAGCGAGATGATTCGAGTACAGGAGCAAGGATGTCTTGCTGCAGTTATACAGGGCATTTCTGAGACTACACCTTGATTATTGTGTGCAGTTTTGGTCGCCTTATGTGAGGAAGGATGTTCTTGCCATGAAGGGAATGCAGCGAAGATTCACCAAACTGATACCTGGGATGGCAGGAATGACCTATGAAAGAGATTGTGTCGATTGGGCTTGTATTCGCTAGAGTTTAGAAGAATGAAAGGTGATCTCATTGAAACTTATAAAATTCTAAAAGGACTAAACAGACTAGATGCAGGAAGGATGTTCCCGAGGACGGGTGAGTCCAGAACCAGAGGTCACAGTCTAAGAATAAGGGGTAAGCCACTTAGGACTGAGATGAGGAGGAATTTCTTCACCCAGAGAGTGGTGAACCTGTGAAACTCTCTACCACAGAAGGCAGTTGAGGCCAATTCCTTAAATATATTCAAGAAGGAGACACATATATTTCTTAAGGCTAAAGGGTTTAACGGATATGGGGAGAAAGCAGGGACAGGGTACTGAATTTGGATGATCAACCATGATCTCATTAAATGGCGGAGCAGGCTCGACTGGCCGAATGGCCTACTCCTGCTCCAATATTTTATGCTCTTGTGCTTCTATGCTCTTCCTCCATGGCAAGAACATCCTTCCTCAGATAAGGCGACCAAAACTGCACACAATACTAAAGCTTTGGTCCCACCAAGGCCCTGTATAACTGCAGCAAGACATCCTGGCTCCTGTTCTCGAATCCTCTCGCTATGAAGGCCAATATACCCTTTGCCTTCTTAACCACCTGCTGCACCTGCATGCTTACCTTCAGCGATTGGTGCACAAGGACACCCAGGTCTCGTTGCACTTCCCCTTCTCCCAATCTTCTGCCGTTGAGATAATAATCTGCCCTCCTGTTTTTGCTACCAAAGTGGATAACCTGGCATTTATCCACATTATACTGCATCTGCCATGCATCTGCCCAATCACCCAACCTGTCCAAATCATATTGGAGTTTCTCTGCATCCTCCTCACAACACACACCCCCACCCAGTTTTGTGCCGTCTGCAAACTTGCAGATATTACATCTAATTCCCTTGTCTAGATAATTAATATATATTCTTAATAGCTGGGGTCCTAGCACCGTTCCCTGCGGTTCCCCACCAGTTACTGCCTGCAATTCATGCAACACCTTCTAATTGACCCTCATTCCTATATATAAAATGATCTCCTTACTTCGTTTACTGCATATTTTGCATTAACAGAATAAAATATAATTGGAGCCGAAAGCAAGATTCTAAATGCCAAGAAAACTTAGCTGGGTCTTTACCCTTATAAATTATTCCTCAGGCTGAAGAGTTGAGAGCTTCAGATACGTACCTGACATGATCCTACACTTCTCTGATGGCGTATCTTTCCGAATCCAATCCCTTTGCTTACAGCATAGCCCAAACTCTGATTCAACTCGTCAGACACTTGGCAGATGTCGTAAGAATGAGCCTTACGCGTGGTGAACTTAAAGTAAGCTTTAATCAACTGAAAAGGTGCTACATACAAAAGAGGTCTTACTCTATGCCTCTCAAGGATCCAACTGATCAGCCCAGTATTTATCCTGGACTAATCACAGGAAGTGATGTAATAAAGTTCGAGTCACAGGAAGCTGTATTGTGTTACCACAGCAGATATTATTTAACACAGAGAATTGTGAAGTGACAAATGAGAAGAGGCAATGTGATCTCAATGGTACAATTTTAAAGGGGTTGCAGTACAGAGGGACCTAGGCATGTATGTACACTAATCTTTGAAGGTGGAGGATAATTTGAGAAGTATGTTAATAAAGCATACGGGATCATTCGCTTTATTAATAAGCAGTAGAGTGCAAAAGCAAGGAAGTTATGCTAACACTTTATAAACCACTGATTCGGCTTCAGCTGGAGTATTGTGTCCAATTCTGGGCACCGCACTTTAGGACAATGTCAAGGCCTTGGAGCGAGTGCAGAAGAGATTTACTAGAATGGTACCAGGAATAATTGACTTCAGTTATGTGGAGAGACTGGAGAAGCTGTGGTTGTTCGGATTAGAGCAGAGAAGGTTAAGTGGAGGTTTGATAGAGGTGTTCAAAAGCTTAAATAAATGTAATAGAATAATTAAGGAGCAACTGTTTCCAGTGGCAGTGGTGTCGGTAACCAAAGGACACAGATTTAATGTGATTGGCAAAAGAACCAGAGACAACATGAGGAGGATTTTGTTTTACACAGCGAGTTGTTGTGTTCTGGAATGCGCTCCCTGAAAGGGCGGTGGAAGCAGGTTCAATAGTAACTTTCAAAGGGGATTTGGAAAAAATACTTGAGATAAAATAAAATACTAGGGAAAGAGCAGAGGAGTGGGATTAATTGGACAGATCTACCAAAGAGCCGGCACAGGTACGGTGGTCCGAATGGTTTCCTTCTGTACTGTATCATTCCATGATTCTATAATCACCGATACCTTAGAAAATAAGAAACTGAACGTGGCAGAAGAGGAAAGGGCTCTCGAGCTACAGGTGAACAAATAATTAAAATCAGTTTCACTGGACAGCAAAGCAATTAAAATGCTAACAATGAATTGGGGTTTATTTCTAAGGCGAAAGAATTCAAAAGAAGTGAAGTTGGCCAATGGTGTGAAGTGGTGTTCCACAAGGATCGGTGCTGGGAACACTTTTCTTCATCATTTACTTAAACAATTCGAACTCAGGAATCAGAAGTGCAATTTCAAACATTGTGGACGCCACCCAAATGGGGTTTATAGTTACTACAGAGGAGGACTGCTACAAAGTCCAGGAAGACCTTATTAAACTGACAAAATGGGCGTGTAACTGGCAAATGAAACTCATATAGTGAAATGTGAGGTAGTTCATTTGAATAGGAAGAATACGGAGGTCACAGACTCCTTGGAAAATAAGTGCCAAACGGGGTTGAGGGACAGAGGGGTGTGATGGTACAGTTACATAAATCACTAATAGTTGCAATGCAGGTTAATAAGGCCATAAAAGCAAAGAAAGCACTGGGGTTCATTTCTGGATGGATATAATTGTAAAGCACAGAAGTTATGTTAAACTTGTATGGAACATTGTTTAGACCACACTTGGTGTACTGTGAACTTAGTCTCCATCTTATAAAAAGGACATAGACGGACTGGCGAAGTACAAACAGTATTTACCAGAATGATACCAGAACTGAGAGGTTATACCTGACAGAATAGACTGAACAGGCTGGGGCTCGTTGCTTTAAGAAAGTTAAGACTGAGGGATAAACAGACAGTGTTATTTGAGATTATGAAATAGTTTCATAGGGTAGATTAGAGAAGGTGTTTCCACTTGCAGGACAGACCAGAACTTGGAGTCATAGATTTAAGATAGTCATTAATAAATCTAATGGGGAATTAAGGAGAAACATTTTTAACAAATGAGTGGTCAGAATGTGCAACTCGCTACCAGAAGGAGCAGTTGATGCGAATAGCACAGACACAGTTAAAGGGGGAAAGGAATAGAACGACATTTTTATTGGGTTAGATGAAAGACAGTCGGTGAAGGCTCGTGTGGAGCATGGACAACAACATGGACATTTTGAGTCGCATGACCTGTCTCTGTGCTGTAAATACTTTGTAAATTGTATTAAACATGTATGGGACCCGGGTCAGGTCACACTTAGAGAACTTTGCAAAGTTATGGTCTCAATAATGTAAAAATGACATAGAAGAACTGGAGAAAGTGCAAAAAATATTTACAACAACAACAACTTGTATTAATATAGCACCTTTAACATAGTAAAATAACCCAAGCGATTCATGGGAGCGTTATTGAACAAAACCTGACCCTGAGCCACATAAGGAGATATTTTTAAAGATGACCAAAAGCATAGTCAAAGAGGTAAGTTTTAAGCATCATCATAAAGGAGGAGGGAGATTTAGAGAAGCAGAAAGGTTTAGGGAGGGGATTCCTGAGCTTAAGGCCCAGGCATCTGAAAGCACAGCCGCCAATGGTGGAGCGGTTAAAATCGGGGATGTGCAAGTGACCAGAATTAGAGGAGCACGGAGATCTCGGGAGTGTTGAGGGGCTGGTGGAGCTTGCAGATTTAGGGAGGGTGAGGCCATGTAGGGATTTGAAAGCAAGGATGATCATTTCAAAATGGAGGCATTGCCGGAACAGGAGTCACTGTATGTCAGCGAGCACAGGGGTGGTGGTTTACCGGGATTTGGTGTGGGTTAGGTTACGGGCAGCACAGCTTTGAATGAGCTCAAGTTATGAATGGTGGGAGATCGGAAGCCGGCCAGGAGAGAGTTGGTGTTATCAAGTACAGAGCTACCAAAGGTATGGATGATGGTTTGAGTAACGGATGAGCTGAGGCAGGGCGAAATTCGTTGATGTTACCGAGGTGGAAGTAAGCCGTCCTGGTGATGGAGTGAATATCTGGTCGGAAGATCATCCCGTTGTCAAATACGACACCAAGGTTTCAAACAGCAAACTGGTGCTAAGGAGAGGGATGGAGTCCTTGGCTAGGCAACGGAGTTTGTGAAGGGGGCCAAAAGCTTCGGTCTCTCAAATACTTAGTTGGATGGCACCAGAACTGAAAGATTGCAGCTATCGGGAAAGTTTGAACAGGCTGGGCCTTTCTGCTATAGAAGAGAGAGTACTTAGGTGGGACCTGATAGAGATCTTGAAAATTATGAATGGGTTGGACAGTGTATTTGTGCAGAGAATGTTTACACTTGTGGGAGAATGCAACACTTGGGGGCATAAATAAAAGATAGTTACTAATAATTTCCACAGGGAAATAAGGAGCAAATCCTTTTCTCAGAGAGTGGATTGAATGTGGACCTCCCTACCACAGGAAGTGGTTGATGAAAATAGTTTAGATTCTTTCACAATGAAACTAGACGAGTAAATGCTCGAACGGGGAATAGAAAGATATTCTGAGAGATTGAGATGTGGTAGATGCAATGAGACGAGACTGGTGTGGAGCATAAAGACCAGCACAGACTGATTGGGTCGAATGGCCGGTTTGTGTGCTGTATATTCCATGTAATATAATCCTCTGAACTGCAGCTCAGCTCTGTCTGCCTACCTATTGACCACGCTCTTGCTCGGGAAGCTGCGAATGAATTGCTGCCCTCAATCGCTGAAGGGACTCTTTACAGAAGAGCTCAGAGTGAAAGCAGCAAACTAGTGGTCCTGTCCCGAAAGACAATGTGGGAAATGTCAGTCAGAAACAGTGCCGAGTCCTAAAAACAGTGCTCGCCCCGCCGCTGGCTGTATCTTCAGATCTCCAGCGATTGCTGGTGTAATTCAGTGGGTGGCAGTCTGGGGCTGAATACTACATTCCTGGCCTGGACACACTGGGAGCTGTCTCTGGGCTGCGCTCACTTGTTTCTGATTATTAATGAATTGAATAATTGAGGTAATCGGATATTTCACCGCCCTCTTCACCTGCTCTCTGAACATGGACTGGGTCACCCCATAAATAAATGTGTTTGTGCAGCAACTTAAATTCCGCAGCATAACTCCAACTTGTTGAAATATATATAAAGAATCAGTGTAATTAATGCGATCTGTTCCTTTAATATTATAATATCTGAATTCTATAACATATACCAGCCACAGCAGTATGAAGCTGGCGGATATGGTGAAGAGTAAAATCATAGACTTCCTTCTGCTCTCCATCTCTGGGTCTCTGCCCTTCTCTCCCTTGCTCTCACCTCTCAGTCCCTTACGGACCCGACTGGCAACTAAAATGTGTCTGACTGTCAGAGCGTTGAGCAAAAGAATTAAAGCGAATGGGATCAATGGGGTTAAAAACGAATCAAACCAATTAAATCCCACCCAACCGGGCTCAGTATAAAAGATCGGGATTGTGTCACAGAACCACGGCACATCGTCGATTATCACCCTGGGTTGATATATAAAGTAGAAGGGAACGTTTTTTAAACAGAGCAGAATGCCGGTTGTTCCCAGAACCACAGCCGCAGTTTTCTTGGTGCAATATTCAGTTTTCAGCTTCTGCCAACAAATGGCAACAAATCGATCAAAGGTGAAAGTGACGGTGAACCAGACAGAACAATCTGTGGCTGCACGAGACAGGACAATGAGAACACTACACACAGGGTAGATGGACAGGAAAGACCATAGGAAGTAGTTCAATCTGACTCGCCTCAGTATGACCTGAGTGACAATGAGCAGGAGATCCGCCGCTGCCATGCCCACCAGGTAGCGAGTGGTGCAGGTGGAGAGCCCGCACTTTCCCCTGGACAGGATCACAATCGCCAGCAAATTCACTGCAAAACACAGAAGGGAAAAGAGACTGGAAATTACTGATCACACATTCTCCGTGTCTGAGCCCAGACAGTAAGGGCTGGACATTAACACCCCAAAAACGAGCGTGTTGGGGTCAGGTCAGCGGTGAAAATTGAACAATATCCTTCCGATCCCAACCCACCTCCAACCCGCCCGCTTCTGAGTTTAATGGAGACGGGATAGGGGGCGGGCAGCGTACCTCTCCCAGGAGGCGAGTTGGCAATTTAAATACTGTAATGAGGTGGGCAGCCTCTGATTTAACCTGTTTTGCAGGTTTAACTACGGCTGGCCGGGTTCCTGGGCCTCGGGAACGATATCACCACACACCCCACAAAGCTCTACACATTGCCCGAAACCCCCCATGTATAGAAACCTGAGGTCGGGATCGGACATCACCAAGACTGGGGATTGGACACACACCCCGGGACCGGTCGAACCCCCGGGACCAGTCAAACCCCCGGGACTGGTCAAACCCCTGGGACCAGACAAATCCCCCGGGACCGGTCAAATGCCCCGGGACTGGTCAAAACCCCGTGACCAGTCAATCCCCCGGGACAGGTCAAACCCCCGGGATCGGTCAAATGTCCGGGACCGGTCAAATCCCCCGGGACAGGTCAAACCCCCGGGATCGGTCAAAACCCCCGGGACCGATCAAACCCCTGGGATCGGCAAAACCCACGGGACCGGTCAAACCCCCGGTCACGGTCAACCCCTCGGGACAGATCAATCCCCCGGGACTGGTCAAACCCCCTCGAACAGTCAAACCCCCGGAACAGGTCAAAACCCCGGGATCGGTCAAACCCCCGGGATTGGTCAAACCCCCGGGACTGGTCAAACCTACAGGACCGGTCAAACTCCCGGGACTGTTCCAACACCCGGGACTGGTCAAACCCCCCAGGACTAGTCAAACCCCTGGGACCAGTCAAAACCACGGGACCGGTCAAATCCCCGGGACTGGTCAAACCCCCGGGACTGGTCACACCCCCAATCCTGGTCAAACCCCAGGGATTGGTCGCACCCCTGGGACCGGTCAAACCCCAGGACTGCTCAAACCCACAGGGATTGGTCGCACCCCTGGGACCGGTCAAACCCCCGGACTGGTCAAATCCCCAGGACCAATCACACCCCCGGGACTGGTCAAATCCCGAACCAGTCAAACCCGCGGGACCGGTCAAACCCCTGGGACCAGTCACACCTCATGACCAGTCAAACCCCCGGGACAGGTCAAACCCCCGGGATCAGCCAAATGTCCGGGACCGGTCAAATCCCCCGGGACAGGTCAAACCCCCGGGATCGGTCAAAACCTCCGGGAACGATCAAACCCCTGGGATCGGCCAAACCCACGGGACCGGTCAAACCCCCGGTCACGGTTAACCCCTCGGGACAGATCAATCCCCCGGGACTGGTCAAACCCCCTCGAACAGTCAAACCCCCGGAACAGGTCAAAACCCCGGGATCGGTCAAACCCCCGGGATTGGTCAAACCCCCGGGACTGGTCAAACCTACAGGACCGGTCAAACCCCCGGGACTGTTCCAACACCCGGGACTGGTCAAACCCCCAGGACTGGTCAAACCCCTGGGACCAGTCAAAACCACGGGACCGGTCAAATCCCCGGGACTGGTCAAACCCCCGGGACTGGTCACACCCCCAAGCCTGGTCAAACCCCAGGGATTGGTCGCACCCCTGGGACCGGTCAAACCCCCAGGACTGGTCAAATCCCCAGGACCAATCACACCCACGGGACTGGTCAAATCCCGAACCAGTCAAACCCGCGGGACCGGTCAAACCCCTGGGACCAGTCACACCTCATGACCGGTCAAACCCCCGGGACCGGTCACACCCCCGGATAAGGTCAAACCCTCGGGACTGCTCAATTCCTCGGGACCGTTCAAACCCCCGGTACCGGTCAAACCCCCTGGACCGGTTACCCACCCTGACCTGACAAACCCCCGAGACCGGTAAAACCCCCAGGACTGGTCCAATCCCCGGGACAGATCAAACCGTGGAGTCCGTGATCGGACACACTGCAGGATCAGGCACCCCATCCAACACAGTGTCGTCCATCGGAACTACTTTGTCCTGCTCCGGAGTCCCCACACCCAGTCCGACTGGAAGCGCGACTGTCAATCAGGCTGACTTCCGGGTTTGATCCAGTCAAGGACAAAGGAAGTACGCTGTGGAGTTAAGTCACCCCAACGTCTGGGAATACCTGGACTTCCAGGTATCCTCCTGTTATTCCGCATCCACCCCCTTACCCTCCAGCCTTCGTACATAACCCGCCTCTGTTAATATCCAGGCAGAAGTATTGTAGAAAATGCAAAATACTGAGACTGCTGTAAATCTGATAAGAACATAAGAACATAAGAAATAGGAACGGAAGTAGGCCATTCGGCCCCTCGAGCCTGCTCCGCCATTCATGAGATCATGGCTGATCTTCTGCGTCAACTCCATTCACCGAACTTATTGCCATATCCCTTGATGCCCTTACTAGACAGAAATCTATCGACCTCTGTTTTGAATATACCGAATAACTGAGCCTCCACAGCCCACTGGGGTAGAGAATTCCAAAGATTCATCACCCTCTGTGTGAATACATTTCTTCTCGTCCTGGTCCTGAATGGCCATCCCTTTATCCTGAGGCTGTGGCCCCTGGTTCTAGACTCCTCAGCCAAGGGAAACATTCTCCCAGCATCCACCCTATCAAGCCCTGTAATAATTTTGTATGCTTCAATGAGATCCCCTCTGATTCTTCTGAATTCAAGAGAATATAGGCCTAGTCTACTCAATCTCTTCTCATACGACAGTCCCACCATCCCAGGAATCAATCTCGTGAACCTTCGTTGCACTTCCTCTATGGCAAGTATATCCTTCCTTAGGTAAGGAGACCAAAATTGTACACAGTACTCCAGGTGTTGTATCATCAAGACCCTATATAATTGGAGTCAGACTTATTTACTCCTGTACTCAAATCCTCTTGTAATGAAGGCCAGCATACCATTTGCTTTCCTAATGGCTTTCTGCAACTGCACATTCACTTTCAGTGACTCATGCACAAGGACACCGATGTCCCTTTGATCATCTGCATTCCCAATCTTTCACCATTTAGGAAATATTCTGCCTTTCTGTTTTTTCTACCAAAGTGGATAACTTCACATGTATCCACAAAATAATCCATCTGCCATGTTTTCGCCCACTCACTGAGCCTGTCGAGATTCCCTTTAAGCCTCTTCACATCAACTGACACTGCCACCTTACTTTGTGTCATCAGCAAATTTGGAAATGTTAAATTTAGTTCGCTCATCCAAATCATTGATATAGATTTTGAATAGCTGGGGCCCAAGCACCGATCCTTGGAGTACCCCACCAGTCACAGCCTGACATCCTGAAAAAGACTCGTTTATCCCTACTTTTTGTTTTTTGTTTGTTAACCAATTCTCAATCCATGCAGATATTTAACCCTCAATTCCATGTGCCCTAATTTTGTTCACCAACCTCTTGTGTGGGACCTTATCAAAGGCCTTCTGAAAATCCAGATAAACCAGATCTACCGGTTCCCCTTTGTCTACTCCACTAGTTACATCCTCAAAGAACTCCAATAGGTTTGTCAAACAGGCCTTCCCTTTCATAAATCCATGTTGACTCTGCCCAATCTTACTATTAGTTTCTAAGTGCCCAGTTATTGCATCCTTTAAAATAGATTCCAGCATTTTCCCAACTACTGATGTGAGGCTAACAGGTCAGTAGTTCCCCGTATTCTGTCTCCCTCCTTTCTTAAATAGCGGGATTACATTTGCTATCCTCCAATCTGCAGGAACCGTTACAAAATCTATAGAATTTTGGAAGATGACAACTAATGCGTCCACTATCCCAATGTCCACCTCTTTCAAAACCCCAGGATGTCGGTCATCCAGTCACTGACATTTATCGACTTTTAGTCTCATTAATTTTCCTAGTACAGTTTTTTTACTAATAAATATTTCTTTAAGTTCCTCATTCTCACCACACCCTTTGTTTTCTCGTATTTCTGGGAGTTTTTTTGTGTATTCCTCCTTGAAGTCAGAAACAAAGTATTTATTTAATTCCTCAGTCATTTCCTCATTCCCCATTATAAATTCTCCCGTCTCTGACTGTAAAGGACCTACATCTACCATCGCCAGTCTTTTCCTTTTCACATACCTATAGAAGCTTTTACAATCCGTTTTCATATTTTTCGCTCGTTTGTGCTCATATTCCATTTCCCCTTTCTTCATCAATTTCTTGTTGTCTCTTGCTGATTTCTAAAAAGATCCCAATCCTCAGGCTGACTGTTTTTTATGGCAACTTTATAAGCTTCCTCCTTTGACTTAATACTAGCTTTAATTTATTTAAAAAAACAATGCTGAAAACTCTCTGCGGGTCAGGCAGCATCTGTGCAGAGAGGAACAGAGTTAACATTTCAGGTCGATGACCTTTCATCAGAACGGGAAGATATCAGGGAATAACAGTATTAATGCAATGATAGAGTCATAGAAAAGTGCGGTTGCATGAGGAAAGAACAAAGTCTGTAATTGGCTGGAGGGCAGGAGTGATTCAATGACAAAAGGGATGATGGTGCAAGGCGAATGGGACAATTAAAGAAACAGAAGATGGATCTAGAGGAGGTGTAAATGGTTACAGCAGAATAACAATGGGGAGGTGTAGTAGGGCACGTGTGGCAGAGAAAGTTGGGTAGACCCCAGGTGTTTGGACAAGCCCGCTGGCCGTGTACCGGGATCGCCGGCACAAAGCTCCAGCCCCCTCCTCCTTCACTCCCAGTGGCTCTGGTGGAGCCATCCTCCATTACCAGCACATGTCGTCCGAGAAAACGGGAGCGGCCGTTATGATCTAAAGTATTTTAACTTCGTGTTGAGTCCGGCAGCCAATGAAATTCCTAACCGAAACATATGGTGCTGTTCCTCATTGAGTTTAACGGGGAACAGTGCAGGAGGCCGAGATCAGAGAGTTCAGAGTGGGAGTGGGATGTAGAATTAAAGTGGCAAGTTACCTGAAACTCAGGATAACACTTGCGGACTGAACGGAGGCGTTCAGCAAAGCAATTACTCAATCTGCGTTTAATCCACTCAATATACAGGAGACTGGATCGTGGGCAGCGAGTATGATATACTAAATTGGAAGAAGTACAAGTAAATTAGTCTTTCACGTGAATGGACATTATGGGGCCCTGGCTGGTGAAATGGAAAAAGGGGAAGGGAAGCTGCTGCATCTCCTGCGCTTGCATAGGAAGGTGTCGGGAAGGGGAGTAGATGTTAGGGGTGACGGAAGAGTGGACCAGAGTGTCACGAGGCCGGGATGACGGGAAAGAAGGGGAAGATATGTGTGTTGGTGGCCAAAGCTGTACATGACGGAAATGGCAGAGGATGATCCATTGAATGTGAAGGCTTGTGCAGTGGAAGCTGAGGAACAGGGGAACCCTATATGGGTTCTAGCAGGGAGGGCAAGGGGTGATGGGAGCAATGCAGGATTGACACGGTCGAGGGCCCTATCAATCACAATGGAGGTGAATACTCTACTGAGGAAATATGAAGACATTTCGGAAGTACTGGTGTGGAAGGTGGCATCGTCAGAACATATGCAACAGTGGCAGAGGAACTTTGAGAACAGAATATAGCCCTTCCAGGAAGCCGGGTGGGAAGAAGACTACTCAAGATGCCTAAGGGATTTGGTGGGATTATAGTAGATATTGCTGGACGGCCTAGCCCCTGAACTGAAGATCGAGAAGTCGAGGAAGGGAAGGGAAGACCACTGTGGTTCAGCATTTACATGTTATTCCTGTATTTAAAATGGAAGATAGAACAATTCCAAGGATCTACAGCACAGTTAGCATAACGTCGATTGTAGGAAAGATAATGGAATCCTTACTCAAAGATGTAACAGCAAAACATTTAGAAACACAAAATATAATAACTAGTAGTCAGCAGGTTTTCCAAAAGGGAATAATAGAATGGTTACAGCACAGAAGGAGGGCATTCGGCCCGTCCAGCCCGTGCTCACTCTCTGCCTATGCACTGCAGCTAATCCCATCCACCGCCCTTTCGCTGTAGCCCTGCAATTTTTTTTCCTTCAGGTACTTATCCCATTCCCTTTTGAAAGCCACGATTGAATCTGCCTCCACCACGCTTTCAGACAGTGCGTTCCAGATCATAACCATACGCTGCCTTAACAGTTTTTTCCTCATGTCGCCTTTGGATATTCAGCGCATCACCTGAAAGCTGGGTCATCTGGTTCTCGACCGTTCCACCAATTGGAACAGCTTCTCTCTATCTACTCTGTCTACTCTGTCTAGGCCCCTCATATTTTTGATCACCTCTATCAAATCTGCTATCAATCTTCTCTGCTCTAATGAGAACTACCCCAACTTCTCTGGTATATCTACATAACTGAAGGCCCTCATCCCTGGAACCATTCTTGTAAATCTTTTCTGCACCCTCTCTAAAGACTTCATGCCCTTCCTGAAGTGCGGTGCCCAGAATTGGACACAATACTCCAGTTGTGGCCGAACCAATGTTTTATAAATGTTTATCATAACTTCCTTGCTTTTGTACTCTGTGCGTCTATTTGTAAAGCTCAGATTCCCGTAAGCATTTTTAACCGCTTTCTCAACCTGCCCTGCCAACTTCAACGATTTTTGTACATGTACCCCCAGTTCCCTCTTTTCCTGCACCCCCTTTAGAATCTCTTGCTTGAGTAACGTCAGTGAATTCTTTGAATAAGTATCAGAAAGTGTAGATAAGGGTAATGCATTAGATGTAATAAACTTAGATTTTTTTCAATCTATTCGATAAGGTACCACATAGCAGACTGAATCACAGAGCAAGTGGAGTTGGAGACAAGCCGCAGGATGGATAGCAAGATGGCTGCAAGAACAGAAAATAGGGAGTAGTGGATAAAGCTATTTACTCAGATAGGTGAATGGTGAGAAGTGCTGTTCCACAAGAATCGGCGTTGCGACCACTGTTGTTCACCATTTACATAAACGATATTGATTCGGGAAGTAGAAGCACAAATTCAAAATTTGCAGACGAATCCAAATTGTGAATACAGTTAATACAGAGGAAGAATGCAACACAATACCTGAAGACATTTATAAACTTGCAGAAAGGGCGTTTAAATGCAAAATAAATTTCAATATAGCTAAGTGAGAGGTACTGCATTTTGCTAGGAAGAATAAGGTTCCCAAATACTACTTGGAAATTCAGAGTCGCAATGGGGTGGCGGGGTACCGATTAACACATCATTTAAAGTAGCAACGCATGTTAACAAGGCCATAAACATGCAAACAAAGCACTGGGGTTCATTTCATGAAGAATAGAATCCTAAAGCAAAGAGGTTAGCTTAAACCTATGTAAAACCTTGGTTATAACACACTGAGCGTACTGTGTGCAGTTCTGATCTCCAAATTACATAAAGGATATTAATGCTCAGGAGAAAGTGCAATTTTTTGACAAGGATGACATCAGAACAGAGACATTATAACCATTAGGAATGATTGAACAGGCTGGGGCTCCTTTCTGTACAAAAGAGAAGGCTGAGGGGTGGCCTAATAGAGGCAGTTACATTTTGAAGAGGTAACACAGGGTAGATGTTTATACTTGTGACATGATTGCAAAATTGGAGATTATCGATAAAAGCTGGTCACTAATAAATCCAATACGGAATTGAGGAGACATTTCTTTACTCAGGGATTGGTTAGAATGTGGAACTCGATTCAAAATGGAGTACTTGAACCGAATAGCAGAGATGCATTTAAGGGGCAGCGAGATTCATAGAGTCATGTTCTTCTTTCTTCTCTTTTTATGCAATCCCTAGGAACCGAGGATGACTTGCTACCACTTTAAAAATGAGTTCTCAGGTGACTGATGAGTGCAATGCGGGACCTACAGTCTCTGTCACAACTGGGGCAGACGGTGTTTGAAGGGGCGGGTGGGTGGGGTGCTTGGGTTGACGTGCGCTCCTTCCGCTGTTTGCACTTGGCTTCCGCTTGCTCCCGGCGAAGAGACTCGAGGTATTCGTTGCCTTCCCAGATGCTTCTCCCCCACTTTGTGCGGTCTTGGGCCGGGGATTCCCAGGTGTCGGTGGGGATGTGGCACTTTTTTAAGGAGACATTGAGGGTGTCCTTGAAGCGTTTCCTCTGCCCACCTGGGGCTCTCTTGCCGTGCCGGAGCTCCGAGTAGTGCACTTGCTTTGGGAGTCTCGTATCGGGCATGCGGACGTTGTGACCCGTCCATCGGAGCTGATCGAACGTGCTTAAAGCTTCGATGCTGGGGATGTTGGCCTGAGCGAGAACACTAACGTTGGTGCTCCTATCCTGCCAATGGATTTGCAGGATCTTGCGGAGGCAGCGTTGGTGGCACCTCTCCAGTGCTTTGAAGTGCCTGCTGTACATGTTGACCATGAGCTTGGTGTCGGGTTTGAGGTGCTGGACTTCAAACAATCTCTTTCTCAGGCGACCGAAGGCTGCACTGGCACACTGAAGCCGTTGTTGGACTTCGTCATCGTTGTCTGCCCTTGTTGACAGTAGGCTCCTGAGGTATGGAATGTGGTCCACTATGTTCAAGGCCTTGTCATGGATTTTGATAATCCGAGGGCAGTACTGTGTGGCGGGAGCAGGTTGTTAGAGTTTCTTTGTCTTACGCATGTTTAGTGTAAGGCCCATGCTCTCGTACGCGACGGAGGTTGAACAGTTTACCGTTTGTTCTGTAAATTAGCTCCACTCCAGCGGGGAGCTTACTGAGGGTGAGATGGAGCATTGCCGCAAAGTAGATCGAGAAGAGCGTTGGTGCGATGACACAGTCTTGCTTGATCCCGGTCCGTACATGAATTGGGTCTGTGGAGGAACCATTGGTCAGGATCACAGCTTTCATGTCATCGTGAAGCAGGCGGAGGATGGTGACAAACTTTTGAGGCAGCCGAATTTGAGGAGGACACTCCTTAATCCCTCACAGTTGACAGTGTCAAAGGCCTTTGTGAGATCAAAGAAGGCCATGTACAGCGGTTGGCGCTGTTCCCTGCATTTCTCTTCTAATTGGCACGCGGTGAAGATCATGTCCATTGTGCCCCTTAGTGGACGGAATCCGCATTGCGACCCTGGGAGGAGCTCTTCAGCCACTGGGAGAAGACGGTTGAGGAGGATTCTTGCGATGCCTTTCCCTATGGCAGACAGCAAAAAAACTCCTCTGTAATTACCGCAATCGGTCTTGTCACCTTTCTTGAAGATGGTTACAATTACGGCGTCGCTGAGATCCTGGCATGCATTCCTCCTTCCAGATAAGAGGAATGAGTTCATGAATTTGCGCCAGTCGTGCTTCTCCGCCATGCTTTAGCGACTCGGCTGGGATTACATCTGCTGCTGAGGCCTTGTTGTTCTTCAGTTGTCGGATGGCCTTTTCAATCTCTTGCCGGGCTGAGGTTGTGCTGAGGGGGTGGCGGGTAGCATGCTGCGGGATAGCGTTGAAAACACACACGTCGAAGATAGATTCTCGGTTAAGGAGATCTTCGAAGTGCTTCTTCCAGCGGGCACTGACTGCCTCCCTGTCCTTGAGGAGTACCTCTCTGTTCTTGGCCCGCAGTGGGGTAGGGCCTTGGGTGCTTAGGTCGTAGGTGGTCTTGACTGCGCTAAAGAATCCACGCACGTCGTGGTTGTCGGCTAGCTGCTGGATCTCCTGTGTTTTATCCACCCACCATCTGTTCTTTAGGTCGCGAGTTTTTTGTTGGACCTAGGCCTTCAGGCGTCTGGAGAGCTGCTTTCATCCTCTCGAGTTATGTTGCTGTTTCCAGTTCAGGAATGCCTTGCGCTTGCAGCTTATTAGCTCCTGGATCTCCTGGTCGTTCTCGTCGAACCAGTTTTCGTGTTTCCTTGTCGAGTGACTGAGCGTCTCTTCACAGATGCTGATTATGGAGTCCTTGAGTGCAGGGCAGGCGCTGTGGACACTCTGTGTCTATGCATCACTGGAAGTCGTCAGTTTGGTTGTGAGGCGCAGGCTGAATAGAGCTTTCTTAGAGGGGTCTTTGAGTGCTCCAGCGTTATTTTTTCTGCGGCATTGTTTCTGTTGCCGCCGCTGTTTTGGGGCTACATTGATGGAGATTACACAACGGATTAGGCGGTGGTCTGTCCAGCAGACGTCAGCTCATGTCATGGCACGGGTGATGCGTATGTCCTTGCGGTCCCACGCTCAGACGATGACGTAGTCCAGCAGATGCCAGTGCTTGGTGCGAGGGTGCTGCCATGATGCCTTGTACTTGTCTCTCTGCCGGAACAAGGTGTTGCTTATGACAAGGCCATGTTCTAAGCATTTCGTCTGGCCGAGGGTACCGTTGGAGTTGAATTTTTCTTGCAACCTCTCTGCCGATCACACCTCCCCAGAGGTCTGTGTCCTTTCCAACTCTGACATTAGAGTTGCCAAGGAGGATCAGCTTGTCGCCCGTTGGGACTCGGGACAGGGATTGTTCGAGGCTGGAGTAGGATTCCTCTTTGGTCTCGTCGGTGGCTTCCAGTGTTGGGGCATACTCACGGATGACCGTAGCACACTGGGTACGTGCTAGGTTGAACCGAAGAGTCATGAGGCACTTTTTATACCGCAAGGGGAGTCTCTGAGATGCCCAACTAGTTATTTTTTTATGGCGAAGCCTACCCCATGGAGGCGGCGTTCTTCTTCAGGTTTGCCTTTCGAGAAGAAGGTGTAGCCACCGCCTTCCTTCTTGAGCTGGCCTTCCCCTGCCCGCCGGGTCGCGCGTAGGGCGGCGATGTCAATGTCGAAACGTCTGAGCTCCCGGGCAACGATAGCAGTACGGCATTCCAGTCTGTCACTGTTGGGGTTGTCCGTGAGGATCATGACGTTCCAGGTCCCGAACTTCATTTTAAAGGGTGTAAGATGCCTGTGCGTGAATTCTTTTAACGTGGGGTGGCCGTTGCACACCAGCTACCACACAGGCTTGACAGAGCAAGGTTTTGTTCCATTTGCAAGGGGATCCAAGACGATTGGAAAACCAGGCTCTGCTACAACGGCCTAGCCCACACACACAAACATAAGGCTACTGTCCTCCTCCCTCCTTCCCGCAGGTCCTCTCTGCCTGGGTTTCGTAGGATGCATTGTGGTCCTTCTGACCCCGCTGTTGGCCCGTGCCGCACCTTCCCTGGGCCCCGACCCCGCTGCTTGTCCACGCTGCGCCACTCCTGGGCCTTGATCTCGCTGATGGTCTCGTCCTCGCTCTTGGGTCTCAGCCTCGGACATGAGTGATGTTGTCTCTCACAGGATTAAATTAGCACTGATATTGTCAAGATCCCTGGCCCCGAGCTCCACTCGCGATCCACTAGTCACTAGATCACTATTCCAGTGGAGAAGCGTAGTATTGATAGAAGAGAGGTCTGGGAAATTGGAAGCTAAGATTAAGTGAAGAGCCAGTGCTCACAGATGAGAACAAAGAACAGGCATGGTCGGGGGATAGGCAGTGGGCTCAGGTAACTTTAAACTTGCAGCTTAAACTTGCATTTAAAATGCACCCACTATTAAGAGCAAGGGGAACTTAAACAGCAGAAGAGAGGAGACTGGGGGAGAAAGAGCAAAGGATGGCAACGGCTGGCTAAGAATGGCAAAGGAGCCCCCTCGTGAGCTGTAAGCTCAGGAGCCATCTTGTCTGGCTATTGTTGCCATAGTGTCATAGAGTCACAGAGTTATACAGCAGAGAAAGAGGCTCTTCGGCCCATCGTGTCCGCGCCGGCCATCAAGACATATTTATTCTAATCCCATTTTAGAAGCACATTGTCCATAGCCTTGTATGCTATGGCGTTTCAAGTGCTCATCTAAATGCTTCTTGAATGTTGTGAGGGTTCCTGCCTCAACCACCCATTCAGGCAGTGAGTTCCAGATTCCAACCACCCTCTGGGTGAAAAAGTTTTTCCTCAAATCCCCTCTAAACCTCCTGCCCCTTACCTTGAAACTATGCCCCCTGGTTATTGACCCTCTACTAAGGGGAACATGTCCTTTCTATCTACCCTATCTATGCCCATATTAAGAACGTACACATCACTCAGATCACCCCTCAGCCCTCTCCGCTCTAACGAAAACAACCCCAGCCTGTCCAGCCTCTCTTCATAGCTGAAGCGCTCCAGCCCAGGTAACATCCTGGTGAATCTCAACTGCACACTCTCCAGTGCAATCATATCCTTCCTATAGTGTGGCGACCAGAACTGCACACAGTATTCCAGCTGTGGCTGACTGGCGTTTTGTACAGCTCCATCATAACCTCCCTGCTCTTATATTCTATGCCTCCGCTAATACACTTCTTGAACAATGGTACTACGTTAGCTGTTCTCCAATCCTCTGGCACCACCCCTGTGGCCAGAGAGGTTCTGAAAATTTGTGTCAGAGCCCCTGCAATCTCCTACCTTGCCTCACACAGCATCCCATATGCCTTTTTAAACACCTTATCTACCTGTCCTGCTGCCTTCAGGGATCTATGTACATGCACACCAAGGTCCCTCTGATCCTCTGTCCTTCCTACCATTCATTGTGTATTCCCTTGCCTTGTTTGTCCACCCAAAACGCATCACCTCACACTTTTCAGGGTTAAATTCCATTTGCCACTTTCTGCCCATCTAACCATTTTGTCTATATCGTCCTGCAGCGTGAGGCTTCCCTCCTCGCTATTTACCACTCCACCAATTTTCGTGTCATCTGCGAAATTACTGAGCATACCTGCTACTTTCATATCTAAATCATTAATGTACACTACAAACAGCAAAGGACCCAACACCGATCCCTGCGGTACACCACTGGTCACAGGCTTCCAATCACAAAATCAACCTTCATAAGAACATAAGAACATAAGAAATAGGGGCAGGAGTAGGCCAATTGGCCCCTCGATCCTGCTCCACCATTCAATAAGATCATGGCTGATCTGATCCTAACCGCCAATCTACTATCACAGAACCATCTCCTGAACCTAACAGAATTGGACACACGAAATAGGAGCAGGATCAGGCAACACGGCCCCTGGGCCCGCTTCGCTACCCACAGGGCCATAACCGATCCGAACCGAGACTCATGTCCAAATTCCTGCCCGCTCCCCGTAACCCTTATTCCCCTTTACTTCTAGGAAACTGTCTATTTCTGTTTTAAATTTATGTAATGATGTAGCTTCTACAGCTTTTTGGGGCAGCATATTTCATGGACCTACCACCCTCTGAGTGAAGTAGTTCCTCCTCATCTCAGTTTTGAAAGAGCAGTCCCTTATTCTAAGACAATGCCCCCTAGTTCAAGTTTCACTCATCATCGGGATCATCCTCCCCGCATCCACCCGATCCAACCCGTTCACAACCTTATATGTTTCAATAAGATCGCCTCTCATTCTTCTAAACTCCAATGAGTAGTGTCCCAATCTACCCAACCACTCCTCGTATGTCCATCCCCTCATCCCCGGGATTAAACGAGTGAACCTTCTTTGTACTGACTGGAGAGCAAGTATGTCTTTCCTTAAGTATGGAAACCAAAACTGCATGCAGTATTCCAGTTGCGGTCTCACCAATAACTTGTACAACTGAAGCAATACCTCCCTATTTTTATATTCTATCCCCCTAGCAATGGAAGCCAACATTCCATTGGCCTTCTTAATCACTTGCTGCATCTGCATACTAACATTTGGAGTTTCGTGCACCAGGACCCCCAGATCCCTTTGTACTTCAGTACTTTCCAATTTCTTGCCATTAAGATAATAACTTGCTCTACAATTTTTCCTGCCAAAGTTCATAACCTCACACTTTCCAGTATTGTTTGCCATCTGCCAAATCTCTGCCCACTTACTTCGCCTGTCTATGTCCCCTTGCAGATTTTTTATGCCCTCCTCACTCATTACTTTCCCTCCCATCTTAGTATTATCTGCAAACTTTGATATGTTATACTCGGTCCCCTCCTCCAAATCGTTAATATACATTATTCCAACTCTCTGCCTTCTGTTAGATAGCCAATCCCCTATCCATGCCAGAATATTACCCCCAATCCCGTGATTTTTTTATCTTAAGCAATAATCTTTTGTGTGGCACCTTGTGAAATGCCTTTTGGAAGTCTAAATACACCATATCCACTGTTTCCCCTTTATCCACCTTGTCTGTTACTTCCTCAAAGAACTCCAGCAAATTTGTCAAACATGACTTTCCCTTTATAAAACCCTGCTGATTTTGTCCTATTAAATTATGATTATCCAAATGTCCCGTTACTGTCTCCTTAATAATGGACTCCAAAATTTTACCTACCAGAGATGTTAGGTTAAGCGGTCTATAGTTTGCAGCCTTCTATCTACTGCCCTTTTTAAATAAGGGTGTTACATTAGCAGTTTTCCAGTCTGCCGGGATCTTTTTTCTGAATCCAGGGTGTTTTGGAAAATTATTACCAATGCATCCACAATCCCTACCGCCACTTCCCTCAAAATCCTAGGATGTAAGCCATCAGGGCCAGGTGATTTATCCCCTTGAGTCCCATTATTTTACCGAGTACCACTTCCTTAATGATTTTTATCGTGTTTAGCTCCTCCCCCCCATAGACCCCTTTTTGTCAAGTGTTGGGATGTTCTTAGTGTCCTCTACTGTAAAGACGGATACAAAATATTCATTCAGTGTATTTACCATCTCCATATTTCCCACTATTAATTTCCCGGTCTCATCCTCTGAGGGACCAACATTTACTTTAGCCACCATTTTTCTTTTTATATAACTATAAAAACTCTTACTATCTGTTTTTATATTTTTTGCTAATTTACTTTCATAATCTATCTTCCCTTTCTTAATCAATCTTTTTCTTATTTTTTTCTGTCTTTTAATGTTTTCCCAATCCTCTATCCTCCCACTAGATTTGGCTACCTTAAAGCCCTTGTTTTAGTCGTATACTATCCATAATTTCTTTACTTCGCCACTGATGACTGTCTTTTATTTTACACCCTTTTCTTCTCAGTGGAATATATATTTTTTGGAAGTTGTAAAATAACACCTTAAATGTACACCACTGATCATGTCTCGTCTTACCCTTTAATCTATTTCCCCAATCCACTCTACTTAATTCCGCTCGCATAAATTCATAGTCTCCTTTATTCAAGCTTAGCACTCTTGTTTGAGATCCAACCTTATCAACCTCTAATTGAATATGGAATTCAACCATGTTATGGTTACTCATTCCAAGGGGATCCTTTACTAGGACATTTTTAATTAATCCTGTCTCGTTACACAGGACCAGATCTAAGGTTGCTTGCCCCCTGGTCGGTTCAGTTACATACTGCTCAGGATCCCATCCCTAATACATTCAATGAACTCATCCTCAAGGCAGCCCTGCCCAATTTGATTTGTCCAATTAATATGATAGTTAAAATCCCCATAATTATAGATTTTCCCTTATTACAAGCCTCAACTATTTCCTGATTGATACTCCGTCCAACAGAGTTGCAAGTGTTTGGAGGCCTATAGAATACGCCCACTAGTGTTTTGTTCCCCTTATTATTTCTTATCTCCACCCAAACTGATTCCTTATCCTGATCTTTTGACCCAAATATAGTTTCTCTGTAATTCAGTGATTCCTTCCTTTATTAACATAGCCACCACACCTCCCCTTCCTTCCTGCCTGTCCTTCCTGATCGTTAAATAACCTGGTATGTTTAATTCCCAGGTATTGTCACCCTGCAGACATGTTTCTGTAATGGCCACAAGATCATTCCCATATGTAGTTATTTGTCCCATTAACTGGTCTATTTATGATGAATGTTACGTGCATTCAGATAGAGAACTTTCAAATATGTTTTGTGACACTTAGTTCCTGCTTTGGCCCTTTTTATTACTTTACCTTTTACTCCAAACCTTCTGCCCCTTCCTGACACACTCTGGTTTTTAATTTCCCCACTGCTGCCTAAGTCTATTACCTTCTCTGTTTTCATTTTTATTATTTGCTCTCTAGGAACCTCCCCCCCCCACTAGTTAGTTTGAAGCCCTCTCTACAGCCTTAGTTATATGATCCGCCAGGACTCTAGTCCCAGCACTGGCCGAGTGAAGCCCGTCCCAACGGAACAGCTCCATCCTGCCCCAGTACTGGTGCCAGTATCCCAGGAAGCAAAACCCATTTTTCCACACCAGTCTTTGAGCCACTCATTTAACTCTCTAATTTTATTTGTCCTAGCCAAATTCGCTCGTGGCTCAGGTAATAATCCTGAGATTATTACCCTTGAGGTTCTGTTTTTTTATTTGACCCCTAGCTGCTCATACTCCTTTAACAGAACCGGCTTCCTTGTCGTATCTACGTCGTTTGTACCAACATGGACCACGACAACTGGATCCACCCCCTCCCACTGCAAGTTTCTTTCCAGCCCAGAGGAGATGTCCTTAACCCTGGCACCGGGCAGGCAACACAGCCTACGGGACTCTCGCTCTCGGCTGCAGAGAACTCTATCTATCCCCCTAATAATACTATCCCCTACCAATACAACATTTCTATTTACTCCCCCCTCTTGAATAGCCACCCGTTCCACGGTGCTGTTGCCAGGTTGCTCATCCTCCCTCACACTCTGCCTCCTGCCACAATGCCAATTTTGGATCGCCCTGGATCGCATGGGCTCTTACCTTCTTCACCAGTCTCCCATGTGGGACCTTTTCAAAAGCCTTACTGAAGTCCATGTAGACTACACCAAATGCACCACCCTCATCCACACACCTAATCACCCCCTCGAAAAATTCAATCAAATTGGTCAGACATGATCTCGCCCTGAAAAAGCCATGCTGACTAGCCCTGATTAATCCCTGCCTCACCAAGTGGAGACTTATTCTGTCCCTCAGAATTTTTTCCAATAGTTTCCCTACCTGTAATTCCCTGGTTTATCCCTACTACCATTCTTGAACAATGGTACTACGTTAGCTGTTCTCCAGTCCTCTGGCACCAACACTGTGGACAAAATTGAGAGGTCGCACAACACCAGGTTATAGTCCAACAGTTTTATTTGAAATCACAAGCTTTCGGAACTATCGCTCCTTCCTCAGGTGAAGTAAATTGGATACAGAATCGTCAGAGCATATATAGATGGAAAAAAAAGCATGTGTACTTTACAATTGCAGACCAATAAATTAAATCATCCTGACTATCTGCCGAGGTGTGATAAAGTTAATTAAGTCAGCCAGGAAGGTACCACATCAAAAGACATAGCAAGATACAACTGAGACAATGAGGTGAAGTCGCAGGGGTTCTAACGTGTCAAAAGCTGCCGTCTGTATGTAAAACGAAAAGCTTTAAAAAAAAAAATTTACTTTTTTACTGGGAAAATTTTTACTTTTTTACTGGGAATCACATCTGTGAACAAGCTAACGACGACTCGAGTCCGGATCACGACATGTATCGTGACATAAACCCAAGATCCCGATTGAGACCGTCTTCATGAGTGCAGAACTTGGCTATCAGTTTCTGCTCGATGATTTTGCGTTGTCGTGTGTTTCTAAGGTTGCCTTGGAGAACGCTTACCCGCAGATCCGAGGCTGAATGTCCTTGACTGCTGAAGTGTTCCCCGACTGGGAGGTAACAATCCTGCCTGGCGATTGTTGCGCGGTGCTCGTTCATACGTTGTCTCAGTGTCTGCATGGTCTCGCCGATGTACCATGCCGCGGTGCATTCTTTCCTGCAACGTATGAGGTAGACAACGTTGGCCGAGTCACATGAGTATGTACCATGTACCTGGTGGGTAGTGTCCTCACGTGTGATGGTGGTATCTGTGTTGATGATCTGGCATGTCTTGCAGACATGCCAGATCATCAACACAGATACCACCATCACACGTGAGGACACTACCCACCAGGTACATGGTACATACTCATGTGACTCGGCCAACGTTGTCTACCTCATACGTTGCAGGAAAGAATGCACCGCGGCATGGTACATCGGCGAGACCATGCAGACACTGAGACAACGTATGAACGAGCACCGCGCAACAATCGCCAGGCAGGATTGTTACCTCCCAGTCGGGGAACACTTCAGCAGTCAAGGACATTCAGCCTCGGATCTGCGGGTAAGCGTTCTCCAAGGCAACCTTAGAAACACACGACAACGCAAAATCATCGAGCAGAAACTGATAGCCAAGTTCTGCACTCATGAAGACGGTCTCAATCGGGATCTTGGGTTTATGTCACGATACATGACGTGATCCGGACTCGAGTCGTCGTTAGCTTGTTCACAGATGTGATTCCCAGTAAAAAAGTAAAAATTTTCCCAGTAAAAAAGTAAATTTTTTTTTTTAAAGCTTTTCGTTTTACATACAGACGGCAGCTTTTGACACGTTAGAACCCCTGCGACTTCACCTCATTGTCTCAGTTGTATCTTGCTATGTCTTTTGATGTGGTACCTTCCTGGCTGACTTAATTAACTTTATCACACCTCGGCAGATAGTCAGGATGATTTAATTTATTGGTCTGCAATTGTAAAGTACACATGCTTTTTTTTCCATCTATATATGCTCTGACGATTCTGTATCCAATTTACTTCACCTGAGGAAGGAGCGATAGTTCCGAAAGCTTGTGATTTCAAATAAAACTGTTGGACTATAACCTGGTGTTGTGCGACCTCTCAATTTTGTCCACCCCAGTCCAACACCGGCATCTCCGCATCATGACCAACACTGTGGCCAGAGAGGTTCTGAAAATTTGTGTCAGAGCCCCTGTAATCTCCTCCCTTGCCTCACACAGTAGCCTGGGAGACATCCCGTCAGGGCCTGGGGAATTATCCACTTCTAAACGCACTAAAACCGCAAGTACCTCCTCCCTCTCAATACAAATTTGTTCAAGTATATCACAATCCCCCTGCCTGATTTATATGCCTACATCGTCCTTCTCCATAGTGAGCACAGATGCAAAATATTCAATTAAAACCTCACCTACATCACCGGCCCTACACACAGATTGCCACTTTGGTCCCTAATGGGCCCTACTCTTTCCCTGGTTCTCCTCTTGCCCTTAATTTAATCATAAAACACCATGGGATTTTCTTTTATTTTGCCCACCAGTGTTTTTTCATGCCCCCTCTTCGCTCTCCTAATTTCTTTTTTAAATACCCCCCTGCACTTTCTATACTCCTCTAGGGCTCCCACTGTTTTTAGTCCTTTGTATCTGCGAAATGCCTCCCTTTTGTTCCTAACCCATTCTTCTATATCCCTTGACATCCAGGGTTCCCGGGAACATGTTGGCATTGTACTCTCTCTATTTCCTTTCTGAAAGACTCCCATTGCTCTGATGTTGATTTTTCTGCAAATAGCTGATCGCAGTCCATTTTAGCCAGATCCTGCCTTATCATATTAAAATCGGTCTTCCCCCAATTTAGAGAGAAGTACACGAGGCAGAAAGCAGTAGAAGGTTATGCTGATAGGGTGAGAGGAAGAGGGGTGGGAGAAGGCTCCTGTGGAGCATAAACACTGGCATAACCTAGTCGGGCCGAATGGCCTGTTTTGTGCTGTAAATTCTAAGGAGTTCTCCATAACTTGAGTAAAAAATTATCACATTTATCACTTCATTTAATCATTGTGGATATTGAATTTTTTTTATTTATTGAAACATTGCCCTATATATTACATTATTATCAATTTATTAATGCTATTATTTTCTGCCGTCGGGACTGATCTCAGCATTATGAAAACCTGATATGCATGTTTTTCAGTTATACGTATCCCTCCTGGAAGTGACTCACCTCACTGAGCTAAGGTCAGAGATCGTTGCAGGTTACCTGTGTAGAGATTCTGAATCAGAGATAAGAACTGATTCATCAAACCTTAATCAGTTACAGCAGTGTAATAATCAATAACTACAGCCCGTGTAATGGTAACATAATGAAATTCAGCACTCAGGACCAACAGATTCTCAGGACTGTGTTGGGGGAAGGGGATTAATCAGCACCAAAACAATTAAAGTGTTTATAATAACTGTAAATAGAGTAAGAATAAGTCATTATACAGAGGATTTGAATACTGTAACACTGCTGTCCTGCTGTTTACCTGTCAGCAATTAGTTAACATCTGTTTCTGTTGGTGCAGTTCAATAGGAAACAAAGCATTATCAATACATTTCACCTCATATATGATCATAAGAACATAAGAAATAGGAGCAGGAGTAGGCTATTCGGCCCTTCGAACCAGCACCGCCATTCAATTAGATCATGGCTGCTCATCGATCTCAAAAGCCCTTTCCTGCCCGATCTCTATTTCACTTGATTCCCCGAGAGTTCAAAAATTCATCTATCTCAGTCTTGAATATACTCAAAGACTCATCATTCACAGGCATCTGGGGCAGAGAATTCCAAAGATTCACAACCCTCTGAGAGAAGAATATCCTTCTCATGTCAGTTGCCTACCCCGTATCCTGAGACTATTCCCCCTACTTCGAGACACTCTTCCAGGGGAAACAACGTCTCAGCATCTAAGCGTGGCAATCCCCTTCAGAATCTTGTATGTTTCAAAAGATCACCTCTCATTCTTCTAAACTGCATGGAGTACAGGCCCATTATACACAATCTCTCATCATAGGACAGCCCTCTCATCCCAGGAATCAATCTCGTGAACCTTCGTTGCAGCGCCTCATATGCTTATAACAAAACTTCTTCAACCAACCGCAAAAATCTTCCCCTTAGCCGTTGATTACATTCGGAAAACACGAATGCAGCTCCATGAAGGGGAGAGATCAGTTATCCAAAACAATAATTTCAAACAGGAATCGACTTGTTCCACTACGGATACTGACCCACACTCAGTACAATTCTACAGTGACAGATACGCACAGTAATAAATGGCCACTGGTTTCAGGTGTACCACTCCAGTTAGTGACCCACACTCAGTACATTTCTACGGTGACAGATACTCCCAGTAATGCATGGCCACTGAGGTTTTGAGTTCCACTCCGGTTAGTGACCCACACTCAGTGCAATTCTACAGTGACAGATACTCTCAGTAATACATGGTCACAGGGGTCAGGTGTTCATCTCCGGATAGTGACCCACACTCAGTACAGTTCTACAGTAACAGATACTCCCAGTATTACATGGCCACTGGGAACAGGTGTTCCACTCCGGTTAGTGACCCACAATCAGTACAGTTCTACAGTGAAAGATACTACCAGTAATACATGGCCACTGGCATCAGGTGTTCCACTCCGGTTAGTGCCCCACACTCAGTGCAATTCTACAATGTCAGACACTCCCAGTATACATGGCCACTGGGATTAGGTTTTCCACTCCGGTTAGTGACACACACTCAGTAGTTCTACAGTGAGATATACTCCTAGTATTACATGGACACTGGGGTCAGGTGTTCCACTCCAGTTAGTGTACCACACTCAGTACATTTCTACAGTGACAGATACTCCCAGTATTACATAGCACTGTGGTCAGGTGTTCCACTCCGGTTAGTGACCCACACTCAAACAATTCTACAATGACAGATACTCCCAGTAATACATGGCCACTGGGGTGAGTTGTTCCTCTCCAGTTAGTGACCCACACTCAGGACAGTTCTACAATGACAGATACTCCCAGTAATACATGGCCACTGCGGTCTTGTGTTCCACTCCAGTTGGTGACCCACACTCAGTAGTTATACAGTGACAGTCCCTTCCACTAATTCCTTCTGTCAGAGTGTTGCTTACGCTGAGGTCTGATTCAACAGTACACAGTATTACACTAAAGGCAATAACTTCATAACACAGCGAGCCCGTGATTTACAATCAGAATTTTACTTTCAGTTGAGGCAATGGAATTAACCCTCAGAAATAATTCAGGTCATTTGACTAAACAAAATGTTATCACTGATCGGGTGCCGGTATAACAGTGACCACTAGATCAGGATGAAACATTATCAGTCACAGAGCAAAACCAGAGACCAGCTCACACACATATTTACACAACTGCAATGGTTATAATCACTGACCAGGAACACCAATGACGGCAATGATCACATAGCATATTTGCAGGATACCGTCAATTGACTGATGCATTTTCTGTGTGAAGCGATGTGTCCCTTCGTGCTGTAGACAAGCTCTCGGAATGATACTCTGAGGCGGTACATTCCCAGAGTCTTTCATTTATACCCTGCCGGATCTCCACGAGGACATTGAGGTTGCAACATCGCTGAATATACTACTTAAAAAAAACATTAGAACAAACAGATGACGACAGCCGAGTTAATTCCCTGTTGTGATGGAATATATTCGTGCTGAGATTGAAATTGAAAACCCGAAAGACCGGACAATTCTGATCACATGAATTAACTAATGAAAATTGCCAGCTGTATTTTCCAAGCAATGGGGTTGTTGTTTCAAACACCACCAGGCCCATCTCCAGAGCTCATATTGTTTCGGTGATGTCCTTCATTCTGCTGTGGCCATTCAGTAATTAAATTCCAAAAGTTAAAGTGTCTTCTCAGGGCTGTTCTACTGCACTTTGGGATGGGGCTGTCCGGCTTAACTGTGGCCATTTAGTTAAACAATTAAAGTGGGGAATTTGTGTCGATGGATCCTCAAACTAATACAGCCCTTCAAAATAATACAGTACCTCAAACTAATACAGCCGCTCAAACTAATACAGCCCTTCAAACTAGTGTAGCCCTTCATACTAATAGAGCTCCTCAATCTAATACAGCCCTTCAAACTAGTATAGATCTTCAAACTAATACAGCCCCTCAATCTAATAAAGCTGCTCAAACTAATAAAGGCCCCCAATCTAATACATCGACTCAAACTGATGCTCCCCCACAAACTAATACAGCCCCTCAAACGAATTCAGCCCCTCAAACTGGTATCGCCCCTCAAACTACTACAGCCCCTCAAACTAATACAGCCCCTCAAACTAATACAGCCCCTTAAACTAATACAGCCCCTTAAACTAATACACACACTCAAACTAATACAGCCACTCAAACTAATACAGCCTCTCAAACTAATACAGACCATCAAACTAATACAGACCATCAAACTAATACAGCCCCTCAAACTAATACAGCCACTCAAACTAATACAGCCTCTCAAACTAATACAGCCCCTCAAACTAATACAGCCCCTCAAACTAATACAGCCCCTCAAACTAATACAGCTCCTCAAAATAATACAGCCCCTCAAACTAATACAGCCGCTCAAACTAATACACCCCCTCAAACTAATACAGCCCCTCAAACTAATACACCCTCTCAAACTAATACAGCCCCTCATACTAATACAGCCCTTCAAACTAATACAGCCACTCAAACTAATACAGCCCCTCAAACTAGTACACCCCCTCAAACTAATACAGCTCCTCAAACTAATACAGCACCTCAAACTAATACAGCCCCTCAAACTAATACAGCCCCTCAAACTAATACAGCACCTCAATCTAATACAGCACCTCAAATTAATACAGCTCCTCAAACTATTTCAGTGCCTCAAACTAATACAGCACCTGAAATTAATACAGCCCATCAAGGTAATGCAGCTCCTTAAACTAATACAGCACCTCAAACTAGTAGCCAGACCCGCCCACCACATCTCTGAGCCAAAATCCTGTAATCTCCTATTCCCACGAATTCACAGTGCATGAGATGTCTCTTGCCAGACAACATTAGTTCGTTACCAGGCTAACACGAACTGATTGTACAGGTTTTTTCTAGAGTTTAACAATACGAATTCTAAATACATTTTTAAAAGTCTTGAGTTTATTTCTGTTAAGTTAGTAATGGTCTATTAAATAAAGGCATGACAGGGCACCTCATTCCCGTGAAATGCACATCTCGTGCCTTGTGGGAACTCCAGTACGCTTCCCGTGTCCTGGACAACCACATGTGGAGGAGGTGTCGTCAGCTGGAGGAGCTCCAACTCCGGTTTTAGGAGCTTGACAAGCAACTGGCGTCACTGCTGTGCATCCTCCAGGCAGAGAGCTACTTGGATAGAACGTTTCAGGAGGTGGTCACCCCGCAACCTAAGAGTGTGCAGGCAGAGAGGGAATGGGTGACGGCCACATAGACAACGAGGACCAGGCAGGTAGTGCAGGAGTCCCCTGAGTGCATCTCACTCTCTAACCGGTATTCAGTTCTAAATACTGGAGAGGACGATGGTTCATCTGGCGAGTACAGCTAGAGTCAAGTCCAGAGCTCAACGGGTGGCTCAGCTATACAGTGGGGGGAAGGATGAGAAAGATCAGGAAAGTAATAGTGAGACGGGATTCAATAGTTAGGGGAATAGTCAAGCGTTTTTGCGGCCGCAGACGTGAATCCAGCATGGTATGATGCCTGCCGGATGCCAGAGTCAAGGATGTCACTGAGCGGCTGAATAACATTCTGAGAGGCGAGTTTGAACAGCCAGAGGTCATTGTACCTATCGGTACCAATGACATAATTAGAAAGAGGATTGATGATCTGTAGGCAGATTTTAGTGATCTAGGAAAGAGTTTAAAATTAGGACCTCAAAGGTGGTAATGTTCGGATTACTCCCGGTGCCTGTGCTGGTGAGTACAGCAATAGAAGGATAGAGCAGGTGAATGCGTGGCTGGGGAAATGGTACAGGAGGGAGGCCTTTAGAATCCTGAGACATTTGGACCGGTTCTCGGGGAGGTGGGACCTGTACAGGTCGGAGAGGTTGCTCCTCAACAGGGCCGCAACCAATGTCCTCGGCGGTGCGGGGGGGGATTGCTGGTGCTGTTGCGGAGGTTTAAATTTAATTTGGCAGGGGGTGGGCACCAGGCTGTAGCTTTAGAAAGGAGAAACCAGGTGCACAAAGGATTGGGAGAGACGGATGGCAATGGAGTATTAAATAATAAGGTCTTCTGTGGGGTCAGACTAAGAGAATACAATTCAGGTTTACAGTGCATGTGGGTAAATGCATGAAGTGTGGTAAATAAGGTTGGTGAGCTGCAGGCGCAAATAGCCACATGGGAATATGATTTCGTGGTGTAAACGGAGACCTGGCTCAAAAAAGGGCAGGATTAGGTACTAAATATTATTGGGGAGAAGGTGTTCAGGAAAGAAAGGGAATGGAAGAAAGTAGGAGGTGTGGCAGTATTGATTCAGGAGAATGTTACACTTTTGGAGAGAGAGGATGTCCTGGAGGGGTCAAGGACAGAATCTATTTGTTTAGCGTTAAGAACTAATGGAGGTGCCATTAAACGACTAGGTGTATTTTATACGGCACCAACTAGTGCGGAAGATATAGAGAAGCAAACATGCTAAACAGCGGAAACAGGAAGCTATAGACAGGGCTAAGGGATCCCACAATCAACGGATCAGAACAAAGCTCTGCAGTCCTGCCACATCCAGTCGTGAATGGTGGTGGACCATTAAACAGCTAATGGGAGGATGAGGCTTCAGGAATATTCCCAAACACAATTAGTGCAGAAGACAAGACTGAAGCGTTTGCAACCATCTTCAGCCAGAAGTACCAAGTGGAGGATCCATATCGGCCTCCTTCTGAGTCCCACCATCATAGAAGCCAGTCTTCAGCCAATTGGATTCACTCCACGTGATAACAAGAAACGGCTGAGCGCACTGGATACAGCAAAGGCTATGGGCCCTGACAACATCCCGGCTGTTGTGCTGAAGACTTGTGCTCCAGAACTAGCCGCGACTCTAGCCTAGCTGCTCCAGTACAGTTACAACACTGTCATCTATCCGACAATGTGGAAATCTGCCCAGATATGTCATGTCAACAAAAAGCATGACAAATCCAAACCGACAAATTCCCACCCCATCAGTCCACTCTCAATCATTAGCAAAATGATGGAAGGTGTTATCGACAGTGCTAGCAATCGGCACTAACTCTGCAATAAGCTGCTCACCAACGCTCAGTTCAGGTTCCGCCAGGATCACTCGCCTCCCGACCTCATTACAACTTTGGTCCAAACATAGACAAAGGAGCTGAATTCCAGAGGTGAGGTGAGAGTGACTGCCCCTGACATCAAGGCAGCATTTGACCGACTATGGCATCAAGGATCGGACAAAGTCAACATGGAATTACAAAAGGTGAATCATGCTTGACTAATCTACTGGTATTTTTTGAGGATGCAATTGATAGAATAGATAAGGGAGAGCCAGTGGATGTGGTGTATTTGGACTTTCAGAAGGCTTTCGATAAGGTCCCGCATAAGAGATTGGCGTGCAAAGTTCAAGCACACGGGATTGGGGGTAAGGTACTGTCTTGGATAGAGAATTGGTTGGCAGACAGGAAGCAAAGTGTTGGAATAAACCGGTCTTTTTCTGAGTGGTAGGCAGTGACTAATGGGGTAACGCAGGGATCGGCGCTAGCACCCCAGCTATTCACAATATATATAAATGATCTAGACGAGGGAACTAGATGTAATATCTCCAAGTTTGCAGACGACACAAAGCTGGGTGGGTGTGTGTGCTGTGAGGAGGATGCAGAGAAACTCCAGTATGATTTGGACGGGTTGGGTGATTGGGCAGATGCATGGCAAATGCAGTATAATGTGGATAAATGCGAGATTATCCACTTCGGTGGCAAAAACAGGAAGACAGATTATTATCTGAGCAGCAATAGATTGGGAAAAGGGGAAGTGCAACGAGACCTGGGTGTCCTTGTGCACCAGGTGCTGAAGGTAAGCATGCAGGTCCAGCATGCGGTAAAGAATTCAAATGGTATATTGGCCTTCATAGCGAGAGGATTCGCGGACAGGAGCAAGGATGTCTTGCTGCAGTTGTACAGGGCCTTGGTGAGACCACACTTGGATATTGTGTTCTGATGAAAGGTCATCGATCTGAAACGTCAACTCTCTTTCTCTCTCCACGGATGCTGCCTGGCCTGCTGAGTTTTTCCAGCGTTTTCTGTTGTTATCTTGGATATTGTGTGCAGCTTTGGTCAATTTATCTGAGGAAGGATGTTCTTGCCATGGAGAGAGTGCAGCGATGATTCACCAGACTGATACCTGGGATGGCAGGAATGACGTATGAGGAGAGATTGGGTCGATTAGGCTTATATTCGCTATTGTTGAGAAGAATGAGAGGGTATCTCATTGAAACTTATACAATTCTAACAGGACTAGACAGACTAGATGCAGGAAGGATGTTCCCGATGGCGGGGGAGTCGAGAACCATGGGTCACAGTCTAAGGATAAGGGGTAAGCCATTTAGGACAGAGATGAGGAGGAATTTCTTCACCCAGAGAGTGGTGAACCTGTGGAATTCTCTACCACATAAGGCAGTTGAGGCCTATTCATTACATATATTCAAGAAGGAGTTAGATATATTTTTTAAGGCTAAGGGGATCAAGGAATATGGGGAGAAAGCAGGGACTGGGTACTGAATTTGGATGATCAGCCATAATCTCATTGAATGGCGGAACAGGCTTGAGGGACGGAATGGCGTAGTCCTGCTCCTATCTTCAATGTTTCGATGTCTGCACAGTGTTTAGCGCCATTCACAATTCCTCAGATAATGAAGCAGTCCATGCCCGCATGCAGCAAGACCTGGACAACATTCGGGCTTTTGCTGATAAGTGGCAGGTAACATTCGTGCCACAGAAGTGCCCTGCATTGACTATCTGAAACAAGCCAGAGTCCTACTACCTCCCTTTGACATGCAACGGCATTACCATCGCCGAATCCCCCACCATGAACATCCTGGGGGTCACCATTGACCAGAAACTTAAATGGACCAAACACTTAAATACTGTGGCAACAAGAGCAGGTCAGACACTATGTATTCTGCGGCGAGTGTCTCACCTCCTGACTCCCCAAAGCCTATCCACCATCTCCAAGGCACAAATAAGGGGTGTGATGGAATACTCTCCACTTGCATGGATGATTGCAGCTCCAACAACACTGAAGAAGCTCGACAACATCCAGGAAAAAGCAGCCCGCTGGATTGGCACCCCATTCACCACCTTAAACTTTCACTCCCTCCACCACCGGTGCACTGTGGCTGCAGTGTGTACCATTTCATGATGCACTACAGCAACTCACCAATACTTCTTAGGCAGCACCTCTGAAACCCTTAACTCTCCCACCTTGAAGGACAAAGGCAGCAGGCGCATGGGAACACCAGAACCTTCAAGTTCCCCTCCAAGTCACACATCATCCTGACTTAGAAGAATATCGCCGATCCTTCAAAGTCGCTTGGTCAAAATCCTAGAACCGTCTACCTAACCCCCTACCCTTCACCACTAGGACTGCAGCGGTTGAAGAAGGCCGCTCATCACCACCTTCTCAAGGGCATTTAGGGATGGGCAATAAATGCTGGCCTTGTGAGCGACGCCCACATCACTTAAACGAATAAAACAAATTTCTGGGCATCACCCCTTAGGAATCTAGTATCAGGCTTAAAAAGTGAAGCGTAGATTTTCCAGAGTGCTACACAGAGTCCAAGGGATAAATTACAATGGGAGATTACACAAACTACGGTTGTATTCCCTGGAATTTGGAAGCATAAGTTGTGATTTGATTGAAGTATTCACGATATTAAGGGGAACTGATAGTGTCGATAGAGAGAGGCTATTTCCGATGATTGTCTAGTCTCGGACTCGGGGACATCGCCTCAACATTAGATCCAAGCTTTTCAGGAGTGAAGTTAGGAAAGACTGCTACAGGGAATGGGTGGTAATAATTTGTAACTCACCTCCACAAACTATAGTTAAAGCTGGGTCAATTGTCAATTTTAAACTTGAGATTGATAGATTTTTGTTGACCAAAGGACTTAAGGGATCTGGAGCAAAGGGATTTAAACAGAGTTAGGTCACAGATCTAATTGAATGGCAGAAAGGCTCGAGCGGTTAAAAGGCCTACTCCTGTTACTATTCTCATTGTTAAAGGATCAGGGCACAAATGTACAGATGGTTACCGCGACTTAAAAGCAGCGCTTGAACAGGAATTTGAACCCTGAACCCTCAGATTATAAGTCTGATGCTCTACCGAGTAAGCTATCCGAGCTTTTGTTGGCTAAAGCGCAGAAAAGGACTTTCATTTGCTGCCGTGCTTCATTGCAGCCTCGGCAAATTCCATTTCCTTGTCCAGTAAACCAGCCTGTGCAGCGCATTTCTCTCACAAATCCAGACTGACTGCCTCAAACCGGCTTCATTTCAGAAATATTCTCCGTCCCACAAACGACATGCTCTTTAGCAGCAGCGTCAGATGTGACAAGTGCCGTCCCCCAGATATCCGTATTGGATCTTCAACTTTTCACCGTATTTATGATTGACTTGGATGGGGCAATAGAGCGCTGTAGATCCAAGTTGGAAGATTGCACTAAGTTAGAAGGTCCGGTCGTAGTGCAAATGGGAACGGGAGGTAACCAAAGGCACAGAGACTGACGAAGTAAGCCGGCAAAACAAAGGGAAATCGTGTTCAATGTGCGCAAGTGTGACACCA
Organism: Squalus acanthias; assembly: GCA_030390025.1. Taxonomy (NCBI): domain Eukaryota; kingdom Metazoa; phylum Chordata; class Chondrichthyes; order Squaliformes; family Squalidae; genus Squalus; species Squalus acanthias. The sequence continues at coordinate 151,626 of JASTWF010000356.1, read as the reverse complement.
TCCAATTTGGAACAAAGTAAGATAATTCAGAGTATTTTCTAAATGCACGCATACACACACTTTTAGAGATTTCCAAAAGTGCTTCACAGATGTTTAGTCAAAACTTGAATGCCAAACCTGAAAAAAGGAGCTATTAATGTGACCAAAAGACTGCTCAAAGATCTCGGTTTATGGATCGTGTGAAAGGAAGCGACGGAGAGGTCCAGGTGGAGGGCTTTAGGCAGGGAATTACTTCGCATGACGCCTACACTAATATTGTATCATTATGTCATGTGCCTGTTATCGGAAATGAAGTTATTCGATGCGGGTAAAATATCATTAAAATGGACCAACATGTTCTGAATTGTTACCCGAATCCCAGCCACAAATTAAATGTAGCCTCAGACGGTTGCAGTTCTATATATGTATATATGGAATCAATTCCCATTAGTTCATTTTAATGGAGGAACATGATCCATCTTGAAAGTATTCGCAAAATTTCATGTTCACCCCCCCCCTCCGAAGATTTTTTGTTGCACTTATTAATACGGAACCCTGGTCTGACTGAGTTTTAAAATCCAGAGCATGGCTGCGGTCAGACCTTGTGACAAAGAGCTTTTAGGACGCTGGCAAGCTATCAGCTTGTGTATTCCGATGAAATGGGGACACCCCAATCAGGTCTACGCATAAGGCTTTCAAGGTGTTTGCTCAAATAATCAGCGGGGACATTGAGACTGGGATGGGCCCCATCAACGAACCTGTCGGACAAAGGGGGCAGTTGAAGAACTGGCATGATACAATTACCGGCCATCTAACATGATGGGCCAAGATCTGTACCTTTTCTTAAAATTCATCATGCCCAGATCAGACAATAGAAATGAGCTGATCTGAAAGGAGATTTGAACGACCGCGAGGGTATAACTGGGAAGATCCAGCCCCTCTCTCTCTCTCTCTGCCTGGATCCCGGTTCATCCTGTCTGTCTGCCAGCAGCCAAGAAAGAAGACCAGAAAATTCGTAGCCACGTTTCGACGGCAGAAACAGGGTGCACGGCCAGGTTTTTCCATCAATTTCACCGGTGAGCATTATCTTCTTCTGGCTGTCGCAAGACAATTTTAGTTAGGCATAAGGGTGGGAATTAATGGGGATATTGCTAAAATTGTAATTTTAGGATTTTCCCTCGATGTGTCCGTTCTCCTCCCATGTTAAGTGTAAAACCGTCTTCATATAATACTGTTCCTCTGTAGTTTTACTTCTGTAAATAAACATTGGGTTACCTCGCACTAATCCACGGGTCTGTTCGTTTGTCCTTATCGCCGCTCGATAAGTCCTGGGCTCAGAACTAGGAAGGGGATAGCGATTCGCAGCCGCACAGTGGGCAGGTAAGCTCAGGAAAACATAACTGGATGACCTACACATAAGCCCGAGACAAAAAACCCTCACAGAAATGGCGAGCCAGCCAGGAGCCCAGGGGAAAGCGTGTGATAAGGCAGACCGTGTTGCAGAGGAGGAATCCGCAATGGAGCGAAGATTATCTACCTATGAGTGCGGCAAAGTTAATATCGCAAAAAAATGGGTGTGCGATATGTTAAAAGCCGAGCGCCCCCTAGATGCAGCTGCCCAGTGGACAGCACGTAAAGAGTACAGGAGAGGTATTGAAAAAGCGGTCTGGCTCATGTGTTTGAAAAAGCAGGTTTTAGTGTTCGACCGTGCTGTTGCAACACGGGCAGCCAAGATCAATCAGTTGACCCGAGGGCTGCAGGAAAATACTGCAGCGGAGGAGAAAGTAGTAATGGCCCTCCAGGCAGTAAGCCAAGAGAGGGCACAGACGGCACGGGACCATCAGGCTGAGTTAGAGCGTATGAGGGCCTGGGCCGTTGAAGCTCAAAGGGAACACCAGGCAAAGTCAGAGCGCCTGGAAGACCGGATCACTGAGCTGAAAAGTAGCGCTAGGCACAGGATGGAACACCTGGAATACCAGGTCAGAGAGGCGAGAGGTAGTGAAGTTAGATTAATGGACAAGATTTCCAGCCTCACGCAAGAGTTGAAAGAGCAGGAGGAGAAAGTAGACGAAATAAAAGCAGCCTATAAACTGGCTTGTGCCCGGGGGTTTGATTACGCAGACCACGGCCCCTGCAGGCAAGAAATAGAAAGCTTGGGCATGGCCTTAGTAAGGGCAAAGGTCATGGTATGCCTCATTAGCCCGAAGACGGGCCAGTTGGATTTTACCGGCAACCCAAGCAGGGAATTCCCACAGGCAGCTCACAGAAAGGCGCTGGTTAGGGAATCAGAGGTTTCACGACCGCCACCCATAGCCCCGAGTTTTCAGGAGGCCTGGCAGCAAGAGGGGGTGGAGGATGGAGCATTAGGTGAGACCCAGCAGGCCCTAGGGGATAAACCGAGTCCGGGACCAGTATACCCCCTTAAACAACGGAGGTACGGCCCGCCGGCCGATGGCGAGGAGCTAGGGGCCATCCAGAACCAGTTTATATTGCCACATGGTACCCAACAGCTCAGAGACATGGTTGGACACATCCCTAAGCTGACAGTGAGGGGGGACCCCTCTCTACATTTCCGGGAGATAGAGCAGGCAGCATGCGTTAATGACTGCGATGAGGCAGAACAACCAACAATGCGGCTGTTCTCTCTGGGTAGTGAGCTCCTCTAAACCCAATCGGATGAGTGTAAGAAGGGACAGAAAGATTACGAGGAGTTAAGGGATGAGATATTGGAGGCCATGGGACTAAATGATGGGAATCCGTTCGCCCGAGTGGAAAAAACGGCACAGCACCCCGGGGAGTCCCCGCAGGCATGCGCAGACAGGCTGTGGCCAGTCTACCAGAGCGCGAGCCCGGGAACGCCAGTGCGGACGTTCCTCAACAGAGAGCAATTGGCCCACTGGCTCCGTTGTCTCATGACAAACTGCCTGCCCCAAATCCGAGCCCAGGCTGCAGCCTGGTTTGACCCCCGAAACCCCCAGACTACCGAAGAAATGGTGATCCGCCAGCTCACGCTAGCATTTAGAAATAACGGGAGGGGAATTGAGACGCCCCAGCCCAAAGGGAAAGTCCACGAGGTTAAACCTGGGGGCCAGAATAAGAAAGAGTGGCACCAGGAAGGAAACTATCCCTCCCAGAATAAGTTAAACTGCTATGGCTGCGGGAAAGACGGCCACTGGCGCAAAGATTGGAAAAAACCCTGGAAGGGCACCAAGGGAAAGAGCTCCACAGCTCCAGGCCCAAAGGTAGACACTGGGACCCCCACAGTAGAGAGCGTTCTAGAATCACTGCGGGTTCTCCTGGCCAGTCAGGGGAAGATAACAGCCACTACCGGTGTGGCAGTTCCCTCAGCCCCCTCTGACGACGCCCCGCAATGACTGGAGGCCGCGCAGCCTGTCTACCTGTGTGCTCTCCGGTATGATGGATGGAAGCGACCGCTCGTGCAGATGGAGGTAGAGAAGGTTAAAGGGACTTATCTGCTGGATACGGGGGCATCATGCACTGTAATCCACGCAACTAATCCCACCACCTCACCTCTGTCCAGTGGGGGTCCATACGTTCTATCGGGGTTCACCGGCAAGGAACAGGCGGGAGCATTCTCCAAACCTCTCTCAGTCCGCCTGGGTCCACTCCAGACCAAGTGGACATGTGTCCTGGCGAGGTGGGAAGCGGAGGGAGGAAAGGGGATCCTAGGGGCCGACTTCATCGTGGGCCACGGGATCCTCGTGGATCTCCGAAATCATTGCCTTTGGGGGGCTGATACGGGTAAGGAGAACGGCGTGGTAGTAATCGCAGGAAAGGAGGGGAAGGGAACCCTGTGTACTGTGAAGCCGAAAGAAGGTTACGACCTCGGGCTCATGGTGGAGGGTGTCCCGGAGGTATTTAATGCATTCGTGCAGGCTCACCTAGCTGCGTTCGCCACGCACAAACATGACTGCGGGAGGGTCACTGGATTCGAGGTCAGGGTAGCGGAGGACCCCATGGCCCGGCCCCAGAAGAACTATATCTTCCACAGGGAAGCAGAGCCTGATATGGAGATAGCCATATCCTCGCTGTTACAGCAGGGAGTGTGGAGGCCCATAGCCACTCATGTTAATTCTCCGCTTTGGCCGGTCAGGAAACCGGACAATTCATGGACAGCCACGGTGGACTATCGGGTTCTAAGCAGCAATATCCCCGCGTGTGCCCCCATGGTGGCAGCAGTTGCCGACTTTATCGGAAGCATTCCAGCATCCGCGACTACGTTCACGGTGCTGGATATTTCGAATGGGTTTTGCTCGATCCCCTTAAGGAGGGAAGACCAGTATAAGATCGCCTTTACTTTTAAAGGGCAACAGTATACTTGGAACGGCTTGCCGCAAGGCTTTCATAACAGCCCCAGCAACTTCCACCAGTGCGTGGCGAATAGTTCAAAGGAATTTAGTCAGCCCACCAAGTTGGTGCAGTATTTCGATGACCTGCTCTTGTTTACCGACTCAGTCGGGGAGCATGGCCCGCTACTGGCCGAATTGCTGGAGCTGCTGCAGAGTATAGGGTTTAAGGTCAACCCGAAGAAGGCGCAGATCGGCCAGCGGGAAGTTAAATTGCTGGGCCTGACCGTCCGCGCAGGAGAGAGAGCCATAGATAAGGCAAGGAGGGAAGCGGTCCAAGAGCTACTGGTCCCCAGTACTGTGAGTGGTGTGAGGTCGTTCTTAGGGCTAACGGGGTACTGCAGAGACTTTATCGAGGATTATGCAGCCACGGCAGCCCCTCTGCTCCAACTCCTACATAAGTGAGTGGAGTGGTCTTGGGATGGGGGGTGCCAGGCAGCATTTGTCAAGCTAAAGAGGGACCTGCAGACCTCACCAGCCCTGGGAGCGATAGATGGAGGGAGGGAGTTCTTTCTGGAGGTAGCGACCAGCGGGGACAGCCTCAGTGCCGTGTTGCTCCAGGAGCGACACGGCAGGCTGAGGCCCGTGTTACATAGATACATAGATACATAGAAGATAGGAGCAGGAGTAGGCCATCCGGCCCTTCGAGCCTGCTCCGCCATTCAACGAGATCATGGCTGATCCTCCAATTCAGTATCCCGTCCCCGCCTTCTCTCCGTAACCCTTAACCCCTTTTGCCTGTAGAAATATATCTAATTCCCTCTTAAATATATTTAATGAGCTGGCGTACACTGCCCTCTGTGGCAATGAGTTCCACAGGTTCACCACCCTCTGAGTGAAGAAATTCCCCCTCATTTCTGTCATAAATGGTTTAGCCCTTATCCTTAAATTATGTCCTCTAGTTCTGTTCTCACCCGCCAAGGGAAACATTCCTTCTGCATCTAGTCTGTCTAGACCTGTCAGAATTTTATACACTTCTATGAGGTCCCCTCTCAATCTTCTAAACTCCAGTGTGTGCATCCCTAAACTACATAGTCTCTCCTCATAGGTCAATCCCGCCATTCCTGGTATCAGCCTGGTGAATCGCCGCTGCACCCCCTCCATGGCAAGAACATCTTTCCTCAGATGAGGCGACCAAAACTGTACACAGTACTCGAGGTGTGGTCTCACCAGTGCCCTGTACAGCTGCAGCAAGGTATCCCTGTTCCTGTATTCCAACCCTTTTGCTATGAAGGCCAGCATACCGTTTGCCTTCTTGACCGCCTGCTGCACCTGCATTCTCGCCTTCAGTGACTGGTGTGCAAGAACACCCAGGTCTCTCTGTACTTCCCCCTCTCCCAATTTATTGCCATTTAAATAATAATTTGCCCTCCCGTTCCTGCACCCAAGGTGGATAACTTCGCACTTGTCCACATTATAGTGCATCTGCCATTTGTCCGCCCAATCACCCAGTCTGTCCAAATCGCTCTGGAGCTTCCTGGTCTCCTCCTCTGAGCCCACCCCCCCTCCTAGTTTAGTGTCGTCTGCAAATTTGGAAATGCTGCATCCGACTCCCTGATCCAGGTCATTAATGTAAATTGTGAACAGCTGGGGACCCAGGACAGATCCCTGTGGTACCCCACTTGTTACTGCCTGCCATTCAGAAAATGAGCCGTTTATTCCAACTCTCTGTTTTCTATCTGACAGCCAGTTCACTATCCACGTCAATACTTTCCCCTTTATCCCATGAGCTTCAATTTTCCCTGCTAATCTTTTATGTGGGACCTTATCGAAGACCTTTTGGAGGTCCAGGTACACCACATCTACTGGCTCTCCCCCATCTATTTTACCAGTTACTCCCTCAAAAAAATTCCAATAGATTAGTCAAGCACGATTTACCCTTTGTAAATCCATGTTGACTCTGTCCTATCCTGTCCCCATTTGCTAAGTGCTCCGCTATTTCATCCTTAATGATGGACTCCAGCATTTTGCCCACAACTGATGTAAGGCTTACAGGTCTGTAATTACCTGCTTTTTCGATACCCCCCTTTTTGAATAGTGGGGTAACGTTAGCTACCCCCAATCCATGGGCACTGTTCCCGAGTCTAATGAATTCTGAAAAATCATACTTAGTGCATCCGCTATCTCTAGGGCCACCTCCTTCAGTACCCTAGGATGCATGTTATCAGGCCCTGGGGATTTGTCCGCATTCAATCCCTTTAGCTTCCTTAACACCATATCTTTAGAGATATTGATTTGCGTCAGTTCCTCCTTTGCCAAAGTCCCTATTTTTCCCGATTTCCCAGGGAGGTTTTTTGTGTCTTCCTTAGTAAAGACTGACCCAAAGTATGCATTTAGTTGGTCTGCCATTTCCTTATTTCCCGTTATATATTCCCCCATATCTGACTGCAATGGGCCAACTTTGGTTTTCACCAGTCTTTTCCTCTTGATATACTTATAAATGCTTTTGGAGTTAGTTTTTATATTTTCCGCCAGCTTGCTTTCGTAAGCTATTTAGCCCCTCTTGATTAAGCCCTTTGTCCTCCTTTGCTCTATCTTAAACTGTTCCCAATCTTCCGCTCTGGCGCTTTTTTTGGCTATTTTATACGCCCTATCTTTGGATTTTATGCTGTCTCTAATTTCCCCTGTTATCCACGGTTGAGTCACCTTTTTAGATGTCCTTTTATGCCGGAGTACTCACTGACGTGGAGAGGAGCTACTCAATTTGTAAGTGGCACCTCCTGGCCACGTACTGGGCTGTGAAAAGTTCATCGATCTTCACAGGCACATCCCCGATCACACAGCTCACACACCACAAGTCCACCCAGATGCTTCTGGACGGGAGGATTAAAGATAGGACAGTCAGCAGTGCACGCATTGCGCGCTGGACCCTCCTCTTTTCCCAGATGGATCTGAGGGCGAGGGGCCTTTGCGAGCCCAAGCTCGCAGCCAATATGGTATAGCCTTGGACAGCCCATCGGTGTTCCATTGAAGGGGTATGGGAGGTGAACATTGGTCTGCGGGCCGGCATACATCCCACAGGCCGCGAGATCTATGTAAACGGTTCCAGCATGGTATCCGCTGGCGAACGTCTCACGGGGTGTGGAGTTAATGACCCAACGGCAAACATTGCCTTGGCGATCAAGCTCCCCAGCACCATGAGCGCCCAGCAGGCGGAGCCTACCGCGGTGGTGTACGTGGTTACCCACCCCTAAATCTTCCCCACCCCATACACGATTTGCTCGGACAGTATGTTGACCTGCAACTCGTGCACGGAATACCTGGCAATCTGGTCCCTTAGCGGTTTTACCTCCGCCGACGGGAGGCCCTTAACAGTAAAACCCTTGCTGGAAAAAATCCTGGCAGCCGCGGGGGAGGAAAGGCGAGGTTTTCATCCACAAGGTGAAGGCTCACTCCTCCACAGAACCCCGCGGCCAGGGTAACCAGCAAGCTAACGCGCTGGCCAAGGAGGGGGTCCGCGCTGGCATTTTCTGGGACCCCTATGGGTCCGGGCCCGTGGCGTCAGTTAGAGGCAAGGATGGGACACCAAGGAGCATAGGGGTAGATTTGGCCCTGGATCTTAAAACGGTCCAAGCCCAGGACCCTGTCCTGAAAACCGTCACAATCGCAGTGAGCGAGGGTAGGAGGAAAGAAAGCCCTTACAGCGCAGCAGCCCTCTCCATAAGGGAAGGCATGCTGTTCAAAGAAGGACAGTGGGTCGTGCCACAGCGGCACCGGAGGGCTTTGCTTCAACTTGCCCATGAGGGACCGGGAGCGGGACACCCCGGGCCTGAGACCACCTGACAATGGATGGAACAGGCGGGATGGTGGCCGGGACTCCGGGAAGACGTCCGCGAGTTCTGTGCTAGCTGTCTTGGGTGCGCTGCAAACAACCCCGACCCCCACAGTAGGAAGGTGCCCATGAGACACGTCAGGAGGGTGGAGGGACCATGGCAGTCGATCCAGATCGACTAAATCGGGCCCCTGCCCACCGCCCAGGGAGGCTACAAATACTGCCTCGTCCTGGTGGACGAGTTCGCCAAGTGGGTAGAAGCCTTTCCCTGTAGAACAGCCAGAGCACTGAGCACTGCAAGGATCTTGGTACGGGAGGTGTTCTCGCGCTGGGGACTTCCCAGTTTGTGGATTCCGAACAGGGAAGTCACTTCACCGGCCAAGTCATGTAGAACACCCTTATGCTGCTCGGTATTCAGGGGAAGTGGCACGTGACCACAATCCACAGTCCTCAGGGATAGTGGAACGTATGAAACGTACCATCAAGGAAAAGTTGAGGAAGGAGACCATGGACTCGCCCCAAAAATGGGCGGAGGTCCTGCCCCTAATCCTCATGGGGATCCGAGCCAATCAGTCAAAGAGTACGGGGTATTCCACGCACGAGCTCATGACCGGCAGGGTCATGAGGACCCCCACCCACGTCCTAGCCACAGCTCTTACGGAAGGGCAGCTTCGGAAGGTAAACCGGGATCAATTCGTCCGAACACTCCTTGAGCGCCTGTAACAGATTTATGAACAAGCCGCAGGTAGAATGGGGAAGCAGCATCGGAATAACTGACTGCTGCTCGAACCTAATAAAACACATCAATGGGAGATAGGGGACCTGGAAATGGTAAGGAACTACACCCGCGTGGGGAGTTTTGAGCCACTGTGCATGGGACCCTTTAGCATAGTGGATAAAGTCAGCCCCATGGTTTACGCAATAAACTTGCCCTGGCGCACGAAATGGTTTCACATAAACCCGTGCAAGCTGTATAAGCCGGAGGCGAAGACGCAGGCAGCTGGGACCCAAACCGAGGTTAGAAGACCTCAGCTCCCAGCAGGTCTCAGCTCACAGGCAACACACGCAGGCACAGTTGCGTGCGTTGAGGGAGGAGTCACCCAGGCCCCTGTTCAAACCACACCCTACTCTCTTCTGGGACTCAGGTGGGAGGAGGAGGAGCCCGAACCAGATAGCCCCGCCCCCGACCCAGGTTTTGAACCTGGAGACGAGGATTCTCGGCCAACAGCAGCAGGTAGCGAGGGATTGCCTGTCCCCAGCTCAGATTTGGGAGGGGAGGAGCCACGGGGGAAAAGCCCACAGCCAGCGAGGACTGCGACCCACGGCAAGGATCCGCTCGCCAGGCTAGCCCCACCTAGAGCACTTCCTAGGAGGTCCCCACGGACAACCCAATGGTCGCCGACTCTCCAGTTTAAAGGGGCGACCTCCCGAGCAAAAGTTAAGTTAAAAGAAAATGGTCCCCAGCCAACAGTCGCAGGATGTGAGGGACCAGAAGTAAGTGTCCGTACAGAGACGCTGCAGGGAGCAGCCTGCCGCAGTCCTGACAGAGTTTAAGCTAGCCGCTCGGAGACGGGCGGCGAATGTACAGAAATTTGTCTGAGAAGTTTGTAGTTTTAAGTTAGAGTGTTGAATTTGATTCTAAGGTGTGGAACCGTATAGCAGTTTTAAGATGGAACCGTTCCAGTGTATGTGTGTTTGTCCATGTGTCCTGAGATCGAGGGACCCGCTCACACTTCACCCCAGTCAAGGTGCCTATAGGGAGCTTGGCTAGATGTTCTTTATTTTTTTCAGGCAAATAAAAGGGAAATGTTCGGAGGACTGATCTTCCTCGCCCTGTCTAGTCTGAGCCTCGCAAGAAGGGGTAACACCGATGACCACCGCATCTTTGGATGCTCCGGAAGGACGGCGCTCCAAGCCCACGATGGAAGTGGCCTTTGCGAGGCAGATGAAATTGCCTCGTACACTCACGAGGGAAGCTGGCCCGGATGGCTGGGGTCAAACTCGACCCAGTACTCGAGCCAGCCCGGTTTTACATATGGGGAGGCCTCCCTCCATTGCACGAGGATAAGAATCGTCACCCAAAGGATTAGCGTCACCGTGGGCAAAGTAATTTGTTTATCATGTAAGGACAACGTTCCCCTGGATAGGTGGTGGTGGCTCAGAAAATTAAGCAAAGACATGGGGAAACCCAGGGTAGAATTGGAAAGATTAGGGAACGAAACCCACAGGACCATCACGGGGACCCAGGTAGGGTTATGTGTGTCGATAGCAAAATACTGCGGATGCTGGAAATCCGAAATAACAACAGAAAACGCTGGAAAAACTCAGCAGGCCAGGCAGCATCCGTGGAGAGAGAAAGAGAGTTAACGTTTCAGGTCGCTGCCCTTTCATCAGAACTGGGAAGAGCCGGAAATCAAATAGATTTAAGGCCAGGGGAAAGCTGGGAAAAGGGGGAGGGGATAAAGGAACAAAGGGGGAGATGAAGAGACATTAAGAGACATTAAGAGATATGCAAGGCTAGAGGTGGTGTTAATGTGACAGATTAAGGCTGAAAGAAGTGTGAAATCCACTGGCAGAATGAAGGACAGCTGCCAGCTTCTAGGAGGAAAAAAAAGGGGGGGGGGGCAAATAAAAGGGGGGGGGAAATAAAATATAAATGTGATTGGAGCTGAGGTTATGATCTAAAATTGTTGAACACCTCCATTCCCCACCAGGATGGCCTGAGGGCGCTCCGCTTCTTCCTTGAACAGAGGCCCAAACAATCCCCATCCACCACCTCCCTCCTCCGCCTGGCTGAACATGTCCTCACATTGAACAACTTCTCCTTTGAATCTACCCATTTCCTCCAAATTAACGGTGTTGGTATGGGAACCCGCATGCGTCCCAGCTATGCCTGCCTTTTCGTGGGATATGTGGAACACTCTTTGTTCCAGTCCTACTCGGGTCCCCTCCCTCACCTCTTTTTCCGGTACATTGATGACTGCATTGGTGCCGTCTCCTGCTCTCGCCCTGAACTAGAACATTCCATTCACTATGCTTCCAATTTCCACCTTTCCCTCACCTTCACATGGTCCATCTCCGACTCTTCCCTTCCCTTCCTCGACTTCTCCATCTCCATCTCTGGGGATAGGTTATTGACTAACATTCACTACAAGCCCACTGACTCCCACAGCTACCTGGACTACACTTCCTCCCACCCCGCCTCCTGTAAGGACTCTATTCCATTCTCCCAGTTTCTCCGTCTCCGCCGCATCTGCTCTGATGATGCCACCTTCCATACCAGTGCTTCCGACATGTCTTCCTTTTTCCTCAAACGAGGATTCCCCTCTACCGTGGGCGACACGGCCCTCGACCGTTTCCGTTCTATCTCCCGCACTTCTGCCCTCACCCCTGCCCCTCCCTCCCGGAACCACGATAGGGTTCCCCTTGTCCTCACCTTTCACCTCACCAGCCTCCACATTCAACGGATCATCCTCCGCCATTTCCGCCACCTCCAGCGTGATCCCACCACCAAACACATCTTCCCCTCACCTCCCCTTTCAGCATTCCGCAGGGACCGCTCCCTCCGCGACACCCTAGTCCACTCCTCTACCACCCCCAGCACCCCTTCCCTTTCGCCCGGCACCTTCCCGTGCACACGCAGGAGATGCAACACATGCTCTTATACCTCCCCTCTTCCCACTGTCCAGGGCCCCAAACACCCCTTCCAGGTGAAACAGCGATTTATTTGTTCTTCCTGCAATTTAGTATACTGTATTCGCTGCTCACGATGTGGACTCCTCGACATTGGGGAGACCAAACGCAGATTGGGTGACCGCTTTGCGGAACACCTCCGTTCAGTCCCGCAGTAAGGGGGACCCCGAGCTCCCGGTCGCCTGTCACTTTAATTCATCGCTTCACTCCCACTCTGACCTCACCGTCCTTGACCTCTTGCATTGTTCCACGGAAGCTCAGCGTAAGCGTAAGCTCGAGGAACAGCACCTCATCTTTCGTTTAGGCACGCTACAGCCCTCTGGACTCAATATCGAGTTCAACAATTTTAGATCATAACCTCAGCTCCAATCACATTTATATTTTATTTTTTTCCAGCCTTTTATTTGCCACCCCCCTCCCCACCTCTTTTTTTTCCTCCTAGAAGCTGGCAGCTGTCCTTCATTCTGCCAGTGGATTTCACACTTCTTTCAGCCTTAATCTGTCACATTAACACCACCTCTAGCCTTGCATATCTCTTAATGTCTCTTAATGTCTCGTCATCTCCCCCTTTGTTCCTTTATCCCCTCCCCCTTTTCCGAGCTTTACCCTGGCCTTAAATCTATTTGATTTCCGGCTCTCCCCAGTTCTGATGAAAGGTCATCGACCTGAAATGTTAACTCTCTTTCTCTCTCTACGGATGCTGCCTGGCCTGCTGAGTTTTTCCAGCGTTTTCTGTTGTTATTTATGGTTATGTGTGTGCTGGGAGAAATGGTGGGATCCGGATATGGGGATCTATGTCTGTATGTGGGGTTCAGAGAGATTCTGCCCCACGGGCATTTCCATCATTTTCCACAGCCAGTGGCAGGATAACGGTAGGGGGATGGACTGGCGGTCGCACCTGGACGCATGCGCGATCCCATACTCCCCAATCTCGGTTAATGCCACTGAATTAGTGACCCGTCCCCGACAGCCCCTGCCCACGACCCCAACGTCACAGAATGCAGCAGAGGGATGTCCCGCCACCACAAAGGGACCAGGGAACGGCCTGGTGCTGGTGCCCACAGACCAGGTGCTCTATCAAGGGGTGAATTACGCGTTGGCCTCGGTGATCTTAAATCTCACTGAGGTTCCTTTGCCCAAGTGGTGCCCCGCAGAGACCGCCAAACTATATCAAGCCCTCTTAAGGGAAACATTTCTAAAGTTTGACGAATTCGATTTTGCGGAGATCGATAAGACCAAATTGTATACACATAGCCCCGAGGCTTGGGACAGGGTGGGGATACAAAGAAGGGGTATTGTTAATGATGTTTTATCTGGTTTTAATGCGGGATCTTCAGTTGTTAATAGGTTCGACGACATTGAACTGCAGACGCAGATCAACGGTCTGAAGACCCAATTAAAGAAGGTCTTAAATAATGAGAATAAAGTAGTGGGTTCGGAACAGCATGAAGACCAGGCCATGACTCTCCATTTAAAGGAGATCATAGCGGAGTTGGAGATACATGCAAAGACGCTGAAAGCGCTCATTAGGGAGGATCGGAATACGTCTGAACAGGCTGCGCAAAACGAGGTGTGCGTACTGTACGGGGCATGGTTGCTAGGCGAGGGCCGCAGAAATGTGGAGGACTTAAAACAGGGTAAGGTCCCCTCCTGGATCAGCAACATGCACCTCGCAGCCCTCCACCCTTTTGAGAACGCATTAAGCCCGTGCCAGCTCCGACTAGCTTCCGAGGCCTACCTACCCAGTGCCAGTGGACTGTGGACGTTCCAACCACACTATCGTAGGGATAATAGTAAGGATGTCGGTCATGGGCGGGACGGCCCGACCCGCGCCGGTATACAGAGTGGAGAACATTGGTGTCATTCAGTGGGGTGCACACGTTCGTTTTACAGCATTCCCGCCCTACGTCATAAAGTGGGATCACGCTATGACGGGTACAGACCTCTCGGGGTGCCGTAGCCGGGGAGTACACATCATCCTGTGTCCCCAGCACTTGAATGCCTATTCGAAACCACAATGCGGGTCCAGAGCTACAGACGCGAAACCTATAAATTGTACCATGGAAGCCATGGCACAAGGACATGTTCCCCCGCAGTTAGCATATATAGGAGGTGGGACATATTGTGTCACCACAGGAGCGTCTCACTACCAGCACGGACAGCACAGCTGGTGCGCGGTGATTGACAGCAGCTTCTCCTTTAAACCCAAGGCAGAAGTTCAAGTGGCCCAGGAACGAATTGTCCCCATTTCTGAACCATGCACGGTTCACCTAACTGTAAGAGAGAATTTCACCAACCTCCAAAAGTATGTGGCTCACTTCGGCTACCAGATTTCCCCTCTCCCAGAACACCTCATTAAACTATTAAAAGCCGTAGTGGTGTCGCAAAAGCATTTTTATACACTGGATCAGAAGACTATCCAGACAGGGGCCGATATTCTGAATATTACGACTCCACCCTGGTGGGACATCTTTGAGAATATCGATGTCTCCTCTTGGATTCATCTGGCATCACACGCACTCGTAATTTGTCAGCTCAGGAACGTCCTCTACCTGGTTTGCGTCCAGTGTAGTAAAAGGGATCCCGAGGCAATAGTAATAACCCAAAAGGTTTGGAGGGACCAGTATGCTCGGGTAGACGAGACACTCGCATGAATTCCGTGCCGCACCACTTTCGAGTGATGGCGGCCTAATTTTATTATTTTTAATAAAGCTGGTCTCCTCCGTTGGTTGTTTTTTTTTTAATAAGGAAAAAAAAAATGTGTTATCTCAAGTGGTGCAGGGGTATGTTGGACCCCCTCCGTGCTGGGATTACTGGAAAATAATTTGTTTCCTATCTAGAATGCCTGCTGTACATTGCGGTTTTCTCCAAGTGGGGGAATGTACATGTCGGGGGAATTGGGATAGGTGAATAAAGGGGAAGGTTGTTTGCGACAGTCAGAAATTTTGTTCACCTCGTATGGACACTTCAACCAAGTTTAAATATCCACAGGGGGGACTGAAAGGATTCGCAAAATGTCATGTGTCCCCCCACCCCGAGGATATTATTGGACTTATTAAAAGGAACCCTGGTCAGACTTAGTTTTAAAATCCAGGGCATAACAAAATGGCTGCGGTCAGACCTCGTGACCGAGAGCCTGGCAGTTTCATTTCAGGCTCTGGCAAGCTATCAACTTGTGTATTCCGATGTCTGCAGCAGGAAGTTCACGAAACCTTTCCTTATGCATTGGGGACAAACCCAATTACAATCAGGTCTACGCATTAGGCTTTCAAGGTGTTTGCTCAAATAATCAGCGGGGACATTGAGACTGGGCTGGCCCCCATCAAGGAACCTGTCGGACAAAAGGGACCATTTGGAGAACTGGCATGATACAATTACCGGTCATCTAACATGATGGGCCAAGATTCAAACCTTTTGTTAAAATTCATTATGCCCAGATCAGACAATAGAAATTAGCTGATCTGGTGGGAGATTACGAGGACCGTGAGGGTATAACTGGGAAGACCCATTCGCTCTCTCTCTCTCTCTGCCTCGATCCCGGTTCACCTTGTCTGTCTGCTAGCAGCCATAAAAGGAAAACCATCCAGAAACTTCGTAGCCACGTTTCGACGGCAGAAACAGGGTACAGGGCCAGGATTTCCATCCATTTCACCGGTGAGCATTATCTTCTTCTGGCTGTCGCAAGACAATTTTAGTTAGGCGAAAGAATGGGAATTCATGGGGATATTGATAAAATTGTAATTTTAGGATTTTCCCTCGATGTGTCCGTTCTCCTCCCCTGTTAAGTGTAAAACCGTACTGCATAGTGATTTCGTTTTCTTCATATAATACTTTTACTCTGTAGTTTTACTTCTGTAAATAAACATTGGTTTTCCTTGCACCAATCCACGGGTCTCTTCGTTTGTCCTTATCGCCGCTCGATAAGTCCTGGGCTCAAAACTAGGAAGGGGATAGCGATTCGCAACCGCACAGCGGGCAGTACAGCCCAGGAAAACATAACTGGCTGACCTACAAATAAGCCCCTGAGACAAATACCCCTTACAACCACCTCGGCATGGGCGGCAGCAGTCTGGGCTTGCTGGATGACAGGCAGCAGCAAGGGCACTGGCGGAGTGTCAATGTTCGGAGTAGAAATGCTGTCATCCTGAGAGAGGACAACAGGTCCTTGCTCCACGGAGCCACTTACACTCCCCCCGGAGCGGCGCCTCAGCATTCCTACCCATCTGTTGGAGCACAGATTGCTGGACTGCTCTGACACCCTGCAAGCCCCTTTCAATACTGGAAAACCCAGCCATGTTTCCAGCAGTCTGAGCTTGCGTTGGTTCGCTCCCGCCTGTACTTCAATGGAAGCTTCGAGATCGCCCATCAAACCTGACATCATTTCTGGGTCCACAAGCTCTCTCATGACGTTGCCCATCATTTCCATGCTGGATATCATGGGCTCAAGGTTTGCACAAACCCCGTGCATTGCTGTAGCCGGACTCCTCCATACTCCTTGACACTGAAAAGAGACTCTCTGGCAGGCTTGCCTTTGCAACGAACATTTCCCTTCGCATGCCCATCACCATTCATCTGAAGGACGCCCCTTCGAGGACACCATCATTGTTCTGTACGGCAGAACTCGTGCGCGAATTTGCCCTCCGGGGAGCTGGCCCACGAGCTACCCTTTCACCATGGCCTGGCTGCAGCCCACTCGTGCCCGATGACTCACCACATGCAGTTCCAGTCTCTCTGCTACCCGGGCTATTTACTGAGCTGCCGTCTGCGAGTGTCAGAGGCAGTACTGATGAGTCTTCTTCTTCTCCTCCATCACTCTTCTCCTCCTCTAGACCGTCAGGCACAGGCTGGGCTGCCTGCAGTTCCTGGGTATGTGAAAGGAGAAAGGCACAAGCGTCGGGTTATGGTGAGGGGAGGGGGGAAGGAAGGTATTCATGCATTAACCATCAGCAGCTTCTGAGTGAGAAGAGATTGTTGGATGAGAGGGAAGGGGAATGTGGGAATAAGGATTCGCTATCAGCATTCCGTCACCATCAGCAACTCTTACCAGATCCCCGCTCGTCATGCTCTCACCCACTGCTCCTCCAATTATTGGAAGCAGGCCTTACTCCGAGTCTATGAGGTTTTCAGTTGTGGCTTGCCCTCTACCCGTCTGATGCTGCTTCCGTTGGTTGTGCGCCGGCTTGGCCTGCAAGAGAAAGGGAAGTTTGGCAGTGAGCGTGGGGCAATGTGATTGGGTGAGGTGTCAACATTTTGTTTACACTTGCACGTAATTAGGAAGGGAAATGTAATGTTGGCCCTTATTGCAAGGAGGGTGGAGTATAAAACTAGGGTAGTCAACTGTACAGGCCGCTGGTGAGGCCACATATGGCGTATTGCCTACAGTTTTGGTCTCCTTATTTACGGTGGGATATACTTCCGTTGGAGGCAGTTCAGAGAAGGCTCACTAGGTTGATTGCTGAGATGAAGGGGTTGTCTTATGAAGAAAGGTTGAGCAGGTTGGGCCTATACTCATTGGAGTTTAGAAGAATGAGAGATTATCGTATTGAAACATGTAAGATTCTGAGGGGGCTTGACAGGGTAGATGCAGGGAGTAAATTTACCATCGTGGGGGAATCTAGAAAGAAGGGGTATAGTTTCAGGAGAAAGGATCGCCCATTCCTAAAGGAGATGAGGAGGAATTTCTTGTCCCAGAGGGTCGTGAATCTTTGGAAATTTGTACCACAGAGAGCTGTGGTGGCGGAGTCATTGAATATGTTCAAGGCGGAGATAAACAGATATTTGAGTTATGGTGAGCGGGCTGGAGAGTTGGATTCAGACAAAGGTCAGATCAGCCATGATTTTATTGAAAGGCGGCGCAGGCTCGGGGGTCCAAATGGACTGTTCCTGCTCCTATTTCTTATCTTCTTATGGTCGTATGTTCTTATGCTGACAAGGGTGCGCTGTTGTTGTTTGGCAAACCGATCTCTACCTTGCAGAGTCTGAAGGCCAACTATCTGACAGCTGCTCCGATTCCCCCTCATCCATGACCCCAGCACAGAACATCAAGCCATCGTTTCCCAGAGTTTCACTGACCTTATTTCCTCTGGAAATTTTTAATCCACAGCTCCAACCTCACCGTACCCCAACTACGCATCGCTTGATTGTACCTCCTTCCCAATATTTAAAAACAGGACTGCCCCAATAGACCACTAATGCAAAAGCAAAATACGAATTGTCATCGACTAGAAACGTTAACTCTGTTTCTCTCTCCACAGATGCTGCCTGACCTGCTGAGTATTTCCAGAATTTTCCGTTTTTATGCCCTAATAGACGCTTCGTTTCAGTCTGTTCTGGCCCCATGGAACTGATTTCTTCCTGTCCCGAATTACAAAACGCTCTGCTGAACTTTGCTTAGTTCCTCACTACTTATAGAAAACATAGAAATATAGAAAAATAGGAGCAGGAGTAGGCCACTCGGGCCTTCGAGACTGCTCCGACATTCAATATGATCATGGCTGATCCTCTATCTCAATACCATATTCACAGTCCCTCCCCATACCACTTGATGCCTGTTGCTTCTAGAAATCTATCTATCTCCTTCTTAAATATATTCGTGAGAAGTCGCACAACACCAGGTTATAGTCCAACAGTTTTATTAGAAATCACAAGCTTTCGGAGCGCTACTCCTTCGTCTTCACCTGACGAAGGAGCAGCTCTCCGAAAGCTAGTGAATTCAAATAAAACTGTTGGACTATAACCTGTTGTTCTGCGACTTCTAACATTTGTCCACCCCAGCCCAACACCGGCATCTCCACATCATTAATGTGGTAGAGAATTCCACAGGTTGACCATCCTCTGAGAGAAGACATTTCTCCTCACCTCAGTCCTAAATGTCCTACCCCGTATTCTGAGACTGTGACCCCTCGTTCGAGACCCCCAGCCAGGGGAATCATCCTCCCTGCATCCAGTCTGTCTAGCCCTGTCACAATTGTATACGTTTCAATGTGATCGCCTCTCATTCTTCTAATCTCGAGTGAAAACTTGCCTAGTCGACCCAATCTCTCCTCATACGATAGTCCTGCCATCCCAGCAATCAGACTGGTGAACATTCGCTGCACTCCCTCTATGGCAAGTATAACCTTTCTTAGGTAAGGAGACCAAAACTGCACACAGTACTCCAGGTGTGGTCTCGCCAAAGCCCTGAATAACTGTAGTAACATATCTTTGCTCCTGTACTCTAATCCTCTTGGAATGAAAGCCAACATACCATTTGACTTCCTTACTGCTTGCTGCACCTGCATGTTTGCTTTCAGTGACTGGTGTACAAGGACACCCAGGTCCCTTTGTACATCAACATTTCCCAGTCTATCAATATTTAAATAATACTGTGCCATTCTGTTTTTCCTACCGAAGTGGATAACTTCATATTTATCCACGTTATACTGCATCTGCCATGTATTTGCCCAACCACTCAAATTTTTCTAAATACCTTGAAGCCTCTTTTCATCCTCCTCACGAATCACAATCCCACCTAGTCTCCTGTCGTCAACAAACTTGGAAATACTACATTTGGTTCCTTCATCCAAAACATTGATATTTCTGTTGTGAATAGCTGGGGCCTAAGCACTGATCCATTAGGTACTCCACTAGTCACCGCCTGCCACCCCAAAAAAGACCCATTTATTCCTACTCTCTGTTTCCTGTCTGTTAAACAATGTTCAATCCATGCCAGTAGATTACCCCCAATCCCAGGTGCTTTAAATTTGCACATTAACCTCTTAGGTGGCAAATTATCAAAGGCCTTCTGAAAATCCAAATACACCACATCCACTGTTTCTCCCTTATCTATTCTACCAGTTACATCCTCAAAAAACTCCAGTAAGTTTGTCAAACATGATTTTCCTTTCATAAATTCATGTTGACTTTGTCTAATCCCGTTGATATTTCTAAGTGTCCTGTTATCTCATCCTTTATAATAGACACTATCATTTTTCCTACTACTGATGTTAGGCTAACCGGTCTGTAGTTCCTTTTTTTTCTCTCTGCCTCCTTTTTAAATAGTGGGGTTACAATCTGCAGGAACTGAGCATCGTGAGCAAAGAATACGGTATAGTAAATTGGAAGACGTCCAAATACAAGAGAAAGGTGGAAGTAAAGGGGCAGGTGTTGCATCTCCTGCGCTTGCACGGGAGGGTTCATGGGACGATTATTGTGATCAGCTACCTTATAACACAGATCAGCATCAGCCTCTGCTTCCTCCCCAAAGGGTGCTGACACCAGATCTCCCGATTACAGAACATTCAAGCTAGAAATTAAACACAGCGGTTCCGTATTTTAATTCATTCGTGTGATGTGGACTTCGCTGGCAAGAACTGCATTTATTGCCCATCCATAATTGCCCTTGAGAAGGTTTTGGTGAGACCCTTCTTGAACGGATACAGTCCGTGTGGTGAAGGTACTCACACAGTGCTGTTTGGGAGGGTGTTCCAGGATTTTGTTACATCCGACGATGAAGACACGTCGATATATTTCCAAGTCACGATTGTGTTTGAAGATGCAACACCTGCCCTTTTAACGCCTCCCTTCCCACCGTCCAGTGCCCCAAACACTCCTTCCGGGTGAACCAACGATTTACTTGTACTTCTTCCATTTAGTATATTGTATTCGCTATTCATGATGCGGTCCCATCTACATTGGTGAGACTAAACGCAGATTGGGTGACCACTATGTGGAAGACCTTCATTCAATTCACAAGGGCTGAGCCCAAGCTTCAGATCGCCTGCCATTTTAATTCTCCTCCCCGCTCCCACTTTGACTCGTTCATCGGCCTCCAACGCTGTTGCGATGAAGCTCAATGTAAGCTCGAGGCACAGCACCTCACCTTTAGATTAGGCTCTTTACAGCCTGTCGGACTCAACATTGAGTTCAACAATTTTGCATCATAAGCTCGGCCCTCATATTTGTCAGAGAGCAGCTGTTGGCCATGATTCTGCTACTTCAGATACAGCGCTTCTAGAACCATATGTTGTTTGTTTACTTATCCCATTAACATTGGCCTTGTACCAATTACCGTTCACCCATCACACCCTGCTCGCTGTCCTACATTGATGCCCTGTTAAGGACGCCTCGATTTCACTCCCTCCATGGCCTCGCCCCTTCCTATCTCTGTAATCTCCTCCAGCCCCACAATCCCCCCGAGATATCTGCGCACCTCTAATTCTGCCCTCTTAAGCATCCCTGATTATAATCGCTCAAACATTGGTGGCCGCACCTTCTGTTACTTCGGCCCAAACTCTGGAATTCCCTGCCTAAAACTCTCCGCCTCTCTCCCTCTCTCTCCTCCTTTAATACACTCCTTAAAACCTACCTTTTGAACAAGCTTTTGGTCACTTGCCCTAAGATCTCCTTGTGGGACTCAGTGTCTAATGTTGTTTGATAATCGCGCCT
The DNA here is from genome assembly GCA_030390025.1 of Squalus acanthias. Classification (NCBI taxonomy): domain Eukaryota; kingdom Metazoa; phylum Chordata; class Chondrichthyes; order Squaliformes; family Squalidae; genus Squalus; species Squalus acanthias. The sequence continues at coordinate 130,389 of JASTWF010000356.1, read as the reverse complement.
ATGAAGCGCCATGGGACATTTTAATACGTTACAGTCGCTATATAAATGCAATTGTTGTTGTTGATGGACCATCATCCATTACGTCATTTAATCTGTCCTGCCTTGCACCCTATCACATGCTCTTTCCAACAATCCCCCTTTCCCTGCCTCTGTACTTAGCTAAAACCTGTCACAACTCTAATATTTTACAGTTCTGACGTAAAGTCATCGACCTGAAGCATTACATTTCTTTCTCTGTCCACGGATGCTGCCTAACCTGCTGAGTATGTTCAGCTTTTTCTGCTTTTATTTCAGATTTCTAGTCCCGCAATATTTTGTCCTTGTATTGTGTAAGGGATATATTGTAGGATTGTTCACTGCAAGGCGCAAGGGGCAGGCAAGGTCAGCGTAAGGGATACTGTATAGGAATGGTCAGTGTTAATTACAATGCCAGGAAGATCAGTGCAATGGACATGGGGCAGGCAAGGTTAGTGTAAGTGATACTGTCTAGGTATGGACAGTGTAAGATACAAGTCCAGGAATATTAATGCAATGGACATGGGGCAGGCAAGGTTAGTGTAAGGGATACTGTATATGAATGTTCGGTATTAGTTACAAGGCCAGGAAGATTACTGCAATGGACATGGGGCAGGATTGGTCAGTGTAAGGGATACTGTATAGGAATGGACAGTGTAAGGTACAGGGACAGGACGATTAGTGCAATGGACATGGGCCAGGATTGGTCAGTGTAAGGGATTACTGTATAGGAATGGAGAGCGTAAGTTACATGGCCAGGAAGATTACTGCAATGGACATGGGGCAGGATTGGTCAGTGTAAGAGATACTGTATAGGAATGGACAGTGTAAGTTACAAGGCCCGGATGATTAAGCAATGGACATGGGGCAGGATTGGCCAGTGTAAGGGATACCGTATATGAATGGACAGTGTAACTTACAAGGCCAGGAAGGTTAGTGCAATGGGCATGGCGCAGGATTGGTCAGTTTAAGGGACAGAGTGTAGGAAAAGACAGGTTAAGAAATATCGTTTTGTAAAAGTCGATGTAATGGACATGGTGTCGGAAGTTTCATTGTGAGTACGATGGTGTATGCATTTTCAGTGTGACTGATATGGTGTAGACACGATCAGTGTAAGTGATATAGTTCAGGAGACTGACTGCTGTTATACTTGTTCCACCTGTCATATTAGTAATTCTATGAAACCGACACCGATTATACCTGTCATGACAGTCATATTTGGAATGCATTGAAACTGAAGCCCATTATACGGCAGACCTTGAGCACAGAGCTTGGCGATTCAGTTGGCAGAACGCAAACAGAGCGAATCGCAAGCAGAGTGAGGAATTTGGTGAGCGCAGGAATCTGGTGGAGAGGAGGAAGGCGTTGGAGACGTCTGACTGAAAAGTAGGAGTGGTGCCACAAAACTCAAGGTCTCTAAGTTAATAGACACGAGAGCGGACCTGCAGGTGAGCGAGAGGAGCAGCTGCAGATACAGGTGGGACCGAGAGCCCGGAGGGAGGGCGAGATTAGCCGACCCCTTATTCTGAGAGAGTGACAACTGGTTCTAGACACCACAGTCAGGGGCAACATCCTCCCTGCATCTACACTGTCAAGCCCGTAAGAATTGTGTATGTTTTAATGAGATCACCTCTCATTCTTCTAAACTCTCGAGAATATAGGCCTAGTCTACTCAATCTCTCCTCATAAGACAATGCCCCTATTCCAGGAATCAGTCTGGTGAACCTTCCGTGCACTCTCTCTATGGCAAGTATATCCTTCCTTAGGTAAGGAGACCAAAACGGTACACAATACTCCAGGAGTGGGCCCACCAGGGTTCTATATAATTGCAGTAAGACATCTTTACCCTTATAGTCAAATCCTCTTTAAAGAAAGCACAGCATACCATTTTCTTTCCTAATTGCTTGTTGTACCTGCATGTTAACTTTCAGTAATTCGTGTACAGGGACACCCAGGTCCCTCTGAACACCAACATTTTCCAAGCTCTCACAACTTAAAAAATGCTCTGGTTTTCTATTTTCCTACCAAAGTGGATAACTTCACATTCCTCCACATTATAATAAATTAGCCATGTTCTTGCCGACTCACTTAGCTTGTCTACATCCCCTTGAAGACTGTTTGCATCCACCTCACAACTTACATTCTCACCCAGCTTTGTATCATCAGCAAATTTAAATAAATGATATTTGGTCCCTCATCCAAATCATTGATATAGATTGTGTATAGCTCAGGCCCCAGCACTGATCCTTGCGGTACCCCACTAATTACAGCATGCCAGCCCGAAAATTACACATGTATACCTACTCTCTGTTTTCTGTCCGTTAATCAATCCTCAATCCATGCTAGTATATTACCCCCAATGCCATGAGTACTAATTTTGTTTAATAAGTTCTTGTATGGCACCTTATCGAATGCCTTCTGAAAATAAAAATACACCACATCCACTGGTTCCACCTTATGTATCATGCTCGTTAAAACCTCAAATAACTCTAACGGATTCTTCAAACACGATTTCCCTTTCATAAAACCGTGTTGACTCTGCCCAATCCTATTATTATTTTCTAAGTGCACTGTTACCACGTCTTTAATAACAGATTGTAGCATTTTGCCTACCACTGATGTCAGGCTAACTGGTCTGTAGTTCAGCGTTTCTCTCTCCCTCCTTTCTTAAATAGTGCGGTTGCATTTACTACCTTGCAAACCACGGGAACCGTCCTAGAAATTATGGAATTTTGGAAATTAACAACAAATGCCACAGCTGTCTCAAAAGCCACCTCTTTCAAAACCATAGGATGTAGGTTATCAGATCCATTGGATTTATTGGCTTTCAGTCGCATTAATTTATTGAAACTAATTCACTTCTGTTCCTCATTCTCGCTGGGGACATGGGGCCAAAAATTCGGCCCTTCCCGGGTGAGTGCACAGTCCGTACTCACCAGTAATGCGTCCCGAAGTGCCGGTTTCCTGCATGTACTGCGCATGCGCGGGAAGGCGGAACTTCCGGCATGGCGAAGGGGGCGATTCCTAGGTGAACCGCGTGCGCGGTAGAGGCTGCGCGCATGCAGCAAACTTAGATTTTTTTTCAGGTTTCTCCGCAGAGGGTAAGTATTGTAGAAAGTACGTTATTAAAAAGGAGCCGCAACACCCGTTTTAAACAAGGTAAGTGGTTAATTAAGTATCATTTTAATTTTTTTCAACAGGTTTATCTTTTTTATATACTTTAAAGAAAGGTAAGTTTATGTTTATCACTTTTAAAAAGTATTTTAATTTTTTCAAAAGATAAAATTTTTGTTTAAAGTGGTTAATTTATTTAACTATAGTTATTTTATAAATGAGAGTTTTTTTAAATTTATTTTAAAATTAGCTGTTCTTTTGGGGCCGATTTCAATTCAGAGAATAGACAGGTCTCCTGTTAAATTCTATGAATGAAAATTGGTCTGCTGCCATTGGCTCTCCATGGCCCACGTGACCCCAGGGGACGCATCGCACTAACTATGCCCCTGGGACACGCAAGCACTGCGCGCCAGCTCTTGGTGCAGGACCAGGAGCTGACGTTCCCGTGGGCCCAAAACACAACGGCAGGCGCGGTAGGTAAGAGCGCGCGTGATGCTTACCCCCGCGGCAAGCCGGAGAGGCATATTTCTGGGCCATGATTTTCCCACTATTTACAAGAAGTTTTGTGCATCTTCTTCTGTGAAGACAGACAAAAAGTAATTGTTTAATTTCCCTGCCATTTCCTTATTCCCATTATAATTTCTCCTGCCTCAGCTTGTAAGGGACCCACATTTACTTTCGCCAATTTTTACCGTTTTACTTACATATAGAATGTTTTACAGTTTGTTTTTATTTCTCGCGCTGGTTTACTCTCATTATATTTTCCCTTTCTTTATCAATGTCTTGGTCCTCCTTTGCTGAATTCTAAAATCCTCCCAATATTCAGCCTTACTATTCATTTTGGGCAACAATAACAGCCTCATCCTTTGATCTAATCCTATCTTTAACATCTCTTGTTAGCCAAGATTGGACCGCTTTTCCTGTGGGGGTTTTGTGCCTTAAATGAATGTATATTTGTTGTAAATTGTGTGTTCATTATTTAAATGCTAACCATTGCTGCTCTACCATCATACCTTTTAATGTAGTTTCCCAATTTAACTTAGCCAACTCGCCCCTCATAACTATGCAGTTTGCTTTGATTAGATTTAAGACACTAATTTAGGATTCAACAAAATCACTTTCAAACTCAATATAAAATTCTATCATAATGGGCCGAAAATTGATCTCGGTGCGCGAGAGTACGCACTGCGTACTCTCGCGTATTCCCACTCCAATTGCCGGTTTTCTGCATGCCCTGCGCATGCGCTGAAAACCGGCAATTGCTCTTCCGAAAAGGGGGCGGGGCCTGGGTGCATCGCGTGTGCGCTACAGGCTACGCGCACGCTGTGCACTTCATGCTTTGGACGCGCAGGTAAGTAGGGAAGATTTTGGAAATGTAAAAAGGAGGAGTAAGACCCGTTTTTAAGAAGGTAAGTAGTGAATTAAGTATTTTTTTGAATTTTTTTTTACAGGTATATCTTTTTTATAGACTTTAAAGACAGGTAAGTTTATTTTTATAACTTTTTAAAAGATTTTAAATTTTTTCAAAAATTTAATTTTTTATTTAAAATGGTTAATTTAATTAACTATACTTATATTATTAATGTGATGGGTTTTTTTTTAAATTTAATTGAGGTTTAGCTGTTATTTTGGGGGGGTGTAAGATTCATAAGTCTCACAGCCATGCTGTGAGACTTATGAATGGAAGATGGTGTGCTGCCATTGGCTCTAACTGAGTCACGTGATCCCACAGCTCGCACGAATTAACTACGCCGCTGGGATACGCAAGCCCAGCACAGCTGATGTCTGGAACATCAAGTTCGTGCGAGCTGGATCAGAAAAAGCATAAGCGAGGTGAGACATCGCGGGGAAGGCTTACCCCCGCGGGAACAGAGCGAGATCAATTTCTGGGCCATTATGGTCACTCTTCTCTAAATGCCCCTTTACAACAAGGTCATTAATTAATCCCTCATTGCACAATACTAGATCTAAAATAACCTGTTTCCTATTAGGTTTCTCAACATACTGTTCTAGAAAGCTATCTTGCAAGCATTCCATGAAATCGTCCTCCAAAATTTTACTTCTAATTTATTTCTTCAGGCTATATGAAGCTAAATTCCGCCATGATTATTGTATCACGCTTGCTACATGTGCCTCTAATTTCCTGATTGATACTCTGCCCTTCAAATCAAATACGGTATTGTGGCCTATAAACAACTCCCACCAATGTGTTCTGCCGTTGCTATTTCTTAGCTCCACCCAAACTGATTCTCCTTCCTGATTTTAGGAGCAAAGTTCCTTTAAATGCCGCGAAATTCGGCTCCCTCGCGCCTGCCGTTAGCGCTTCCAGGTGCCACGAAAGGGGCGCAAAATGCTGAATCCCGGGCAGGGCGTTAATAGTGCCTCCCGAAAAATTCGGCGGGGCGCAACTGAGGCGCTAGCCGTTAGCACTGCGCCCCCACAGGAAGTGCACGGAGCCGCTGTGCTGCCGGTGATGACGTCATCGCCGTGCGTCAAGACCCCTTACCACTCCGTGGCAGAAATGCTGCTGTGGGTCGGCAAGCTGCGGCTGGCGGTGTCAGCGCCAGCCTCGCGGATCGTGAGCCGGCCCGCTCTCTGCTCACTGAGCGCAATTTAAAGGGAGGTGCGCCCGCGAGCAGCGCCGCAATTATATTTTTTTGCCGACATCCAGTCCAGAGCTCCGTGGCATCCCTTGGCGTGATGCATCTCGGTGCCAGGCTGCAGCCAAGGCACCACGTCACCCTGGTGGGCTAGCGCGGACCATCGGAGCCCCTGAATAACACTCAGCATCCCTCCCCTTTAAAAAAAGGGGAGAGCCGCTGAAACGCGTTAGCTTTGTTTCCCCGACATTACCTCAGAGGAAGTGGAGAGCCCGAGATAGAGCTTCTCTTCCTCGCCGGGTGATGAGCCGAATTTAGTAGCCGAGGCGTACTTCGGCGCCTAGTGCTATATCGCCGGTAATAATTCGGTTGCAGCGCCCAAATGGGGCCCAACCGAATTTTACCCCCCCCCCTTCTCTCTACTGTCTTTATCCCATCCTTTATTATCAGGGCTACACCCCCATGCTTTTCCATTTTTCTTCTGTCTACTAAAAGTTACGTATCATGTAATATTTAGTTCCCAACCTTGGTCACATTGCAACCACATCTCCGTAATGGCTATTAGCTCAAACCTATTAATTTCTATCTGCACTATTAATGTATTTATTTTGTTGCGAATGCTTCACGCTTTCAGATATAGTGCCTTTAGCTTTGACTTATTTAATTTTTTACTGATGTCTTGTTACCTTTGTTACTCTCTCTGTCCCTTCCTGACGCAATCTGCTTCTTTTTACCCAAAACTCCACTCTGCTCTGGAGCCTTATAATTTCTCACGCTGCTTTTCAATTTACTGTTTCCTGAATCCTCCCACAAACCGCCCCCACAATCATTTGTTTCAAGCCCTGTCTACTTCCCTAGATATTCCGTTCGACAGGACACTGATCCACGCACAGGTTAAGTGGAGCCCGTCCCAACGGAACAGATCACTCTTTCTCCAGTATTGTTGCCAGTGCTCCATGAACTGAAACCCCTTCCTCCCCCACCAGTCTTGGAGCCAAGCATTTAAACCTCTAATCTGTTTGCCCTATGCCAATTTGTGCGTGGCTCAGGTTACAATCAAGAGATTATTGCCTTTGAGGTTCTGCTTTTCAATTTGGATCCTAGCTCCTCAAACTCTCTCAGCAGAACCTCCTTCCTCGTATTACCTATGTTGTTAGTTCCAACATGAAGCACGACAAATGGATCCTCCCCTCCCACTCCAAGTTCTCTTCCAGCCATGAAGAGATGCCTTGAACCCGGGAACAGTGCAGACAGCACAACCTTCAGAACAGTTTCTATCCCCCTGACTAGACTGTCCCCTACACCAATTGCATTCCCTTTGATTCCCCCACTTGACTGGCCTCCTGCACCATGGTGCTATGGTCAGCTTGCTGATCCATCCTGCAGGCTTTTCCCTCTTCCTCACAGTCAGCAAGAACATCATACCTGTTGGACAAGGGAAAAGGCTGAGGCTCCTTCGGCCCTGCACCTTGGTGCCCCTAACCTGTCTGTGTTGCAGTCACACCCTCCTGTCGCTGACCACTAACCAGACCTGTACCACTACCTAACCTAAGGTGTGTGACTGCCTCCTGGATCAAAGTGTCCAGGTAAGTCTCCCAATTCCTGATGCTCAGCAATGTCTGCACCTCAGACTCCATCTCAAAATCTCCGAGCTGATGTTCCGCAAGATACAGGCACTTACTGCAAAAGTGGTTTTCCGTGATCACGATATTCCTCACAAACTCCCACATGCTGCAGTTGTGGCGCACCACCTGCACTGCCATCCCAGTCTGAACTTGTTTTATTTCATTTAATTACATTAATTAGATAACTTAATCATTAGTGTAGATTCTTGACTACTTACTTGATCAAGATTAAGTTATGGGTACTGAACTTAAATATCTACCCGTAACACAAAGCACTACAAGTAGCGTAGGCGAAAAGCAGCAACTCAATCGCCCTCTTCACCGAATTCCAACTCTATCCAAATGCCCAAATAAAGCACTCTTTTTAAGTACACTCCGTTTTAAGCCCGCTCTGTGCAGACGGCTCTGTCTTCTGCAGACCTATTTACTCTTACACACTTAAAATCTAGGAGCCTGACCCAATTTACAAGTGTTGACTCAGCTCACCTGCTCCTGGTGATTAGCGCCTGTTCAAGACAAACACGGACAGCTGATTGACAGTGAACTGCCACTGGCAGGCAGCTTCTGTTAACTACAGTTTGTAAAGTTCTAGATTCAAATCAAAATGTTCAACTAAATGTGACTTTTTACATCTACTACTTACCCAATACATGTCAGAAATTCCCACACTTTCCAAATTCCCAAATAAAACAACCTGTATAAGTGCACTCCGTTTTAAACCCGCTCTGTGCAGACCGCTCTGTATTAATTTCAAGTGCTTTATTAGTTTGAGTAGCTCTATTAGATTGCGGGACTTTTTAGATTGAGGGGCTGTATTAATTTGATGTGCTATATGAGTGTTAGTCGATGTATTGTACTTATTCGTGCATGGGATGTGGACTTCGCTGACAAGGACCGCATTCATTGCCCATCCCATTTGCCGTTGTGAAGGTGGTGGTGAGCGGCCTTCTTGAACCGCAGCAGTCCGTGTGGTAAAGGTATTCCCACTGTGCCGTTCGTGAGGGAGTTCCAGGATTTTCACCCAGCGACGATTAAAGAACCGTTCTATACTTCTAAGTTAGGATGGTGTGCGACGTCGAGGGAAACTTGGAGGTGGTGCTGCCCTTGTCCTTCTAGGTGGAAGAGATCGCGGGCTGGGGAGGTCCTGCCGAAGAAACTTTTGTGAGTTGTAGCTGTCCATCTTGCAGATTGTAATCAAAGCAGCCACGAAACGCCGTGAAAGAGGGAGTGAATGTTTAATGTGGTGTATGGGATGCCAATCAAGCGGGCTGTTTTCCTGGATGGTGTCGAGTTGCTTGAGTGTTGCTGGAGCTGCACTTATAAAGGAAAGTGTATGGTATTCCATCACACTCCTGGAATGTGCCTTGTAGATAGTGGAAAGGCTTTGGGGAGTCAGCAGGGAACATAAAAACTGACTGTAAGAGCTTTTATAGATATGTGAAGAGAAAAAGATTAGTGAAATCAAGTGTAGGTCCCTTGCAGTCAGAAGCTGGGAAAGTTATAATGGAGGTCAAAGAAATGGCAGGCCAATTAAATGAATATTTTGGTTCTGTCTTCACAAAGGAAGACACAAATAACCTCCCAGAGATGTTGGAGAACATCGGGTCTGATGAAAGTGAGGAACTGAAATAAATCATTGTTTGCAGGAAATGATGTTAGGGAAATTGACGGGATTGATGGCCGATAAATCCCCAGGGCCTGATAATCTACATCTTAGGGTACTTAAGCAAGTGACCCTAGAAATAGTAGATGCATTGCTGATCATCTTCCAACATTCGATGGAATCTGGAACTGTACCCATGGATTGGAGGGTAGCTAATGTTACCCCACTATTCCAAAAGGGTGGTAGAGAGAAAGCGGGGAATTACAGACAGTTAAGCCTGACATCGGTAGTGGGGAAAATGCAAGAGTCCATTATAAAGGATGTAATAGCTGAGCACTTGAAAAACAGTGACAGGATCGGACAAAGTCAACATGGATTTACAAAAGGTAAATCGTGCTTGACTAATCTACTGGAATTTTTTGAGGATGTAACTGGGAAAATAGATAAGAGAGAATCAGTAGATGTGGTGTATGTGGACTTGCAATAGGATTTCGAATCGGTCACGCATAAGAGATTAGTGTGTAAAGTTAAGGCACATGGTTTTGGGGGCAAGGTATTGACTTGGAGAGAGAACTGGTTGGCGGACAGAAAGCAAAGAGTAGGAATGAATGGGTCTTATTCCGAGTGGCAGGTTGTGACTAGTGGGGTACCGCAGGGATCGGTCCTTGGATGCCAGCTATTCACAATATACATTAATGATCTAGATAAGGGAACTAAATGTAATATCTCCAAGTTTGCAGATGACACAAAGCTGGGTGGGCGTGTGTGCTGTGAGGAGGATACCGAGAAAAGCCAAGATGATTTGGACAGGTTGGGTGAGTGGGCAGAAGCGTGGCAGATGCAATATAATGTGGATAAATGCGATGTTATCCTCTTTGCTGTCAAAAACAGAAAGGCAGACTATTATCTGAATGGCAATAGATTGGGAGAAGTGGAAGTGCAACGAGACCTGGGTGTCCTTGTGCACCAGTCGCTGAAGGTAAGCATGCAGGTGCAGCAGGCGGTGAAGAAGGCACAAGGTATGTTGGACTCCAATGGTTTGAGTATAGGAACAGGGATGTCCTGCTGCAGTTGTACAGAGCCTTGGTGTGACCACACCTTTTGTACTGTGTGCAGTTTTGGTCGCCTTATCTGAGGAAGGATGTTCTTGCCATGGACGGAGTTCAGCGAAGATTCACAAGGCTGATACCTGGGATGGCAGGAATGACATATGAGGAGAGATTGGGTCGATTGGGTTTATACTCACTGAAGTATAGAAGAATGAGAGGGGATCTCATCGAAACATATAAAATACTGCCAGGTCTGAACAAACTAGATGCAGGAAGAATGTCCCCGATGGTCAGAGAACCAAAACCAGGGGTCATAATCTAAGGATAAGGGGTAAGCCATTTAGGACAGAAATGAGGAAGAATTTCTTCAACCAGAGAGTAGTGAACCTGTGGAATTATCTACCACAGAAGGTAGTTGAGGACAAGTCATTAAATATATTCAATAATGAGTTAGAAATATTTCTTAAAGCTAAAGGTATCAAGGGATATGGGGAGAAGGCAGGTACAGGGTACTGAGTTTGGATGATCAGCCATGATCTCATCCAATGGCGGATCAGGCTCGAGGGGCCGAATGGCCTACTCCTGCTCCTATCTTCTATGTTTCTATTTGTCTATGTTTAAGCAGGCGTGTCACACGCTACAGAATACCCAGCCTCTCACCTTCTCTTGTGGCCATAATATTTATGTGGCTAATCCAGTTAAGTTTCTGGTCAATGATAACCCCAAGGATATTGAAGGTGGGGGATTCGGTGATAGTAATGCTTCTAAATATCAAGGGCCCGTGTTTAGACGCTCACTTTTTGGACATAGTCATTGTCTGGGAACGGCAGCATAGTAGTTATTTTACTGGACTAGTAATCTGGAGGCCTGGACTAATTATCTGGCGATGTCATTTCAAATCCCACCACGGCAGCTGCGGAATTTATATTATTTTATTTAAATAAATTTGGAATAAACAGTTAGTATCGGTAATGGTGACCATGAAACTATCGGATTGTTGTAAAAATCCATCACTACTGTCCGTTCGGGAAGTAAATCTGCCGTCCTTACCTGATCTGCCTATATGTGAGTCCAGCCCAAAAGCAATGTGCTTTACTCATAACTGCCCTATAAATGGCCTAGCGAGCCACTGAGTTGTAAAAACTGCTACGAAAGGCAATAACATTAATTCCGGACGGACCACCCGGTATCGACGGGACGATCCGGCATCAACCGCACCACTGGCGACGGACACCAAACCCAGTCCACCCTGCAAAGTCCAACTCACCAAACTCCGGGGACTGGTGGCAAAATTGGGAGAGCTGTCCCAAAGACAATTCAAGCAACAGGCTGAGATAGTCATACTCACAGAATCATACCTTTCAGCCAATTTCCCGAACTCTTCCATCACCCTCCCTGGATATGTGCTGCCCCTCAGCCAGGACAGAACCACAAGGGGTGGCGGCACAGTGGTATACAGTGGGTTGGAGTGGCCTTGGGAATCCTCAATATTGTCTCCGGCCCCAATGAATTCTCATGGCTTCAGGCAAGCAAGGGCAAGGAAACCTCCTGCTGTTTATGACCTACGACACGCCCTCAGCTGATGAATCAGTTCTCCTCCTTGTTGAACACCACTTGGATGGAACACTGAGATTAGCAAGTGCACACAAAGGTGGACTTCAATGTCCTTCACCAGGAGTGGCTCGGTAGCACCACTACTGATCGAGCTGGCCGAATCCTGAAGGAGATAGCTGCCAGACTGGGCATGCGACAGGTGGTAAGAAAACGAAGATGAGGGAAAAAACTACTTTGCCTCGTCCTCACCAATCTACCTGTCGCACATGCATCTGTCCTTGACAGCATTGGTAGCAGCAAACACCGCTCAGTCATTGTGGAGACGGAGTTCCGTCTTCACACTGAGAACAGCCTCCATCGTGTTCTGCGGCACAACTACCGTGCTAAATGGAATTGATTCAGAACAGATCTAGCAGCTCAAAACTGGGTATCCATGAGGCGTTGTGGGCCATTAGCAGCAGCATAATTGTATTCCACCACCATCTGTAATCTCATAGCCCGGCATATCCCTCACTTTACCATTACCATCAAGCCAGGGGACCAAACCTGGTTTAGTAAGAAGTTCAGATGATCATGCCAGGAGCAGCGCCAAGCGTACCTAAAAATGCGGTGCCAACCTGGGGAAGCTGCCACACAGGACTACATGCATACTAAAAAGCGTAAGCAGCATGCTATAGACAGGGCGAAGCGATCTCACAATCAACGCAATGGCGGTGGATCATTAATCATGTAACGGGCTCCATGAATATCCCCATCCTCAATGATGGTGGAGCTCAGCACGTGAGTGCAAAAGACAAGGCTGAAGCGTTTACAACCATCTTCAGCCAGAAGTGCATAGTGGATGATTTATGTGGAGGACACCAACACCAGAGAAGCCAGTATTCAACCAATTCGATGTATTAGTTTGAGGGCCTGTATTAGTTGGAGGGGCTGTATTAGTTTGAGGGGCTGCATTAGGTTGAGGGGCTGCATTAGTTGAGGGGATGCATTAGTTTGAGGGGCTGCATTATGTTGAGGGGCTGTATTAATTTGAGGGGCTGATTTAGGTTGAGGGGCTGTATTAGTTTGAGGGGCTGTATTAGTTTGAGGGGCTGTATTAGTTTGAGGGGCTGCATTAGTTTGAGGGGCTGTATTAGTTAGAGGGGTTGTATTAGTTTGAGGGGCTGTATTAGTTTGAGGGGCTGTATAAGTTTGAGGGGCTGCATTATGTTGAGGGGCTGCATTAGGTTTAGGGTCTGTATTAGTTTGAGTTGTTGTATTAGTTTCAGGGGCTGTATTAGTTTAATGATCTGTATTTGTTTGAGGGGCTGCTTTACTTTGATTAGTTTTATTAGCTTTTATACTTTCATTAGTTTGAGGGAGTATATTTGTTTGACGGTCCATCGACACAAATTCCCTACTTTAATTGATTAACTCAATGGCCACAGGTAAAGTGGGCAGCCACACCCCAGACTGCAGCAGAGCAGCCCTGAGTGGAAACTCTAACAATTGGAATTTAATTCCTGAATGGTAATAGCAGAGTAAAGGATATCACCGAAACAATATGAGATCTAGAGATGGGCATGATGGTGTTTGAAACGACAACCCCATTGCTGGGAGAATACAGCTGGCAATTGCCATTAGCTAATTAATATGATCAGAATTCTCCAGTCTTTGGGGTTTTCAATTTCAATCCCAGCACTAAATATATTCTATCACAACAGGGAATTAACACTGCTGTCGTAATTTGTTGGTTCAAATTTTAAAAATATCTATTTTGAACGATGTTTCAACCTCAATGTCGCCATGGAGATCCCGCAGGGTATAAAGTAAAGTCTCTGGGAATGTATCATCTCAGAGTAGAATTCGGAAAGATTGCCGGCATCACTTCACACAGAAAATGCTTCTGCCAATTCAACATGTCCAGAAAATATACTACACGATCCTTGCTGTCATTGGTGTTCCTGGTGAGTGACTATAACCATTGAAGTTGTGTAAATCTGTGTGTGAGCTGGTCTCTGGTTTTACTCTGTGACTGATAATGTTAAATGTGGGTTTCATGGTCCCTGTTATACAGACACCCGATCAGTGATATAATTTCGTTAATGTCCTGAAATGTCACAACTGAATATAAACTTCTGTTTGTAACTCACAGCTCACAGAATTATCAAGTTATTTCATTTAATGGAATATCGTTTACTGTTGAATCAGTGCTCAGTGCGGGCAACTCACTCAGAGAAGGTATTAGACGGAGTTTAACACCTGACCCCAGTGACCATGTTTTACTGGGAGTATCTGTCACTGTAGAACTGTCCTGAGTGTGGGTCACTAACCGGAGTGAACACCTGACCGCAGTGGCCATGTATTACTGGGAGTATCTGTCACTGTAGAATTGTACTGAGTGAGGGACACTAACTGTAGTGGAACATCTGACCCCAGTGACCATGTATTACTGGGAGTATCTGTCACTGTAGTATTTTACTGAGTGTGGGTCACTAACCGGAGTGGAACACCTGACGCCAGTGGCCAGGTATTACGGTGAGTAGCTGTCACTGTAGAACTGTCCTGAGTGTGGGTCACTAACCGGATGGTATACCTGATGCCATTGGCCAGGTATTACTGGGAGTATCTGTCACTGTAGAATTCTACTGAGTGTGGTTCACTAACCGGTGTGGAACACCTGACCACAGTGGCCAGGTATTACTGGGAGTATCGCTCACTGTAGAAATGTACTGACTGGGGGTCACTAACCGGAATGGAACACCTGATCTCAGTGGCCATGAATTACTGGGAGTATCTGTCACTGTAGAAATGTACTGAGTGTGGGTCACTAACCGTAATGGAACACCTGATCCCAGTGACCATGTATTACTGGGAGTATATGTCACTGTAGAAATTTACTGAGTGTGGGTCACTAACCGGAGTGGAACACCTGACCCCAGTGGCCATGTATTACGGGTAGTATCTGTCACTGTAGCATTGTACTGAGTGTATGTCACTAACATGATGGAACACCTGACCGCAGTGGCCATGTATTACTGGGAGTATCTGTCACTGTAGTATTGTACTGAGTGTGGGTCAATCACCGGAGAGGAACACCTGACCCAGTGACCATGTATTACTGGGAGTATCTGACACTGTAGAACTGCACTGTGCGTGGGTCACTAACCGGAGTGGAACACCTGTCCCCAGTGGCCATGTATTACTGGGAGTATCTGTCACAGTAGAATTACACTGAGTGCAGGTCACTAACCGGAGTGCAACACCTGACGCCAGTGATATTTATTACTGGGAGTATCTGTCACTGTAGAATTGCACTGTGTGTGGGTCACTAACCGGAGAGGATCACCTGACCCCAGCGTCCATGTATTACTGGGAGTATCTGTACATGTAGAATTGCACTGTGTGTTGGTCACGAACGGGAGTGGAACAGCTGTCCCCAGTGATCTTGTATTACTGGGGGTATCTGTCACTGTAGAATTGCACTGAGTGTGGGTCATTAACTGATATGGAAGAATGATGTGCAGATGCCGGTGTTGGACTGGGGTGGACAAAAGTGAGAAGTCGCACAACACCAGGTAAAACTCCAACAGCATTATTTGAAATCAGAAGTTTTCGGAGCGCTGTTTTTTGCTGTTGGTTGAAGATCTTTGGTTCTCAGCGTAGAAAGTGAAATGCATTGATGTTGTACTGTTTCCTAGGCCTGTATTCGTTCACCCCTCAGCCTTCTCTACTCCAGAGAAAAGAGCCGCAGCATGTTCAATGTTTACTGACATTATAATCTCTCAGTTCTGGTATCATCCTTGTAAAATATTTGGTCCTTCCGCAGTGCCTGGATATCCATTTTGTAATATGGAGTCCTGAACTCTACACAGTATGCTAAGTTTGGTATTACCAGGGTTTGACAATTTTAACATAACCTCTTTGCTTTTCGATTTCATTCCTCTAGAAATGTGCCCCAGTGCTGTGTCTGCATTTGATGGCCTTGTTAACCTGCCTTGCTACTTTAAATGATTTGTGAGACTGTAGCCCGAAAACCCATTTCACTCTACCCCATTCATACTCTTTTTTTCCAAGGTATATCTGAGAACCTCATTCTTCATAACAAAATTCAGCACCTCACACTCAGCTACATTGACATTAATATACCATTTAAACGCCCATTTTGCAAGTTTATTAATGTCTTGAGGTATTTTGTTGCATACTTTCACTGTATTAACTGTACTCCCCAATTGGATTCGCCGGCAAATGTTGAAATTGTGCTTCAGCTTCCCGAGTCCATATCGGTTATGTAAATGTTGAACAACTGTGGTCCCAGCGCCAGTCCTTGTCAAAGACCAGTTCTCACCTTCCGCTAATCTGAGTAAATACCTTCATCACCTACTCTGTGTGTTCTGTTTTTATAGCGAGCCTGCTATCCATTCTGCTGTTTGTCCCTTTGCTGAACTTGCTCTGAGATTAGTCATGAGTCTGCAATGGGACTTATCGAGGTCTGCAACTGATCGAAGGGTTTTCGAAAATCAAAGTATATTACATCTATCAAGTTACCCTTATCTACATTTACTGATACTTACTCAAAGAATTTACGAAGTTTGGTCAAGCATGACATTCCTTTTTGGAATGCGTTCTGACTACCCTTTAATATATTTTGTGTTTTTATATTTTTTTCTATTATATTGGAGTGAGGATTCCATTATAATTCCTATCACCAACGTTATGCTAACTGCCCTACAGGTCCTTGGACTTTTTCAATCTTCCGTTTTAAATACAGCAATAACATCAGCTGTCCGCCAGTCCTCTGGCACTATTCCCTTTTCTATGGCTTTTTATCAATATATAATAGTGCCTCTGTTATCTCTTCCTTATCTTTATTAGTTTGCGTGGATGCAATCCATCCGAACCAAATGTCTTATCCTCTCTTTGATTGCTTTATAAATTATCTCCCCCATTTCTAAAATCAATATCTTGAAGTTGTTTGATGAAAATATTCAATTGTTATTTGACAGAGTTTAATTCCGCATTTCACCAATCTCTCTATCTTATTCAGGCTCTGAATCCGCATCTAGCGTTTCATGCTACACCTAATGTCCCACAACACGTCTGAGTTCCTTCCTTCTGAGGTCGGAGCTGTGCTCCAGATGCCCATTAATGTTTCTGGCCATGTCCGTCCGCCTATCTTTGGCGAGATTTCAGTAAACCTGAGCTGGCGTCAAAATCACAGCGGAAGGGATATGGTTTGACATCCCTGGGATGGGGTTGTTTTTGCGACCCTGGGGTTGGTTCCAATCCCCGAATACGGGACGGAGTGTCCTAGCCCGGGAGGGGTTGACCCCGGACCGGGGGGAGTAACGATTCCCGACCACGGGTGGTGTCTGATTCCGGGGTGAGGGATTTCCTGGACAGGAGGTGTTGTCCAATTCTGGGCGTTGTGGGTTGGATCTGAACCCCGACAGCGGCGGGATATGTTCGATCTCAAAATTTATTTGATCCCTTGTGTGGTGTCCGATCCTGGACGGCTTTCCGATCCGGGAGGCGGTGTCCTATCCTCGACACGATGGATTACGATCTCCGACTCCTGTATCTTTTTACGGGGTTGGGCTCCACGGGGTGGGGAGATTGGGAGGCCGGGGGGAAGCACTGCTGCTCCTCCTGGTCTACAAGCAGTGTTGTGAATGCATTAAAACTCTCCTCGCCTCTCCTCAGCTGCTGGGATTCCCGAGTACTGGAAAACCAGGCCGGCCACTGTTAATCCTGTAAAACATGTTAAATTAGAGGCTGCCAGTCTCATTAAAATAATTACATTTCCACCCCGCCTCATGGGAGTCCCCCTCCTCCCTCCAAACTCCCGCGCCACCGTCCCGTCTCCGTTACAATCGGAAGTGGGCAGGTTGGAGACAAGTTGGGTTGATGATGAGATTTTTAAAATGTTAATCTCTGACCCAATCCTAACACAACAGATTTTGGAGAGCCAAAATCCAGCCCTTACTGTCTGGGCTCAGACACGGAGAATGTATGATCAGTAATTTCCAGTCTCTGTTCCCTTCTGTTTTTGAACAGTTATTTTAGTGGCGATTTTGATCCTGTCCCGGGGAAAGTGCGGGCTCTCCAGCTGCACCACTCGCTACCTGGTTGCCATGGCAGCGGCGGATCTACTGTTCATTATCACTGAGGTCATACTGAAGAAGATCAGTTTTTATTATTTCCCGGGGTCTATCCTGGACATCACCCCTGTGTGTAGTGTTACCCTTGTCCTGTCTGCGGCAGCCGCAGATTGTTCTGTGTGGTTCACCGTCACTTTCACCTTTTATCGATTTGTGGCCATTTGCTGCCAAAAGCTGAAAACAAAATATTGCACCGAGAAAACTGCAGCTGTGGTTCTAGCAACAAGTTGCATTCTGCTCTGTTTAAAAAACGTCCCGTTCTACTTTACACTCAACCCTAGAAGGATAATCGACAGTGTACCGTGGTTGTGTACTGTCAAGCCAAGCTACTATACTGAGCCAGGATGGGTGGGATTTGACTGGTTTAATTCAGTTTTAACCCCAATGCTTCCATTCCCTTTAATTTTGTTGCTCAACGCTCTGACAGTCAGACACATTTTAGTGGCCAGTCGTGTCCGTAAGGGACTGAGGGGTCAGAGCAAGGGAGAGAATCGCAGTGACCCAGAGATGGAGAGCAGAAGAAAGTCTGTGATTTTACTCTTCGCCATATCTGGCAGCTTCGTACTTCTGTGGTTGGCACATATTATAGATTTCTGTTATTATAGCATTGTAGGAATAGATAATATCAATGGCTCTTTCGCTATATTTCAGCAAGTCGGCTCTATCCTGCGGTGTTTAAGTTGCTGCACAAACACATTTATTTATGGGGTGACCCAGTCCAAGTTCAGAGAGCAGTTCAAGAGTGCGGTGAAATATCCGGTTACCTCAATTATTCAATTAATTAAGAATCAGAACAACTGAGCACAGCCCAAAGGCGGGTCCCAGTGTTTCCGGTCCATGAAATTAATATTTAGCCCCAGACGTCCAGCAACTGAATTACATCAGGAACCGCTGGTGATCTGAAAATACAACCAGCGGCGGGGCAAACACTCTGTTTAGGACACGGCACTATATCTGACTGACAGTTCCCACATTGTCTTTCGGGACAGGATTACTAGTTTGTTGTATTCTGTCCGAGCTCTTCTGTAAAGAGTCACTTCAGCTATTGAGTGCAGCAATTCATTTGCAGCTTCCAGAGTAAGAGCCCCGTCAATAGGCAGACAGACAGAGCCGAGCTGCCGTTCAGAGGATTACATTACATCGAATATACAGCAAAAAAAACATTCGGCCCAACTGGACTTTGCTCTGCACGAGCCTCCTCCCATTGCTACTGCCTCATCTCAGCCTCTCAGCATTTCTTTCTATTCCCTTTTCTCTCGTGTACTCGTCTAATTTCCCTTTGATAGCATCTAAGCTATTTGCCTCAACCACTCCCTATGGTAATTAATTCCACATTCTAAACACTCTCTGAGAAATGAAATTGCTCCTTATTTCATTATTGCATTTATTAGTCTATTTCTTACATTTATGGCCGACTAGTTTTGGATTCTACCACAAGTGTAAACATTCTGTCCACATCAATTGTTCAAAATATTTATAATTTGCAAAACCTCTATCAGGCCTTCTCTATGTCGACTTTCTTCTGAAGCCGAAAAACCCAACCTGTTCAATCTTTCTGGTGGCTGTAAACTCTCAGTTCTGGTGCCGTCCAACGAAGTATTTGTAAGATCGAAGCCATTGGCTCACGCCACAAACTCCGTTGTCTAGCCACCGAATCCATCCCTGTCCCTGGCAGCATTCTAATGTAAAACCAAACCATTCGCAACCTTGGTGTGGCATTTGACCGCAGGGTAATTTTCCGACCATATATCCAATCCATCACCAGGGCAGCCTACTTCCGCCTCCGTAATATCGCTTAACTCCACACCTGCCCCAGTTCATCTGTTCATCAAACATTCATCCAACACTTTTGCTCGCTCCAGACTTGACTACTTCAACGCTCTTCTGGCCAGCATCCCATCTCCCACCGTCCATAAACTTCAGCTATTCCAAAAATCCGCTGCCCGTGTCCTAACTCACACCTAGAGCCGTTCACACACCACCCCTGTGCTCGCTGACCTACATTGGCTCCCATTCCGGCAAAGCCTCAATTTTAAAATTATCTTGCTTGTTTTCAAATCTTTACATGGCCTCCCTATCTCTATAACCTCCACCAGCTCTAAGACAACCCCCCCACCCGCCCCCACGGTATCTCTGGCCTCCTCCAAATCCGGCATCCTGCACAGGCCCGATTTTAACCGCTGCACCATTGGTGGCCGTGCCTTCAGCTGCCTGGGTCCGAAGCTCTGGGATCTCCTCCCTAAACCTCTCTGCCTCTCAAACTCTCGCTCCTCCTTTTATCATGCTCTTTAAAACTTACCTATTTGAACAATATTTTGGCCATCTTTCCTAATATCTCCTTATGTGGCTTGGTGTCAAGTTATGTTTCATAACGTCCTATGAAGCGCGTTGGGATGTTTCACTACATTGAAGACGCTATATAAATGCAATTTATACTTGTCAATATTTTTCGCACTTTCTCCAGTAATTCTGTAGCGTTTTTATGGTATGGCGACCATAGCTATGCACAGTTCTCTAAGTGAGACAAGTCGTATACAACTTTAACACAACTTACAATGTATTTACGTTACAGAGACAGGTCATTCGGCTCACAATGTCCATGTCGGTGCCCGTGCTCCTCAGGAGACTTCGCCCACCCTCCTTCATCTAACCCAGTCACAATATTCTTCTATTCCTTTCTCCCTCATGTGCTTATATCGCTTCCCCTTAAATGTATCTATTCTATTCAAACCAACTACTCCTTGTGGGAGCGATTTCCACATTCTGACCACTCCCTGAGTTATGAGGTTTCTGCTGAATTCCCTATTGGATTTATTTATGGCAATTTAAATCTATGGTCCAGAGTTCTGGTCTCACCCGCAAGTGGAAACGCCCTATCTACATCTACCCTTTCAAACCCTTTCATATTCTTAAATACTCTAGCTGATCATCCCTCAGTCTTCTCGTTTCTAAAGAATCGAGCCCAGCCTGTTCAATCTTTCCTGATCGGTATAACCTCTCAGTTCTGGTGTCATTCCAGTAAATCCTTTTTGCATCTTCTCCAGTGCCATTGTGCCCATTTTATAAAATGGCGACCAGAAATGTTCGCAATACTCTAAGTGCGTTCTAACCAAGTTTCTATACAAGTTTAACATAACTTCCTGCTTTACAATTCTATCCCTCTAGGAATAAACCGTCGTGCTTTCTTTGTTTTTATGTCCTTATTAACATTTGTCACTACATTTAGTGACTTGTGTATCTGTACCCTCGCGTCTCTCTTCTCCACAAACCCATTTAGACTCTTATTTTCCAAGTATTATGTGACCTCCTCATTCTTCCTATTAAAATGCACTCTCTCACACTTCTCTAATGAAATTCCTTTGCCAATTACAAGCCCATTCTGCAAATTTATTAACGTCTTCCTGTATTCTGTCGCAGTCCCCCTCTGTATTAACTATAAACCCCATTTCGGTGGCATCCACAAACTTTGAAATTGCCTTTCCGATTCTGGAGTCCAAATTGTTTCTGTAAACGGTGAACAAGAGAGATCCCAGCACCGATCCTTGTGGAACACCACTTCCCACCTTTTGCCAAGTTCACTTCTTTTGATTCTATAGCCTTAGAAATAAACCCCAGTTCATTGTTAGCATTTTAACTGCTTTGCTGATCTGTGATACTGATTTTAATTATTTGTTCACCTGTATCCCTAGATGCCTTTGTCCTTCTGCCCCATTTAGTTTCTTATTGTCTAAGTTGCAGGTGATTATAGAAACATAGAATGATACAGCGCTGAAGGTGCCCATTCGCCCCATCGTGCCTGTGCCGGCTCTTTGGGAGAGGGATTCAATTAATCCCACTCCTCTGCACTTTCCCCGGTATTTTTTTACATCAAGTATATTTTCCAAATCCCTTTTGAATGTTACTATTGTATCTGCTTCCACCACCCTTTCAGGCAGTGCATTCCAGATCACAACAAATCGCTTTGTAAATAAAAAAGCCTCCTCATGTCGTCTCTGGTTCTTTTGCCACTCACATTGAATCTGTGTCCTCTGGTTAACGACCTATCTGCCACTGGAAACAGTTGCTCCTTATTTACGCTGTCAAATTAATTTAAGATTTTTAACACCGCTATCAAATCTCCTCTTAACCATCTCTGCTCGAAGGAGAACAAATCCAGCTTCTCCAGTATCTCCACATAACTGAAGTTCCTCATCCCTGTTACAATTCTGATCAATCTCTTCTGCTCACGCTCCAAGGTCTTGAGCTCTTTCCTAAAGTTTGGTTACCAGAATTGAACACAACACTCCCGCTGAAGCCTAAAAAGTTTTAGCATGAATTCCTTACTTTTGTACTCTATTGATCTATTAATAAAGCCAATGATCCCATATGCTTTTTTTAACAGCTTTCTCAACTTGTCCTGCCACCTTCAAAGATGTGTGTACATACAACTCAGGTCTCTCTGAACAACACTCACTTTAAAATTGTACCATTTATTTCATATTGCATCTCCCCATTCATCCTACCAAAACGCATTACCTCACAATTCTCTGTGTTAAATTCAATCTGCCATATGTCTGTACATTTGAATCAGTGTTTGGTTTATGTTGTATACGAAGGTATTGGATTTGGAAAGAAACACCATTGGGGAAGCACAGCATCAGGTCACGGACTTCATAAATCTCTCGGACCCTCCAGCCTGAGGAACATTTTATGAGGGTCAAGACCCAGCCAAATTTGCTTCATAGGATCTGTTTTACTGGGGATTTAGCGTCTGTTTTAGGTTCCACTGATATTTTATTCTGTTAATGCAAAATATACCAGAAAACTGAGTAAGGAGATAACTGTACATGCAGGAATGAGGGTCAGTTAGAAAATGTTACATGAATGTGTTTTTAAACAAAGTTCAGACATGAACGTATTGAATGGCAGAGCAGGCTCGAAGTCCCGAATGACCAACTCCTGCTCCTATTTCTTATGTTCCTATTTTGCACAGTCAGTCTATGCCCTCCTGAAGTCTGTTACTGCACTCCTCATTGTGTACTAGATTTCCGAATTTCGTTTAATTTGCAAACTACAAAATGAAGTTGTGTTTACTCAACTCTAGGTCATTAATATGTATCAAAACGAGCAGTACTCTAATAGCGACCCCTGTGGTACACCACTGTATACCTACCTCCAGTCTGAAAAACAACTTGTCACCACTACTCTCTGCTTTCTGTCCCTGAGCAAATTTGGTTTCCATGCTACTCTGTCCCTTTAATCCCATGGGCTATAATTTTATGAACAAGTCCATTACGTGTTATTTTATCAAACGCCTTTTGAAAGTTCATATACACAACGTCAACCACACTACCCTCATGATATTCTATTTTCCTACAAAACTGCATCAACGCGCATTCATCTATGTTAAACTCCATTTGTCATTTAACAGCACAGTCTGCAAATTCTCCAATGTGTATTATAAGATGTCCTTCCATATTTGAAGAGAAGCATCAGTTTTATTGAATAAACACAAATAATAATTAATAAAGGTGGACATCTACAATTGTGTGAGGTTTTGGAATTTTATCCGAAAATCTGAAGATTTATTGCAGAATAAACTCCTTGCATGTCACTTTGTACTACTGCTTTTCGAAGAAGTGTCTGAAGTTATTATTTATTTCAAATAACAGATCCGCTGTCCTGTTTGTTCCAGCCTCTCTTTACGACTTTCGGTATCTATTTATGCATCTAATATCCTAAGCACCTCCTCAACCCAAACTATTATCCTCAGCTCCTGCCCACCCCACATAAAATACTCAGCGCCTCGCCACCCCACCTTTTATCCTCAGCTCCTCCTCACCACACCCAGTATCCTTTGCTCCTCGCCATCCTATCTAATATCCTCAGCTCCTCCCCAACCACCAATTATCCTCAGCTCCTCACCACCCCACCTAATATCCTAAGCTCCTCCCCACTCCTAACATACTCAGCTCCTCCCCACCCCATTAATAACTTCAGCTCGTCCCCAAACCCACCTAATATCCTCAATCATCACCACCCAACAAATTATACTGAAATCCCCAACACCCAAACTAATATGTTCAGATCCTTCCCACCCCATCGAATATCCATAGTGCCTCCATTGCTCACCTGATATCTTCAGATCCTCCCCAGCCAAACCTAACATTCTCAGATCCTCCACAGCCATCTAATATTCTCAGCTGCACCCCACCTCCACCTAACACCCTCAACATTTCTCCACTTATTTCTGCATACAGTCTGCACCTGTCAATTACAGGCACTCTGCCCGGGAACTGTCAGGGAACTGCAGCAGGTATTTGTAGCTTCAGTCTGAAGCTATCCATCTTGACGGTGCGATGTGCTATCACAGGTTATCAACCAGAAAGAACAAGAATAACGTCCTGTCAATTCTTTGCAATTTGATGTAAGAGCAGGAATCACCTGATGTTCCCTGGAGGAGAGTTTATGATTGGCAGCTGCAGAGAGTGTCCAGAGAGATCAGTGCAGGGAGTTATTTGACTGTTCCCGGGAGGAGCGTGTATTATAAAATGTTTACAGTACTGAAATAAACCTTTCAGCCCAAACGGTCCTTGCCGGTGTTTATGCTCCGCTCGAGCCTCCTCCCACCCTTCTACGTCTATATCCATCAACATATTCGTTTCTCCACCATGTGTTTATCTAACTTCCCCTTCAATGTGTCTATGTTATTTGCTTTAACTACTCCTTGGGACCGCGTCATCCACCGCAGGGCAAAGGACAACATCGGGCGGCCAGGTTTTTGTCACCTACTGACGGCCATGTTTGTGTCACCTACTGACGGCCATGTTTGTGACACCTACAGAACGCCATGTCTGTGTCACCTACAGACGGCCATGTTTGTGTGAACTACAGACGGCCATGTATGTGTCATCTACAGACGACCATGTTTGTGTCACCGACAGACAGCCATGTTTGTGTTTTTTGTTTATTTGATCATATCACCAGGTTTTGTAAAAATAGTTTTCCATGTAATTTATTTAATAGAAATGAATTAGTGAAACGCTTTAATAAAAATATTAATTAAACACACTGTTTTCAGGATCTGTTTTCAGATTTCCTTACGAAGTTTTCCATTTTTAACGTGAGTACAAATATAAGTAATTTCACGCCCCATAGAAAGTCAAGGCTCTGTACAGGGATCGAGCCCTCGACGTTGGCATTGTTATTAACTGAGCTGACAACTCCCGGGAACAGACAGAGGAATACCGGCACTTATCGCTCTGTACACAGTCTGCAGCAGTCAATCACACACACCCCTCCGGGAACTGCCAGAGAACTTCCTTCACTCATCGCTATGTACACACACTGCAGCTTTCAATCACACACTCCCCTCCAGGATCTGTCAGAGAACATCCTGCATGTATCTCTCTGCACACAGTCTGCAGCTGTCCATCACACACTCTCCCCCGAGAACAGTCAGATAACCTCATTCAATAATCTCTCTGCACACAGTCTGCAGCTGTCCATCACACACTCTCCCCCGAGAACAGTCAGATAACCTCATTCAATAATCTCTCTGCATACAGTCTGCAGCTGGTTGGAAAGGTAATACAATCCTTACTCAAAGATGCAACAGCAAAATATCTAGAAACTGAAAATATAAGAAAGAGTAGTCAGTGCAGATTACAAAAATGAAGGTCATGGTTGATCAACCTTATTGAATTACTAAAATAAGTAACAGAAAGTGTAGCTAAGGCTTAAAATAATAAATGACTCTCAGCGCCTTTCACGACCTCAGGACGTCCCATTCCGCTTCACAGCCAACTAAGCACTTTCAAGGGTAGTCAGTGGTTTAATGTAGGAAACGCAGCCGCCAATTTGCATACAATAAGGTCCCACAAACAGCAATGTGATAATGACCAGATAATCTGTTTTAATGATGTTGAGCGAGGGATAAATATTAGTCTGTATACCGGGGAGATTAACCCTGCTCTTTATTCAGTGGAGGCTGTATAGTCGAATTACAAAAATCCTTGGATATGGTAGTAGAATCAATAGTAAGGCCAGAACACGTGGAGTCAATGCAGAAGTTGCGGACTGGATAGCAAACTAGCTATTAAACATAAAGCATAGAATTAGGAGGTTAAAGGTAGTTCCTCAGATTGATAAATGATGGGGAGTGGAGTTCCACAATGATCGGTGCCGGGACCACTGTCGCTCTGCATTTACATCAATGATTTGCACTCGGTAATCGGAAGTACACGTTCACAATTTGCGCATTACACTAAATTGGGGGTTTGATAAATCAGAGGTGGACTTGATACAATACAGGAAGACACAAATAAACTTGCAGAATGGGATTGCAAATGAAAAATTATCTTCTATATCGATAAATGTGAGGTAGTATATTTTAGTCGGAAGAATAAGGAGGCCAGCTACTCCTTTAAAAATTTGTGTTTAATTCGGATAGAGGAATAGTGAGATCTGTGGGTACAGATACACAAATCGCTAAATGCAGCTACACAGGTTAGTAAAGACATAAACAAGCAAACAATGCACTGGGGTTAAATTCCAAAGGCATAGAATTGAAAAGCAGAGAAGTTATGTGAATTTTGTATAGCATTAGTGAGACTACACACGGAGTAATTGGCGCAGATCTGGTCTCCATATAATATGAAAGACATAGTGGCACTGGAGAAGGAGTGTAATAAATCATCTACGAGAATTATACCAGAACTGAGTATCGGGTAAGATTGTCCAGACTGGGGCTCTTTTGTCTGGAGAAGAGCAGACTGTGGATAAGCAGTTATAGGCATTTAGGATTATGAAGCGGTTTCTTAGTGTAGACGAAGACAGGATGCTTCCACTTGCGGGGGACACCATAAGAACATATGGACATAAGAAATTGGAGCAGGGGTAGACCATTCGGCCCTTCGAGACTGCTCCGCATTCAATGAGGTCATGCCTAATCATCTGTCTCAACTCCATTCAACCGCCCTATCGCCATTACCCTAAATGCTTTACTAGTCAGAAATCTATCGACTTCTGTTTTGTATATACCCAATGACTGAGCATTCCACAGTCCTCTGGAGTAGAGAATTCCAAAGATTCACCATACTCTGCGTGAAGAAATTTCTTCTCATCTCAGTTTTAAATGGCCGACCCTTTATTCTGAGGCTGTGGCCCTTGGTTCTAGACTCCCAAGTCATGGGAAACGTTCTCCCAGCATCCATCCTATCAAGCCCTGTAATAATGTTGAATCTTTGAATAAGATCCACTCTCATTCTTCTGAATTCAAGAGAATACAGGCCCAGTTTACTCAATCTCTTCTCGTACGATAGTCCCGGCATCCCAGGAATCAATCTCGTGAACTATGGACCATAAATAGAACATTGTCACTAATAAATCAATTGGGGAATTCAGAATAAATTTCTTTACTCAGAGGGTGGATTGAATGTGGAATACGCTACAAGAAGGAATAGTTGAAGCCAATAGCACAGAGACATTTAAGGGGAAGTTAGATAAGCTCATTATGGAGAAATGAATTGAAGGATATGTTGAGTGGTTTCGACAAAGAAGTGTTGGAGAAGGATCGAGTGTAGCATAAACACCTGCATGGGCCTGTTGGGCTGAAAGCCTTATTACAGTGCTGTTAATACTTGTAATACTTTATAATACACTCTCCGCCCGGGAACTGTCATGAACTTCCTGCACTTATCTCTCTGCACACTGCCTGCAGCTGTCAATCACACACTCTCCACCCGGGAACTGTCAGAGAACTTCCTGCACTTATCGCTCTGCACACAGTCTGCAGCTGTCAATCACACACTCTCCTCCCGGGAGCTGACAGTGAACTTCCTCCACTTGTATAATATTACAAACAACTGACGAACAGTTTTGCGGCGTTTTACCTGATGTGAAAGCACCCAACAGAACAGCACAGACTGAAGCAAAATGTTACATGAGGTATTTACTTAATGAGTAAAGTGGTTATTTTCAAATCGAGTTTCTATTCAGCACATGTTGTTGATGATGATGAGCCTCTGACCCAGCATGTGGTGAGTGTCTGATCACTGAGTGGATAACTAGTTTCTGGTTCCGGCTGGGCTTCATTCTCAGTGTAACGGGGATTTTGCTTTTTGCACCAGTTTCCTTTTACAACAAAACAATTCACAAACTGTATTCTGAAGAATTAGTAATGAATGTTGAATGCAATACATCAGCTGACTTAGGCCGTGTCATTTTGTTCCTGCACTATCTCAGCTTTGGTATCTTATTGTTTTATTCTAACAGAAAAGGAAGATTTGCAATTATTGAGGCTGTTTCGCCAGCTCCGGGCATCGCAAGAGGCTGCGCAGCCCTGGAGGCACAAACTGAGCGCGGGTCTGGTGACGCCCCTGAACCCGAACCCCGAGCCCATGTTTACACACGGACAATCGCGGTCCCTGTGACGTGGGGAAGGATTTTGGCGTCATTCACCGCAGGGCAAAGAGCAAAGGCCGTGTTAGTGTGACGCCATGAGGTCCATGATAGTGTGACGTCATGTGAGTCCCGTTTGAGTGACGTCATGTGGACCATGACTGAGGATTTCAAAACACGTCTGTTTTTAATTCAGCTTTTCATGCAATCTCTTTAATGTAAATTGTTAATGGCAATGTCGTAATAAAACATGTCCCTTGCAAAATTCAGTGAATTGAAATAAATTATACGATTCTTCTCAAACTCAACATCGTCCCTTACACATCACAGATGCAAAGCTCTGCACAACTAATTTTCAGTGGGGTCTTAATTCCCAGGGATGGGCAGTAACGCGCTGTCTGAGGCGGCATTCGCTGCTTTCCGCCGGCAGCGAGTGATTGGAGAGAGCGGGGCGGGACAAGCAGCCTGAATGTTGCTGCTTGTCGCCGCCTCACTCACTCCGGCAGCGGGTGATTGGAGAGAGCGGGGCGGGACAGGCGGCCTGAATGTTGCTGCTTGTCGCCGCCTCACTCACTCCGGCAGCGGGTGATTGAAGAGAGCGGGGCGGGACAGGCGGCCTGAATGTTGCTGCTTGTCGCCGCCTCACTCACTCCGGCAGCGGGTGATTGGAGAGAGCGGGGCGAGACAGGCAGCCTGAATCTTGCTGCTTGTCGCCGCCTCACTCACTCCGCAGCGGGTGATTGAAGAGAGCGGGGCGGGACAGGCGTCCTGAATGTTGCTGCTTGTCGCCGCCTCACTCACTCCGGCAGCGCGAGATTGGAGAGAGCGGGGCGGGACAGGCAGCCTGAATGTTACTGCTTGTCGCCGCTTCACTCACTCCGGCAGCGGGTGATTGAAGAGAGCGGGGCGGGACAGGCAGCCTGCATGTTATTGCTTGTCGCCGCCTCACTCTCTCCGGCAGCGGGTGATTGGAGAGAGCGGGGCGGGACAGGCGGCCTGAATGTTGCTGCTTGTCGCCGCCTCACTCACTCCGGCAGTGCGGGATTGGAGAGAGCGGAAGGGACAGGAGGCCTGAATGTTGCTGCTTGTCGCCGCCTCACTCACTCCGGCAGCGGGTGATTGAAGAGAGCGGGGCGGGACAGGCGGCCTGAATGTTGCTGCTTGTCGCCGCCTCACTCTCTCCGGCAGCGGGTGATTGGAGAGAGCGGTGCGGGACAGGCGGCCTGAGTGTTACTGCTTGTCTGTTCTTTCGTGCTTCGATCCCATTGACACTTACCTGCGGCCCTGGTCTGGTCGCTTAAACTAACTGTTAGTTTCGAATTTGGAGAAACCTCAGACGGAAATGGAATTGAGGACAAGTTCAGAATTTATTAAAACAAACAAAAGACTTGTGCACAAGGGAGAGCCACAGCTTCCTCAGGCTAGGGGTGCACTCTCTGAGGGACAATTAACGGTTCATTCAAGTTAGACATTTCTATAAGCAACGCCCACTTACTACAGAATGGGGCGTACATGTACAAACAGTGTCACTACAGTTACTCTCTATTGGTTATGTGGTTAGTCACTCAACTGTCGGGCCCTCCCCTTGAACTCGGATTCCCCCTGACTATGCCAGCCACAGATGTTGGTTGTCTCATCCTACTCCCCAAATTCTTGCTGTTATCTCTTCCCATTTGTCGGCATAGTTTATAGTTTGAGAATATATATTTTATCCCTAACTGTCGAACAAGCGGGATGGCTCAAGGCCGTAATGGCTTTTGCGCTCAGTGACTGGAACAGTGTTGGTTGTTAATTGCACCCTTATCTCTTGGGAGGCCAGACTTTGTTTTGACAATGGCTCTACTGAGGCTGTGAATACACACACAATCCGAAGTTTGATAAGAGAAGAGGCCAATTGCTGTCTGCATATATGTTCAGTTAGCTAAAGCTGCATAGTCAAGTATCCCAGAATTCTTTGGGAACAAGCTGGATTCTTCAGTCCCCCCTTCCAATCCCCCGGAAAGGACCCTTGAAGGGGGTTGGACAGTGTGCTCTCTACACTAAATAGTGTGATAAGCTAGTGAGTGTATAATATGTCAGAAACGCATATAGGTATTCCAGGATCAAATAGCACGAATGATGAAGGTTTACCTGTAACCACCCACCCTCCCAATTTGTTCTATACTTCCCCTCCCCCCCTAAGCCTTTGGCTATTCCAGGTATGCCGCACATTTGTTGCATATGGTCTGGTGTGAATCCTGTCGGGGTGGCCATCCGTCTAGCACCAGGTATGCATCAGGTGAGTAAAGTTAATTTAGGCATTCCCTGAATCATTATACAATTGCTTCATTATTCATAAACGTGATTTTTCCAACAAGTTGTTAAAGTCATCATCTGAAACGCTTGGGGTAGGAGCAGTATAAGCATTAACAGTTTTAACCAGTAGCTTTTCAATTTGTTTCACCGGAGTGCGTTTACATTTCCTGCATGTCATATATAACAAGATTGAGAGGTCGCACAACACCAGGTTATAGTCCAACAGTTCTATTTGAAATCACAAGCTTTCGGAGCTTACTACTCCTTCGTCGGGTGAAGTAAAATGATACAGAATCGCCAAAGCATATATAGATAGAGAACAATGCATGTGTACCTTACAATTGCAGACAACTAAATTAACTCATCCTGACTATCTGCCGAGGTGTGATAAAGTTAATCATGTCAGCCAGGAAGGTACCACATCAAAGACATAGCAAGATACAACTGAGACAATGAGGTGGAGTCGCAGGAGGTCTAACGTGTCAAAAGCTGCCTTCTGTATGTAGAACGATAAGCTTTAAAAATTTTACTTTTTTACTGGGAAAATTTTTACTTTTTTACTGGGAATCACATCTGTGAACAAGCCAACGACGACTCGAGTCCGGATCACGTCATGTATCGTGACATAAACCCAAGATCCCGGGTGATGATGATACCAATCGACTGCAACAAGATCTAGAAAAGCTAGCAGAATGGGCAGAGAAGTGGCAGATGGAATTGAATAGAGAAGTGTATGGTGTTGCATTTTGGCAGAAGGAACAAGGAGAGGCATTGGCCCGAAAATTAAACCTAATACGCGAGAGTACGCACTGTGTACTCTTGCGTATTAGATCCCAAATTGCCGGTTTCCTGCATGCACTGCGCATGCGCGGAAAACCGGCACTTCGTGAATTGCAAAGGGGGCGGTTCCTAAGTGAACCGCGTGCGCACTACAGGCTGCGCGCACACAGTGCACTTAGTTTTTTTTCAGCTTTGAACGCGCAGGTTAGTGGTGAAGATTTTACACATAAAGAAAGCAGGCTTTCCACCATCTACAATGCACAAGTCAGGAGTGTGATGCAATACTCTCCACTCGATACCATCCAGGAGAAAGCAGCCCGCTTGTTTGGCACCCCATCCAACACCAAAAATATTCATACCCTCCACCACTGTCGCACCGTGGCTGCATTGTGTACCATCTACAAGACACCCTGCAACAACTCGGAAAATGTTTCTTCGGCAGCACCTCCCAATCCAGCGACCTCGACCACCTAAAAGGACAAGGGCAGCAGGCGCGGCGGAACACCACGACCTTCAAGTTCACCTTCAAGTCATACTCCATTCTGACTTGGAAATTTGTCGCCGTTACTTCAGCGTTGCTGGGTCACATTCCTGGAACTCCTTACCTAACAGGATCGTGGAAGCACCTTCACCACAAGGACTGCATCGATTCAAGATGGCGGCTCGCCAGCAGCTTTTAAGGGCAATTAGGGATGGGCTATAAATGCTGGCATTGCCAGCGATGCCCACATCCAGGGAATGAATAAACAAATACAAAACTGCCTTCCTAAATTCACCCTTTTTGACCCAATATCTTTCTGGTAATATCATTCTCCCAAGAGCAATATATGTTTCCTGAGGTGCGGTGCCCAAAACTCAATTCAATAATCTAGATGGGCTCTAACAGGAGCTTTATACAACTGTAACATAACCACCACTTCTTTGCTTGACAGCCCTCTTGAGATAGAGGGAAACAAAGGCAAGTGAATACCTATTGCAGGTAGCTGATGACAAACTGTAGGAGAAAATGGCAGAGGAATGTGAGTAAGACTTTCAGAGAGAGTCGAAAAGAGTCCTACGATGCTGTAAAGGAGCCTAATTCTTTGATTTCAACTTAGATTCTTCAGTAACTGTACTCTAACTAAACATTGATTTTGCCTAAAGACTGTTGCCTCTCACTCAGACATAACAATTGTAATATTCCATTTGAACGCAAGCACTTTTCGAATATAAAGCTTGATATGGATTTTCCAGTTGCAATCTTTATCAGAGAGCAGGAATGGAAGCGGTAAAGGAAGGTTCTTGATTTTATCAGTACCTTATTAATCGAGCTAGAAGATGTGCTTATGTAAAAGGCGATCTGTGATATCCTCTACTGTTGACAACCTTTCGACACTCACAGCCTAGGGGTAAGAGTATTCTCCCTTCTCTGGCCCTGCCTCAGCTCACCTGCTTTTGAAACCCTCATCCATGCCTTTGTTACCGCTGGACTTGACGATTCTAACGCACTCCTGGCTGGACTCCCACAATCTACCCTATTTAAACTTGAGGTCATCCAGAACTCGGCTTCCCCGTGTCCTAACTCGCAGCAAGTCCCATTCACCCATCACCCCTGTGCTCGCTGACCTACTTTGGCTCCCGATTAAGCAACACTTCGATTTTAAAATTCGCCTTCCTTGAAACAAACCCCTCCATGGCCTTGCCTCTCCCGATCTCTGTGATCGCCTTCAGCCCCACAACAGCCCGAGATATGAGCGCTGCTCTAATTATGCCCCCTTGACCATGTCTGATTATAATCGCTCAACCATTTGTGACCGTGCCTTCTTTTGCCTAGTTGCTAAGATCTGGAATTCCCTGCCTAAAACTCTCTGCCTTGCTACCTCTCTCTCCTCCTTTAAGACGCTCCTCAAAACTTACCTCTTTGAACCAGCGTTTGGTCACCTGTCATAATTTTTCCTTATGTGGTTCAGTGTCAATTTTTTCATTTTATAATACTCCTCTGAAGCGCCTTGTGAGGTTGTATTACGTTAATGACGCTATATGAATGTACCTTCTTCTTGTTGTTGTTGTATTACCTTTGCTAATGATATAACGATTACAGGCCAAATAGAGATTAATTCCTCCCACATAGTCCCAAAGAGAAACTACACCGCACAGTTTAAGGTGTCAAGCCACATGCACGGGGTGCAGTCTGATTAATGAAACAAAATTCTTAGAAATCAATTGGCAGGAGTTGGTGGTCACGTTTATGCATGAAAACAATACTCTATAAATTATTCTGTGCAATATTATGCTCTGATGCAGGAGATAGCCGGTTAATTTACGGTAAATAAATGGACATATGAAATTGGCATGTACATTTCAAGCTACTGGAATGTAGATAGCACCGTTTCCGAGATTGTATGAGGCAGAGCTCATGCTTAGCCATGAGTATGGTAATTCAAAAGCAATACGCTGATATTCCGCCCCTTCACCTATTCATCATCATAGTGGGATTTTTTTATAAACCACCAAAGGATGACTAAAACAATAACAAAGAGAGAGGAGCTGAATTGTGAGAGTAAATTGGGAAGCAATATTAAAACAGATAGCAAGAGCATCTACAGGTATATAAAAAGGAAGAGGTCAGCTAAAGTAAACGTTGGTCCCTTAGAGGATGAGACTGGGGAATTAAAAAATGGAGAACGTGGTAATGGCAGATGCTCTAAACAAATATTTGTTACCTGTCTGCACTGTAGAAGACATTAACAACATCCCAATAATGGATAATCAAGGGGCAACAGGGAGGGGGCAAATAAAGACAATCGCTATCACTAAGGAAGTAGTTCTTGGTAAAAAAAAATGGGATTAATACACGACAAGTCCCCTGGACCAGTTGGCCTGCATCCCAGGGTCTTAAAATAAGTGGCTGCAGACACAGTGGTTGCATTGGTTGCAATATACCAACATTGCCTGAAATCTGGAGAGATCCCATCGGATTGGAAAACCGCAAATGTAACAACCCTATTTAAGAAAGGAGGGAGACAGAAAGCAGGAAACGATAAACTAGTTAGCCTAACATCTGTTGTTGGGAAAATGCTGGAGTCCTTCATTAAGGAATTAGTGGCAGGGCATGTGGAAAATCATAATGCAGTCAAGCAGAGTCAGCATGGTTTTATGAAAGGGAAATCATGTTTAACAAATTTGCTGGAGGTCTTGAAGATGTAACGAGCAGGTTGGACAAAGGTGAGCCAGTGGATGTGGTGTATTTAGATTTCCAGAAGGAATTCGATAAGGTGCTACATAAAAGGTTACTGCATAAGACAAGAGCTCACGGAATTGGGGGTGATATATTTGCATGGATAGAGAATTGGCTAACTAATAGAAATCAGAGAGTGCGGATAAATGGATCCTTTTCCGGTTTGCAAACGGTAACAAGTGGGGTGCCACAGGGATCGGTGCTGGGG
Organism: Squalus acanthias; assembly: GCA_030390025.1. NCBI lineage: Eukaryota > Metazoa > Chordata > Chondrichthyes > Squaliformes > Squalidae > Squalus > Squalus acanthias. The sequence continues at coordinate 95,809 of JASTWF010000356.1, read as the reverse complement.
TCTCAACTATTTACAATCTACATTAATGACTTGGATGAAGGGACCGAGTGTAATGTAGCCAAGTTGGGGGATGATAAAAATATGGGTGGTAAAGCAAGTGGTGCAGAGGACTCAAGGAATCTGCAAAGGGATATATACAGGTTAAGTGAGTGGGAAAACATTTGATACATGGAGTATAATGTGTGAAAGTGCGAGGTTATCCACTTTGGCAGGAAAAATAAAAAAGCAAACTCTTATTTAAATGGAGAGAGGATACAAAATGCTACAGTTCAGAGGGATCTGGTGGTCCTTGTGCACGAAACACAAAAAGTTAGCATGCAGGTACAGCAAGTAATCAAAAAGGCAAATGGAATGTCGGCCTTTATTTCAAGGGGGTTCGAGTATAAAGCAGGGAATTCCTGCTACAACTGTACAAGGTATTGGTGAGACCAAACCTTGAGTACTGCGTACAGTTTTGGTCTCCTTATTTAAGGAAGGATATTGGCGGCAGTTCAGAGCCGATTCACTAGGTTAATTCCAGAGATGAGGGGGTTGACTTATGAGGAAAGGTTTAGCAGGCTGGTCATAAAATCATTGGTATTTAGAAGAATGAGAGGTTATCATATTGAAACATATAAGAAACTGAGGGGGCTCGACAAGGTTGATGCAGAGAGGATGTTTCCCCTCGTGGGGAAATCTAGAAATCAGGGGCATAGTTTCAGAATAAAGGATCGCCCTTTTAGAACTGAGATGAGGAGGAATTTCTTCTCTCAGAGGGTCGTAAATCTGTAGAATTTTATGCCCCAGACAGCTATGGAGGCTGGTCATTAAACACATTCAAGGTGGCGATACACAACTTTTTGCAATTTATGGGAGTAAAGGGATATGAGGAGTGGGCTAGGAAGTGGCTTTGAGCCCAAGATCGGCCATGATCTTATTGAATGGCGGCGCAGGCTCCAGGGACCAAGTGGCCTATTCCTGATCCTATTTCTTATGTTCTTATTATTATAGATTGTAAATAGCTAAAGGTCCCAACACTGTTCCTTGTGGCACCCCAATAGTTACAGCCTGCCAACCTGAAAATGATCCATTTATCCCTACTCTCTTTTTTCTGTCGGTTAACCAATCATCTATCCATGATAATATATTACCCCAAACCCCATGAGCCCTAATCTTGTGTAATAAACTTTTATGCAGCACTTTATCGAATGCCTTTTGGAAATCCAAATGAACTACATCCACTGGTTCCCCTTTATATACCTTGTTGTTACACCCTCAATAAACTCTAATAAATTTGTGAAGCACGATTTCCCTTTCATAAACCCACGTTGACTCAGCCTAATCATGTTATGATTTTCTAAGTGACTTGATATCATTCCTTAACAATGTTTCCCTGCATTTTCCCGGCGACTGATGTCCGGCTAAGTGGTCTGTAGTTCTCTGTTTTTTTCTCTCCCTCCTTTCTTGTATAGCGGTGTTACATTTCCAGGGCAGCTCGGTCCAGCGGAATGCACATCCTGTGCCATGTAGGAAATCTAGGATGCTTCCCGTGTCCTGGATAACCACAAGTGCAAGAGCTGTCCTCAGTTAGAGGAGCTCAAGCTCCGGGTTTTGGCGTTTGAGCAGCAGCCGGCGTCACTGAGGTGCATCCGGGCGGCTGAGTGCTACGTGGATAGCATGTTTCAGGAGGTGGTCATCCCGCAGCTAAGGAGTGGGAAGGCAGAGAGGGCATGGGCAATTTCCAGACAGAAGAGGACGACCAGGCAGACAGTGCAGGAGGCCCCGGAGAACATCTTGCTCTCCAACCAATATTCTGTTCTGAGTACTGTTGAGGGTGATGTTTCCTCTGTTGAGTACAGCCTCTGGGGATTGAGGTGGGTGAAGTGGAGCAAGTGTCAGTCGAGTAATGTTTAGGGAACAGTGATCATAGAATAATAAGGTTTAAGATTAACTGTGGAAAAGGACAGGGATCAATTTAGAGTTAAACGATTTAATTGGAGAAAAGCAAATTTCAGTGGGTTGAGAACGGATCCGGCCCGGGTAAATTGGAATCAAAGATTGGCAGGCAAAACTGTAATCGAAAAATAGGCTGCCTTTAAAGTGGAATTGGTTGGAGTAAAGTCGAGGTACATTCCCACTAGGGGGTAAAGGTAGGGCAACTAACGCCATAGCTACCTGGATGACAAAAGATATAGAGTAAGCTGAAGCAGAAATGGAGCGTATATCACAGATGTCAGATTGAGAATACAAGTGAGAGCCAGCCTGAAAATAAAAAGTTCAGAGGGGAAGTGAGAACGGAAATAAGAGGGAGAAAGAGAGAGTATGAGAATAGATTGGCAGCTAACAAACAAGCGAATTCAAAAATCTTCTATAGGCATATAAATAATCAACGGGTAGTAACAGGAACGTTGGGGCAGATTAGGGGCCAAAAAGGAGACCTACACATGAAGTAAGAGGGCATGTCTGAGGTACTAAATCAATACTTTGCATATGTCTTCACCAAGGAGGTATATGATGCCAAAGTCATCGTGAAAGAGGAGATAGTTGCGATACCAGATCGGATAAAATGTTTTAAAGAGGAGTGTCTGTACTTAAAGTTGATAACTCACCAGCACCGGATGGGATGCATCCTAGGATGCCGAGGAAGGTTACGGAGGAAATCGCGGGCGTACTCGCAATAATCTTCCATTATAAAGTGTGGTGACAGAGGACTGGAGAATTACAAATGTTACATCCTTGCTTAAAAAAGGACGTAAGGATAAACTCAGCTAGTACAGGCCAGTCAGTTCGACCTCGGTAGTGGGGAAGTTTTGGAAACGATAATCAGGGACAAAATTAACAGTCACTTGTACAAGTGTGGATTGATAAAGGAAAGCCAGCATGGACTGTTAATTGCAAATCGTGCTTAAATAACTTGATCGAGTTTTTCATAAATCCATGTTGGCTTTGTCTAATCCCGTTGATATTTTATAAGTGTCCTGTAATCACATCCTTTATAATAGACTCCAGCATTTTCCCTACTTCTGATGTTAGGCTAACCGGTCTGAAGTTCCCTGTTTTCTCTCTCCCTCCTTTTTTAAATAGTGTGGTTACATTTGGCACCCTCCGATCTGCTGGAGCTGTTCCATAATCTATAGTATTTTGGAAAATTACAGCCAATGCAGCCAGTATTTCAATGGTACCTCTTTTAGTACTCTGGGATGCAGAATATCAATATCATGGGGATTTATCAGATTTCTGTCCCGTTAATTTATTCAGCACTATTTTTTTACTAATAATAATTTCCTTTAATTCCTGCTTCTCACTAGACCCTTGGTTCCGTAGCATTTCTGGGAATTTATTTGTGTTCTCTTCCGTGAAGGCAGAACCAAAGTATTTGTTGAATTGCTCTGCCATTTCCTTCTTCCCCAATATAAATTGTCCCGTCTCTGATTGTGAGGGACCTACATTTGTCTTCACTAATATTTTTCGTTCTACATACTTGTAGAAGCTTTTACAATCCGCTTTTATGTTGCTTGCATGTTTAATCTCATGCTCGATTTTTCCCCTCTTAATTAATCTCTTAGTCCTTTTTTTGCTGAACTCGAAACTGCTCCCAATCCTCAGGCTTGCTACTTTTTCTCGCAACATTATATAGTTCCTCTTTGGATCTAATACTATCCTTATTTTTTTTAATAACCATGGTGGGCCGCTTTTCCTTTTGTGTTTTTGCACCAAAAAAGAATGTATAGCTGTTGCAATTCATGCATTCATTCCTTAAATATTAGCCATTGCCTATCCACCATCGTGCATTTTAATGAAGCTCAACAATCTATCATAGTCAACGCACTCCTCATAACTTCGTAGTTTCATTTGTTTAGATTTAGGACTCTAGTTCCGGATTCGAATTCTTCAATTTCCATTTTAACGAAGAATTTTACATGTTATGGTCACTCTTCCCTAAAGGACCACACAACAACACGATTATTAATTAACCCCTTCTCATTGTACAATACCCAATCTAAGATAGCCTGTACCCAATTTGCTCCTCAACGTATTGGTTTAAAAAAACATCTCGTACATACTCCAGGAATTCATCCTCCACAGTATTATAAGTAATTTGGTTTGGCCAGTCGATATGTAGATTAAAGTCACCCATGATTACTGTAGTACGCTTGTTACATGCATCTCTAATTTACTGTTTGATAACATCCCCTACATTGCCACTACTGTTTGGAGGCCGATAGACAACTCCCACCAATGTGTTCTGCACCTTGGTGCTTCTTAGTTCCAACCAGAGTGATTCTACATCTTGATTTTCTGAGCAATATCCTTTCTCACTATTGCTCTGATTTCATCCTTTAGTAACAAAGCCAACCCACCTACTTTTACTTTTCGCCTGTCCTTCCTAACTAACGAATAACTATGGAAATTTACCTCCCAGCCTCGGTCACCCTGCAGCCATATCTCCGTAATCGCAATTATATCATAACCGTTTACATCTATTTGTGCTGTTAATTCGTCTAACTTATTATGAAACCTTCGTGCATTCAGATACAGAGCCTTTATATTTGTCTTTTAAACATTTTTAGACATCATAACATTTTTTCTACAATGGCCCTATTTGTCTTATTACGATATTTTCTTACACGGACCCTATTTGTTTGTGCACTCCTTTCTGTGTATGCTCTGTCCCTTCTTGACACAATCTGGTTATCCTTACCCCAATCACGTTCCTTCACTGCTTCCTTGTCTTTTCTCTTCAGCATTCTAGATTTCTCGCCACCAGGACCCCATCCCCCCCTCCCATATTTAATTTAAAGCGCTATCTACATCCCTAGTTATTCAATTCTCTAGAACTCTGCACCCAGCATGGTTTAGGTGCACTCTTGCCCAACGGAACAGCATGAGGCGACGAAAACCCCAGTGATGGAGAGATTTCAGAACATGAATTAGCAAGTGTGCAGTGTGTTAGATCAGGAGTGTCTGAGCATTTTACCTTCACACACCGTGCAACTGTGTGAGACTCATATACAGTTTCAATCACTCTCCAAACGCACAACATTCAAATTGGACCAACCTGCAGGAATTCACCAGGGCATTTCAAACTGCCGCATCTATAAAAGCGTTCATTGACTGAATCAGTTCTGCTCAGGGTGAATTCACAAATGCCCCATCCAGTAACTAGAGAGATTGAAAGACAAAAAGGAAGTTCAAAGTTACGGAAATAGAGAGCGAAAAGGAGAAATAGAGGATACAGCTGAGAGACAGTAGTACATAACAATATAAAAAACATAAGCTCACGCGTTTCATAGAAAGTAAACATCAGAAAGCCAACATTAGAAAGTGCCAGTTGACAAGTAAGGAGTCGTACGGATAAATAATTCGTCATGTTTATTTATTAATATTCACAGACTTCCTTCAATTTCAGATTTCTCTTATCTTCAATCCGTAAATGAAACTGACGATTAATTTTTTTTAAATCGATCTCTAAACTGTATCGCATGTGCTGAAAACTACGGCCCAGCTCTGTCTATCTCCCTGTTGAGCAGATATCACTGTGGATAAGATGCACGGAATGTTGCAAGAAATAGATGAACTGACTAACACAAAAGCTCAGCTGAAACTCAACAAAATAGCTGCCCTGCACCTGAAACACAAATGGCGGAGCAACCAATCAATAAAGCGATAAGACCGAAACACAATTTCTTACCTCTCCCTGAATGAAATGCAGATTACGAGCGATTCCTGCTGCAATTCAGGAGAAGGGCGTCTAGCGATTAATATTAGATTAGCGAACTGAAAGCACTCGGTACCACCTCCGGGCTTAGCTCAGTTGTTTTTTATTAATTAATTTAATAATCAGGTTAACGGGATATTTCACCGCACTCTTGAACTGTTTTCTGAACTTTGTCTAAGTCACCCCGTAAATAAATGTGTTTGTGCAGGAACTTAAATTCTGTAGCATTATTCCGACATATAGAAAAATCATTAATGAATCATTGTAATCTGAGTAACTTGTTCCTGCAATGTTAAAATATAAGAAGTCTACAACATATGTCAACCACAAAAGAATGAAACTGCCGGATATGCTAAAGAGCAAAATCATGGACTTCCTCCTGCTCTCCATCTCTGGGTCTCTGCCATTCTCTCCCTTGCTCTGACCCCTCAGTCCCTTACGGACCCGACTGGTCACTAAAATATATCTTACAGTCAGAGCGTTGAGCAGCAAAATTAAAGCGAATGGGAGAAATGGTGTTAAAACCATATCGAACCAGTCAAATGCCACCCATCCGGGCTCAGTAAAATAGCTTGATTTTATAAAACAAAACCACGGTACATTGTCGATGATCTCCTTAGGTTCATATATAAAGTACCAAGTAGCACGTTTCAAACTCAGCAGAATGCAGGTTGTTGCTATATCCACAGCCGCAGTTTTCTTGATGCAATATTTTGGTTTCAGCTTTTGGCAACAAACAGCAACAAAGCGATCAAAGGAGAAAGTGACTGTTAACCAGACTGAACTGTCTCTTGATGCACGAGTCAGCACAGCGATAACACTGCATACAGGGGTGATCTTCAGAAAAGATTCCGGGAAAAGATAAGAACTGACCCGAAAAAATATGACCTCGGTGATAATGACCAGTAGATCCGTCATCACCATTCCCAGCAGGTAGCGAGTGATACATTTGGAGAGCCCAAACTTTGCTCTGGACAGGATCACAATCGCAATCAAGTTAACTGTAAGAGAGAGAAGGGAAATGAGACAGGAATTTACTGATCATTAACGACAAGGCATTCTACACACCTGAGGATAGAAACTATAATTAGACTGTATGAATATTTAATTGTTCACCCGCGAGCCCATTAACCTGCACTGTGCGGCAGGGTCATTGCACAGGGATCAGAAGCGACAATCTGGGACGATTTGTCCTTCCCATTCCCAATGCCTGGCGAGGCGACAGACAGGAACTTGTATGAAAGTTAAAGCTTCAAAGCTTTCAGGCTGCATCCGAGGACGGACATTCGCCTTACTGCATGTGGTAGCAGTGTTACCTAATTGTAAGATAAAAATCTACTACTGTTTGTTCGCTGGATGAACAAAAAACAGGCCCAGATATTTCGATACCAACGTTATGTACCCACCCGTAGGGACATCGGAAATGCCAATTTGAGGCATGCACAGCGCGTGCGCTGAAAACTGGCATTTGCAATTTGTCAAGAATGATCTTGACAGATCCTCCTGCTGCCCTGGAGAAGGGCCTCTGCGGGCGGATAGTTCCGCTTTTTGGAGACCCTGCGTCCTCTGAAATCCCTTGCAATACTTACGACTGGTAAAAGCAGGCGTAATGCTTGCTTTTAGCAGGATAAGAGATGTAAAAAGTAGAAAAACATTTTTGTCACTGATTTATCATTTTAAAAATACTTTAAAAAAACTAAGTTTATTAATAGCCCCGTTAAAATATTTAATTGATTTTTTCAAAAAACTAATTGTTTGTTTAAAATACTTAATTTGTTGTAATTTCAAGTCAATTTAAAAATGCGATTTAAAAAACATTCATTTCAAGTTTTACTTTGTTTTTGGGGTGGTCTCCATTCATATATTAGCTCAGTCTTGCTGTCAAGTGCATGAAGGGAGATTCCCTTCTTTGATTGGCTCCCTACGGCCCACGTGATCTCAGGGACGCAGCAAACCACCTGCGCCTCTGAGATAAGTGGGTCCTGCGCACTTGGAGTTTGGGGCGGCCCAGGATGGGAAGCGTGTGCGACCCGGGAGCCCTCAAGTAAGGGCGTAGATTATTAAAGATCGCAGACCTCCAGCGGAGGGAAGCCTGCGATCGGAAAATACGGGCCAATCAAATGAAATATAATAGGCCATATATTTCGATCCCTACGGGTGTGTACGTGCTGTGTGCACTCCCGGAGGGTCATCGGGTTTGCCGGTTCCCGGCATGCACAGCGCATGCGCTGATAACCGGCATTTCCGAGCTGTCAAGAATGCTCTTGACAGATCGGACGCCTGCCCTGGAGAAGGGCCTCTGCGGGCGTATAATTCCGCTTTTTGTAGAACGTCCGCCCGCAGAAAACCCTTAGAATTCTTACACCTGCTAAAAGCAGGATAAGAGTTGAAAAAAGATTTAAAAATTCACTCATTTATCATTTAAAAATACTTTAACAAAGGTAAGTTTATTTTTCGCACCGTAAAAAACTTTAATTATTATTTTGTTTGAAATATTTAATTTATTGTAATTTCAACAAATTTTACAAAGGTGGTGGTTTTTTTAAATGTGTTTAATGTTTTAAATGTTTTTGGGGTGATCTCCTTTCATATATTTGAAAGGTCTATCTGTGAAGTGTATAAAGCGAGATTCCCTTCTTCTATTGGCTCCCCATGGCCCACGGTTTCCCGGGGACGCTCGCGAACTGCCTGCACCTCTGATATACCTGGGGCCTGCGCACTTGGAGTTTGGAGAGGCTCAGGATCGGAAGTATAGGCGCCTGGTGAGCCGTTAGGTAAGTTCGTAGATTTTTCCAGATTGGAGGCCTCCGCACGCAGGAGTCCTCCGATCGGAAAATACGGTCCATTAATGGAGAGAGGAGTACCATCGGGAACGGCGAGTGAAGGAATAGCAAGCAGCAAATTAATGGGCCAAAAATTGATCCCGCTACGCGAGAGTACGCACTGCGTACTCTCGCGTATTCTCTCTCCAATTGCCGGTTTACTGCATGCACTGCGCATGCGCTGAAAACCCGTACTTCATGTCGGGTCAGTTTCAGGGATCTCCGAGTAATCGCGTGGGCTGGTGATTCTGCGCGTGCGTCTGAAACGTCATGTTTTTTGTGAATGATAGTAGTGTGTGTAAGATCCTAGCAGTTACACATTTTAAAAGCAGGAGCAGCAGCCATTTCTAAATATACTGAGATAGCAGGAGGAATAAATCCTTTTGCAGTGGGGCTACTGAGGTAAGTTTTTTAAATCTGAAAACCACCAAAGTTTATTAAATGAAGTCTTAGATAAGTTTGGAATTTAAAAAAAATATTAAAAACGGGTTTTTACCATTTGGAGTAGTATAGCAACTGTGGGTGTGTACAAGGCATATTTAGGTATCTATCTGTGAACATTAAAGTTTAAAAATGAACTGTTTACGTTTCAAAAAGTTTTAAAGATGAAAATGAGTAAGTAAGTATGTATGTATGTATGAATTTATGAAAATGTTACAGTTTTGGAAAATCAGCTAGGGCCGTGTGGCGGGTAGATGTGTTCCCAAGCCGATAGCGCACGTGTCCCACCATAGCCCGACCTGATTTTATAGCCACTCACTTAACTAAAGTTACTTTAACAACTATTTCCATTTTTTCATTACAACTTTCAGTTTGAAGAGGAAGCCTGTGTGAGAGAAAGATGCCCTTTCACAATCAATTCCTGTTCCTCTGTGGGATTGTGTATCAGAGAATTTTCGAATACAGACAACTAATCAGACGGAGGAACCAAGCCCGTCTCCTCCAGAGAAGGAGAAACTACTACCCACCAAATAGAGTGTACAGGCAGAGGCTGTCATTTGAGATGCTGTCGGAGGAGCTGCGTGTGAGGAGGCTGCGCTTCAGTAAAGAGTCAATTGGCCGAATCTGTGAGATGTTAAAGGAGGACCTTCAAACACGCTCGAAGAGCCGCTATGCATTGTCACTGAGCATGAAGGTAACCACAGCACTGAACTTCTTTGCAAGTGGGACTTTTCAGGCAAGCACCGGTGACATTTCCAACATATCCAAGAATGCTGCGAGGGCCTGCATTCACCAGGTCACAGAAGCCATTTTCCGTAGGGCTTCTGAGTTCATTAATTATGACTTGTCTGCTCGCCATCAAAAGGAGATGGCGCTTGCATTTCATAACATTGCTGGATTCCCCAAAGTGATTGGGGCTGTCGATGGAACCCATGTAGCACTGAAGGCACCAGGGGTTGCACCTGTGACATTTATCAACAGGAAGGGGTTTCATTCACTGAATGTCCAGATTGTCTGTGATACGCATCTCAGGATCTTAAATGTGAATCCAGGTAACCGTGGAAGTAATCATGACTCCTTCGTCCTCCGTAACTCTGACTTATATGGCGCCCTCAACGCATTGCCTCCAGAATCCGCATGGATATTGGGCGACAAGGGCTACCCGCTAAGACCATGGCTGATGACTCCCTACCGCAAGACCAATAATGAGGCTCAGGAGAGATACAACCAGGCACACGTGTCCACACGGCAAGTGGTGGAGAGGACAATTGGAGTTCTGAAATCACGCTTCCGGTGCCTGGACAGGTCAGGGGGGACCTTGCAGTATTCTCCTGCGAAAGTGGCAAAGATTGTGGTGGTCTGTTGTGCTTTGCATAACTTTGCCCTGCAGGAAGGACTGACCCTTAACGCTGCAGATGAACTACCTGCAGAAATGGAGGACGTGGACAATGCCAATGTGCCCGGGGGGGAGGCATGATGGGGGAGAGCCAACTGCTGCTCAAAGTAAGGCTGCTCGGGAGCAGCTGGTAGCCAACACCTTCACGAGGTAGTGTCGCCTTGTACCTCCCCCTCCCCCTCCCACTCCCTCTCCACCAGCAAGGCAAATAAAGGTACAGACAAAATTTAAAGTGAAACAGTGCTCTTTTATTGCAGCATTATAGACTTCTGAGGTTCATTGTTGCTTTACATAGTTTATAACTTTTCAATGTTAACTAGCTACTTTTCAACTTTGTAAACAATCGTAAACAGAAATAGGTTTTTAAAAAATTTGTTAACAGTTCTGACTTACTTTTTTGCTTCGTTAATGCAGTAAAGACATTCAAGATGGAAAATAACTTTTTCCTAAATGTAAAAAAGTTTAAATGTTCAATTTTTTTGTGCAAATAAACAATTTGAATTTTTAAAAAGTGACTAGAGTCTGTAATTTTTCAATGAAAAGCTAACTTTCAGTTTCAGTGTCAAATATATATATAAATTAAAAAAAATGTAAACATGTAAGTTTTAAATAAAACTGAAAATTAAATAATTGAAAAATTTAACCACAAATAAACTATTCCTGAGAGTCAATGGATGTGCATTGTGGAACATGCAACACCCTAATGTCTCTTGCGCTTTCCCGCTCCCGATGACCGTTGCCCGGTGCTGCGACTTGAAACGGCCCTGCTTGCCGTCGTTTGCCCTTCAGCAATTGCCTCCTTACAGGGTTGTTGCAGCTGCTGCTGCTGCAAGGCAATGTTTGATTGCATCATCGTAGGCGGAGTAGGTGGCTCTTGGACCTGCACTGATTCTGCGCTGGGAGCAGGTAAGGTTGGTTCTGAGGGAGTCACAGTAATTGCAGCAGAAATTATTTGCATGAGTCCAACAAGAGACTCATTTATTTTCCCAAGATCCACTCCCAAATCGTGTTTCTGCAACAGTCCTTCAAGAGACTCATTTATTTTCTTAAGCTCCATTCCCTGATTCTGAGCTATGATATGATCTTTCATTTCATTAAGTGACATGAACAGACATTCCACTCCATGCTTGACCAAGGCAAGACAATCAATTTCTTTCTCTGTAAGAGAAGACATCGATTGCCTCAAGCCTTCAAGATGGTGGATGTGACCCTGTATATCCTGTTCTGCTGCATATATATCTGTGTCTCCCACAGGCACTGTAGTATCAAACTGCTGTCTGTTTGGCACAGAGCCAGAGGGGCCAGGAGTTGGAGAGGAAGATTGAGAGGACCTCTCCTGCAACCCAGATTCCAGAACCTCCATGTTTAATTCAGCAACAATTTCCTCTGGCTGCTCCTCCACCACCACCTCACTCGCATCTCCCACTGGCTCAACATGCCCTTCACCAATGACCTCTTCGGCTGCAGACTCAACGCACTGCTCATCCCGTGACTGAGAAGTATGCTCTACACCTATGTAAAGGAAACAGTAAAGATTAGCAAAGGTAAAGCATGATGTGCCACATCACAGAAGCTGATATTCAGCACACATCACCTGTGTCGAATCGTTCATTTCCAAAGAGACATCCGCTAAGATATCTAAACATATGCTCGAGCCTTTCCTCATGTTCGGTTAAAGCCCTTAACGTGACAACACCACCGCCTGTCAGTGAACGTTCTCTGGCGTTGTGAGCAGTTTTACTCTAAAATTGAAAATGAAAATCTGAAATGTAAGGGCTTTTACACCAAAACTGCATTGGCACTCACACAGTTAACTCAGTAAGCAACTCAAAGCATTGCAATCAAGATGACATTAGCATTTTATGAGACTTGCCTGGCTACAAAAGCCATAAAAATTTATGGTAGCTTCTTGTGACTTCAGTTAACTCAGCTTAGCAAACAAACACTGTTGCAAGGCTTTTCATTTTAAATGTAAAGACATTTTAACATTGACTTTTGTTATAACTATATAAACCTTGAGCGTTCGATATAAATCGCTGAAATTTTTTGCGACATTGCTCAGCTGTACGAGGAATGGTCGAGGTTGCGGTCACACTTTGAGCAACCTCTTTCCACGCTGCCATTTGGCCTTTTCGAGGCGGCTTGGACTTCTGAGTTCCAATTATACGTAAACGTTTCGATTCTACCTCGTCAAGAAGTGTACGGAGATCCTCATCTCTGAAATTCTGTGTTCTTTTGATAAATTGGATATTGCTGATAGCAGCCATTTCCGGTTGCTGATTATAAACAGTAAAATCAATGAAAAAAATGATTTCTGGGCTTTTAAAACTATTTAAATTACTTTAAATCTCTTTGCAAATGTTTAACATTACTCAAATTAAACTAAAAATCTTTAAAAGTTTTCAAACCATGCATTTAAATCCAACTTACTGCAAATTCCACGTCGAACAGTGATAGAATTGTGTCTTCAGCTGCTGGGAAAATGCATTCAATTGAGAAAAAAATCGGGGGCCGTGGCCTATGGAAAAGAGACCTTAATGGGCGTGTCTTCACTCCACATCGCACGCGATGCAACGCGCACGCTGCGCTGCAGGGCAGTGTGACGTCATACGCTGCCCTGCATTCAATCACCGAGAAGATGAAGTTCCTCCGTGGAAAACCCGAAACGGCAGACGGTATTACCGCGCCTGCTCCTTACCCCCGCGGGAACAGAGCCAGATCAATTTCTGGCCCAATATTGGGTTTCACGAATGAACCAGCGGGGGAGGATGGAGGGAATCTGTCTGCACTATGACATCATGATGTCTGGCAGGTGAGATCCCATCCACAGTGAGCTTCAGAGGAGCATGAGTTTACTAGACTTTGGACCAGAGCAGGGGGACTGACATGGGCAGAAATATCAAACTTAAACGTAAATGCTGGAAATACTCAACAGGTCAGGCAACATCTCAACATCTGTGGAGAGAGAAATAGAGTTAACCTTTCAGGTCCTTTGTCTTTCCTCAGAACTGAAAAAACGTTCTCCCCTACACTGGGGAGACCAAAAACAGCTTAGTTTATGGCTCCGAACGAGCAGCAACCCCAATTACTCCAATCTATTCTCTCCCCGCCCTTCCCGCCCTGTGCGCCTGCCTCGGACTAATCATGCAAACCTCCTTCCCGTTGCTCTCATCGATCCCAACTCTGACCCTGTGGACTCTGCCAGTCAATCGGCTATCATTGATCATCTCCCCATCTCCCTCTAGAATATACGTTTACTTGTGAATGAAACCCTTGCCATCCACGAGCTAATTGTAGACGAGCGCAATGACATCATGAAATTGACGGAGACATGGCTGAGCGGTGATGACACCTTTCCCTTAGTGCAGCTTCACACCTTTCTATAACTGTCCCCGCTTGCCCCGCTGAATCCATCGCGATGGTGCTTTAGCCCTTATCGCTAAATCACATCTTGGTCTGTCTCTCTACACCTCTCGCAACTTCTCCCCCTTTGAGCTTCTCACCTTGTTCCATTCTTCACGCCATTCATTTAAAATCCACTTTCGTTACCCCCCACGCAAAAATCACGTCAAGTTTCTCACTGAGATATCTTCTCTGCCTTCCTCCATCTCAAGTCTGCGTGTTCTTACTCCTCTGAATTTACTGCCCTCCTTTCCTCCCTAAAGCTCTCCCTCCATATAAACTCTCCTACTCGCACGCACGGCCACCCCAATGATCTTCTCATCTCACGTGGCCTCGCTACACCCATAGTTAGTATCACTGATGAGGCAATCTCTGATCATTTCCATCTATCGCTCTTTAACCATATTCCCCTTCCCCCACCCAACCCCACTTGATTCTGTATCCGTCCCTGGAAAAAGTATCTCCATCAAGTCACTTATCGCTAAACTTTCAAATTAACAACTTTCTAGCCTTTGGCCTACCATTTATTCAGACACTTCTGCAGCTACTGATTTGCTAAATCACACCCTCTCCACCCGGTTACTGCCGTTGTTCTCATTAGAATTATTACTCTCTCTTCCTGTAATCGATCGCCCTTGTTTACCACTCACCTCCGCTGCCTTACGTCCAATAGATGAAGATTTGACAGTCTTTGATAAACAATTGGTTTAACTATACATCACCAGATCTGGCTGGACCACTTACTGCATTATCGGGTTATGCTCTCCATCGCTAAAATGGCTCTATTTTCAAATATCTTCCAGGAATGCAAAGATAATCCACAGCTTCTCTTCTCCACCATAAACTCTCTCCTTAAACCACCCTGCCTCAGCTCCTCCACCAGCAGCTAAGACAATAAGTCAGAGGAGCTCATGGACTTTTTGATCAAAGACCGAGAACATCCGTTCAACTGCCTCTGCTGCTTCTCTCCCTTCCTCTAGAACATCGGGACAAATATCCCCACGTTTTCCCCGCTGCCCTAGATAATCTCAAGTTTCAGTTCCAACTCCTGAAATGCTCCCTCCGACCTCATCTTGTTCCTGAGACCCACACTCTGCTCCCTCAATCCTATTCTGAACAAATTGTTGATCAGTGAACTTCCCTTCCTGGATCCCATGTTCGCTGATATTGTTAACGGTTCCCTTTCCTTAGATACTGTCACCGCCTTCATATCTGCTGTCATCAGCCCTCTCCTCAAAAAACCTACGCTTGATCCCTCTGTCCTTGCAAACTACGGCCCCATCTCGAACATCCCTTCCCCCTCCAATGTCATTGAACGTGTTGTCACTTCCCAATTCCCTACTCATCTTTCCCGCAATTCCAAGTTTTAATCCATTCCAAACAGGTTTCTGGCTCGGGCACTGGAACAGCCCTTATCACTGTCTGTGACTGTGACCTTGATAAACTAACCCTCCTCATCCTTCTCGACCTATCTGCAGCCTTCGACACAGTTAACCACACCATCCTCCTCGAATGCCTCTCCTCCGTCCTCCAGCTTGATTGGCCTTCCCCAGCTTGGTTCAATTCTTAACTATATAATCGTAGCCAGAGAATCACCTGCAATGACTTCTCTTCCCAATTCCGCGCTGTTACCTCTGGATGCCCGGAAGCATCTATGCTTGGCCCCCTTCTACTGCTCATCAACATGTTGCCTCTCGACGATATCAGCTGAAATCACATCAGGTGCCACACGTATGTCGGCGACACTCAGCTCTACCTCACGACCCCCTCTCTCGACCCTTCCACTGTCTCAGATTCGTCCCACTTCTTGCCCGACATCCAGTATTGGATGAGCAGCATTTTTCTCCAACTACATATTGGGAAGACTGAAGCTTTTGGTCCGCGGCACGAACTCCATTCCCTGACCAATGTTACCATCCCTGGAAACTTTCTATGGCTCATCCAGACCATTCAAAACCTTAGCGTTGTGTTTGACCCCGAGATGAGTTTCTGACCACATATCCGCACCATCACCAAGACAACCTACTTCCACCTCCGTAACATCGCTCGACTCTGATCCTGCCTCAGATCATCTGATGCTGAACCCCTCATCCATTGTTTTGTTGCCGCTAGACTTGATTATTGCAATGTTATCCTCTCTGGCGTCCCACATTCAACCCTACATAAACTTGTGCTCATCCAAAACTCTGCTGCCAGCATCTTAACTCACTCCGAATCGCATTCAACATTCACCCCTGTGCTCGCTGGCCTTCACTGTCTCTCGGGCCGACAATGCCTCAATTTTTAAATCCTCAACCCTGTTTTCAAATACCTCAATGGCCTCGTCCCTCCCTATCTCTGTAACCTCCTCCAACCCTAAGAGCTTCCGAGATATCTGTGCTTATTCAATTCTGGCCTCTTCTTTATCCTCGATTTTAATCGCTCCAACATTGGAGGTTGTGCTTTTAGCTGCCTTTGCCAGAAGCTCTGGAATTCCCTCCCTAAATCTCTCCGCCTCTCTACCTCTCGTTCCTCTATTGAGAGGCTCCTTAAAGCCTAAATCTTTCTTCAAGCTTTTTGTAATCTGCCCTGATATCTCCTGTGGCTCGGAGCCAAAATATCATTTTTAGTGATATCGCTCTTGTTAAGCACCTTGAGATGTTTTACGATGTTAAATGCCCTTTATAAATTTAAATTGTTGTTGTTTGCTGAACACCTCTGTTCAGTCCGCAAGCAGCAGCTTGAGCTTCCGGTTGATTGCCAATTCAATTCTCTGCCCCAGTCCCGCTCTGACCTCATTGTCCTCGACCTCATACACTGCTCTAATGAAGCTCAACAGGAACTCAAGGAATTGCCTCTCAAATTTCGATCAGGCAATTTTACAGCCTTCCAGACTCAACATCGAGTTCAACAATTTCAGGTCCTAACCACTGCTCCCATTTTGTCGGAGAGCAGGTGTTGTAATGATTCTGTTGTTGCCATTTTCAGCTCCACTAGACCAATCTTTTGATTCTTTACTTGTCCCATTATCTTACACTTTTGCCATGCAGCATCATCCCTTTTGTCATTGAAACTATCCTGCCTTTTATCCCGTCACAGACCTACCCATCTGTACTTTCCTCCCCTTCTCCCCTTTCCCTGCCTCCGTACTTGTTTAAAGCCTGTCACATCTCTAACTTTTTCCAGTTCTAACGAATGGTCGCTGATATGAAAAGTTAACCCTGTTTCTCTCTCCACAGATACTACCTGATCTGCTGAGTGTTTCCAGCGTGTTTTGTTTATATATCAGATTTCCAGCATCTGCAGTTATTTGACTTTGGGGAGCAATATAAATGGAAATCAGTAGCTGAGCAGAGTCCTCAGTAGAAAGACTCAGCTGTTCTGGGCGATTCGGGCTAGAATTAACCGGTAAATGAGGATTCAGAGCCAGGAGAGGCGGTCGAGATCTAAGAAGAGAAGTACGGAACAAACTAACAATAATAGGATCATTGCATCAAACAATCTCATTACTCGTTAAGCACATTTATCAGTTCATTGAAGTAAAGTATTTATTCAAAGAACCTATTTAATGAAGAAAACAATTGTCTACAGTCCAAGTTCTGAATGTAAAAAATAGCACCTCCGAATCATGGGATAGAATTTTTTAGAATACCCAGGATCAGTTACTGTAGTGGAACCGGCAACAACTATAGTTCCGGTATCGAATAATCAGACGTTAAAATGCATGTTCACGGCCTGTAAATTGCTGGAATAAAAGTGGGAGAAGAGGATAAGACAACAACAACAACAACAACTTTTATTTATACTGCAGATTTAACGTAGTAAAACGTACCAAGGCGCTTCACATGATTGTTATAAAAAAACATTTGGCACCGAGCAACATAAGGAGAAATTAGGGGAGATGACCAAAAGCTTGCTCAAAGAGGTAGGATTTAAGCAGCGTCTTAAAGGAGGAAAGATGTGTAGAGAGGCCGAGAGGTTTAGGGAGGTAATTCATCAGTTTATGGCCCAGGTAGCTGAAGGGACGACCATCAGTTGATGGAGCGATTAATATCAGGGATACTCAGGAGGTCAGAATTAGTGGAGCGCAGATATCTCACAGAAATATAGAATCATAGAAATTTACGGCACAGAAGGATGCCATTCGACCCATCGTGTCTGTGCTGACCGTAAAAGAGATATCTAGTCTAATCCCAATTTCCAGCTCTTGATCCGTAGCATTGTAGGTTACAGCACTTCAAAAACTTTTTAAAATATGATAAGCTTTTCTGCCTGTACCACACTTTCAGACAGTGAGTTCCAGGCGCCACCACCCGCTGGACGAATAAAGTTCTCCTCAGCTCCCCTCTAATCCTTCTACCAATCACATTAAATCTATGCCCCCTGTTTATTGACCTCTCTGATAGGGAAAATAGATCCTTCCTATCGATTCTATCAAGGCCCTTCATAAATTTATACACCTCAGTCAAGTCTTCCCTCAGCCTGCTCTGTTCCAAAGAAAACAAACAGAGGCGAAATAATATTTCCTCATAGCTAATACTGCGAGTTTGGTGAGCGAGGGAGAGGATCTATAAGGTTAATCTCTTATTTTTATAAATTCTAGTCTTGTGTGCTTGCAATTAGCCTTTAAATGTGCTGTTTCAAGGTTTAAGTTTCTTCCAGGCTTGGGCAGGGCGAAGCATGCTCTGTGCTGGAGAGCAGGTGAGAATAATTAATTAATTAAGTGGTCTAACCTGGTTCTGTAACTGCCAGAGAGATCACTTATTTAAATCTCAGCAGTATAAATAAGGAAGGCTAGAGGGCAGTTTGTCACGGAGTGCAGATCGGAACAGAGTGTTAAAACTGCGATTATTGTGAGTGAGGGAGTGAATCTTCAAGGGTAATATATTATTTTTATAAATTCTAGTCTTGTGTGCTTGCAATTAGCATTTAAATTAGCTCTTTCAAGGTTTAAGTTTCTTCCATGCTTGGGAAGGGCTCAGCAAGCTCTGTGCTGGAGAGCAGGTGAGAGTAATTAATTAATTAAGCAGTCTAATCTGGTTCTGTAACTGCCAAAAAGCTCAATTATTTAAATCTCAGCAGTATAAATAATTGAGGCTAGAGTGCAGTTTGTCACGGAGTGCAGATCAGAAGGGAGTGATAAGCTTCGAGTTTGGTGAGTGAGGGAGTTCGGGAGGGAGGTGTTCCTTTCTTTTTCCATCTTTGTCAGCTTCCAGGAGAGCAGGAGCTAAAAATCTGCTCAAGAGAGGAGAGAGAACCAGCGGTGTGAATTTCTACAGTATTTCTACATTCCAGTCATTAAAGTAAAAGTAAGTTCTCTAGTTTAGAGTAAGTAGTGTTTAAAGGGAAGTAAGGTCCCTAGTGTATTTAATATTATGACATTTCAAGGAAGTAAATTAAGGGTAGGATATAGCAGGGCAGCTCGGCAGCGTGGAGAGCTCCTCCTGTGCTTTGTTGGAAGTCAGGGACACTTTAGCTATCCAGGGAGAACAAACGTGCATGAAGTGTCTCCAGCTGCAGCTACTCGAAATCCGCGTTTCGGAGCTGGAGCCGCGGTTGGAGTCACTGTGGAGCATCCTTGAAGCTGAGATGTTCGTGGATAGCACGTTTAACAAGTTGGTCACACTGCAGGTAAAGAGTGCACAGTCAGACAGGTGACCGGCAGATAGAGTAAAAGAATTGGAAGGTAGTGCAGGAGTTCCCTGGGTCCATCACCCTCTCCGACAGATTTTATTTTTGGATC
Source organism: Squalus acanthias (assembly GCA_030390025.1). NCBI lineage: Eukaryota > Metazoa > Chordata > Chondrichthyes > Squaliformes > Squalidae > Squalus > Squalus acanthias. The sequence goes on along the minus strand of JASTWF010000356.1, from coordinate 76,328 downwards.
CTGATGGGGGAGATGGTTTCTCAGGGGAATGCAGCAAGAGCCAAGTCCGTGCCACTACGAGTGGCTCAGCTGCACAGGAGGGGAGGAAAAAGAGTGAGAGAGCAATAGTGATAGGGGATTCTATCGTAAGGGGAACAGATAGACGTTTCTGTGGCCGTAGAAGTGACTCCAGGTATATATGTTGCCTTCCTGGTGCCAGGGTCAAGGATGTCACTGAACAAGCAGGGCATTCTGAAGGGGGAGGGCGAACAGTCAGTGGTCGTGTTTCACATTGGTACCAACGACATGGGTAGAAAGAGGGATGAGGTCCTGCACAAGAATTTAGGAAGCTAGGTAACAGATTAAAAAGCAGGACCTCAAAGGTAGTAATCTCTGGATTACTCCCGGTGTCACGTGCTAATGAGTATAGGAATAGGAGGATAGAGCAGATGAATGCGTGGCTAAAGAGTTGGTGCAGGAGGGAGGGATTTAGTTTTCTGGATCACTGAGTCTGCTTCTGGGAAAGGTGGGACCTGTACAAGTCGGACGGGTTGCACCTGAACCGGAACGGGACCAACATCATTGCGGGGAGGTTTTCTAGTACTGTTTGGGGGGTGGGGGTTAAACTAACTTGGCAGGGGGATGGGATACGGAGTGGAGCTATAGTAGGCGGTGAGGCACAGCCAAATATAGAGGGGCAAAAAGTTGCCTGGAAGGCAGAGCAAATATGTAACGGCACAAGGGAGTATGGCAAGGCTGGATGGCATTTATTTTAATGCAAGGAGACTTGCGAGTGAGGCACATGAATTGAAGGTGTTGATGAGCACATGGGAGTATGATATTGTTACGATCACAGGGACATGGTTGAAGGAGGGGCAGTACTGGCAAGCTCAATAGTCCTGGGTATGGAAACTGCAGGCGAGACAGAGGGGGATGTAAAAGAGGAGGGGGTGTCACAATATTAATCAAGGAGTCAAAAGCTGGAGTAAGGAGGGATGATATCTTAGCAGGTTTCAGTAATGAGGCCATATGGGTGGAACTTAAAAACAAAAATGGGGCAAGCACTTTGCTGGGAGTGTATTATAGGCCCCCAAACATTCAGGGGGAGAGAGAGTTACAGATATGTAGGCAATTCTCAGAGAAGTGTAGAAATAATAGGTTAATAATAGCAGGGGATTTCAACTTGCCCAATATTAACTGGGATAGTCAGAGTGTGAAAGGTTTAGAGGGTGTGGAATTCTTAAAGTGCATCCAGGAGAACTTTTTGAGCCAGCATGTAGAAAGTCCTACAAGAGAGGGGGCGGTACTGGACCTAATTCTAGGGAATGCAGCCGGGCAAGTGGTAGAAGTGTTAGTAGGAGAGCATTTTGGTGACATTGACCATAATTCTGCGAGATTTAAGGTAGTCATGGAAAAGGATAAAGATGGACCAGAAATAAACGTTCTAAATTGGGGGAAGACCGATTTTAACATGATAAGGCAGGATCTGGCCAAAGTGGATTGGGATCAGCTACTTGTAGGATAATCCACATCAGAGAAGTGGGAGTCTTTCAGAAAGGAAATAGAGGGAGTACAACGGCAACATGTTCCCGTAAAGTTCAAGGTGGGACCAACAAGCCCAGGGAACCCTGGATGTCAAGGGATATTCGAGAATTGATTAGGAAAAAAAGGAAGGCTTTTGGCAGATACAAAGGACTAAAAACAGTGGAAGCTCTAGAGTAGTATAAAAACTGCAGGGTGGTACTTACAAAAGAAATTAGGAGAGCGAAGAGGGGACATGAAAAAACACTGGTGGGCAAAATAAAGGAAAATCCCAAGGTGTTGTATAAGTAAATTAAGGGCAAGAGGATAACCAGGGAAAGTGTGGGGCCCATTAGTGACCAAAGTGGCAATCTGTGTATAGAGCCGGAAGATGTAGGTGACCTTTAAATGAATATTTTGCATCTGTGTTCACTATGGAGAAGGACGATGTAGGCATAGAAATCAGGCAGGGGGATTGTATAATACTTGAACAAATTAGTATTGAGGGGGAGGAGGAACTAGCGGTTACAGCGGGATTAAAATTGGATAAATCCCCAGGTGCAGACGAGATGTATCCGAGGCTGCTGTGTGAGGCAAGGGAGGAGATTGCAGGCGCTCTGACACAAATTTTCAGAACCTCTCTGGCAACAGGGAGGTGCCAAAGGACTGGAGAACAGGTAACGTAGTATCATTATTCAAGAAGGCTAGTAGGGATAAACCAGGGAATTACAGGCCAGTGAGCCTAACATCAGTGGTACGGAAATTATTGGAAAACATTCTGAGGGAGAGAATTAGTCTCCACTTGGAGAGGCAAGGATTAATCAAGGATAGGCAGCATAGCTTTGTCAGGGGGAGATCATGTCTAAACAATTTGATTGAATTTTTCGAGGGGGTGACGAGGTGTGTAGATGAGGGTAGTGCAGTTCATGTGGTCTACACTGACTTCAGTAGAGCTTCTGACAAGACCGGCATAGGAGCCTGGTCAAGAAGGTAAGAGCCCATTGGATACAGGGCAACTTGACACGTTGGATCCAAAATTGGCTTAGTGGCAGGAGGCAGAGGGTGATGCTCGAAGGCTGTTTTTGTGACTGGAAGCCTGGGTCTAGTGGTGTACCGCAGGGATCGGTGCTGGGTCCTTTGCTATTTGTAGTGTACATTAATGATTTAGATATGAATGCAGGAGGTATGATCAGTAAGTTCGCAGATGAAACGAAAATTGTTGGGGTGGTAAATTGCGATGAGGGAAGACTGAGGCTACAGGACGATATAGACGGGATGGTCAGATGGGCAGAACAGTGGCAAATGGAATTTAACCCTGAAAAGTGTGAGGTGTTGCATTTTGGGATGACTAACAAGGCAAGAGAATACACAGTGAATGGTAGGACCAAATGAAGGACAAAGGATCAGAGGGAACTGGGTGTGCATGTACATAGATCCCTGAATGCAGCAGGACAGGTAGATAAGGTGGTTAAAATGCATATGGGATACTTGCCTTCATTAGCCGAGGCATAGAATATAAGAACAGGAATGTTATGATGGAGCTGTACAAAACGCTAGTTAGGCCACATTGGAATATTGTGTGCAGTTCTGGTCGCCACACTACAGGAAGGATGTGATTGCATTGCAGAGGGTGCAGAGGAGATTCACCAGGATGTTACCTGGGCTGCAGCGGTTCAGCTATGAAGAGAGACTGGACAGGCTGGGGTTGTTTTTCATCGACCAGAGAAGGCTGATGGGGGACCTAATTGAGCTGCACAAAATTATGAGGGGCATAGCTAGGGTCGATAGGAAGGATTTTTTCCCCTTAGTAGTGGGGTCAATAACTAGGGGGCATAGTTTCAAGGTAAGTGGCAGGAGGTTTAGAGTTGACTTGTGGAAAAACTTTATCACCCAGAGGGTTGTTGGAATCTGGACCTCAGAGCCTGAAAGAGTGGTTGAGGCAGTAACCTTCACAACATTCAAGAAGCTTTTAGATGAGCACTTGAAACGCCATAGAATACAAGGCTTTGACCAAGTGCTGGAAAATGGGTTTAGAATAGACAGGGCTTGATGGCCGGCGCGGACACGATGGCCCGAAGGGCCTCTTTCTGTGCTGTATAACTCTATGACTCTATTCTCCAGTCCTGGCAAAATCCTTTTAAATCTCCTTTGTGTCCGCACCAGTGCAATCACGTCTGCCCTGTAATGTGGTGATCAGAACTATACACAGTGCTCTAGCTGTGGTCTCACTCGTGTTTTATACAGTTCATGCATAACGTCACTGCTCTTGTCTTCTATGCTCTGCTAATAAAGGAAAGTATCCCGTATGCCTTCTTAACAAATTATCTACCTGTCCTGCTACCTTCAGTTAACTGTGGACACACACTCCAAGGTCCCTGTGTTAGTCAACGCTTCTCAGTATCCTACCATTCATTGTGCATTCCCTTGTCTTGTTAGCCCTCCCAAATGCATTATCTCACACTTCTCCGGATTGAATTCCAATTGCCCCTTTACTGACCACCGGTCCAATCCATTGAGATCTTCCTGCAATCTACAACTTTATTCCTCACTATCAACGACACCGCCATTTATAAAAAATCATCAATAAACTTCGTAATGATGCCCCCTACATTGATGTCTAAATCATTGATGTATATCAAAAAAGAATCGAGCCATGTACTGAGACTACTCGGACATCACCGGAAACAGCTTTCCAGTCACACAACCATCCGTCGATCTTTGCTCAGCCATTGGTCGCCGTGCCTTCAGTTGCCTGGAGAAGATTACAGAGATAGGTAGGGTAGAGGTCATGGATGGTTTTGAAAACAGGGATGAGAATTTTAAAAACGAGCCGTTGCTTAACCGGGAGCGAATTGAGGCCAGCGAGCACAGAGGTGATGTGTGAACTGATCTTGATGCGAGTTAGGACACGGGCAGCAGAATTTGGATGATCTCACGATTACGCAGATAAGAGCGTGGGAGGCCAGCTAAGAGATCATCAGAATTGTCAAGTCCAGCGGTAACAGAGCAATGGACGAGGGTTGACGCTGCAGATGAGCTGAGGCAGAGGGAGAGACAGGCGATGATAAGGAGGTGGAAATAACCGGTCTTAGTTATGGAGCGGATATGTTGTCAGAAGCTCTTTTCTGCATCGAAGACAAAGGCTTCAGTCCACCCAATACTTATTTAGAGGACACAACAAAACATTAATTGTTCAAATAATCTATAAATAGCGCAAAATTATTTGATCTCAGAGTTTATGAATACTGTACCTGTGGTACACCTGATTAATTTCTATCAGTATATCATTGTGTTTATGGGGACAAACAGTATGTGACTACTTTGCCAGTGGTACCCCAGCTTATTAACTGTCAGTAAACATGTCTGTTTACCGTGGCAGAGAGTATGTGAATACTGTAGGAGTGGTAAACCCGAATATCACTTGTATTCTCTCTTATGATGATATGGTGTAATAGGGAACAGCCCAATATTAAAACATTTAAATTTTCAATCTGACACATTCATTAACAGATATCAAACACTCTGAAACAGAGCATGACATTAAATGATGAAAGCTCCAGTAATCACAGCAAGAGAGAGAGAGTGTGAGAGAAAGAGAGTTCACTGCTTTTGCGACAGTGCAGCAAATTGACATTTTATTTCACGGCAAATGTGAGAGGACAATTCTTTACAAAATACTTCATGGAAGAATTAATGTATTTGAAAATGGATAAAGTCTGTATCTGCACATTTAGAGTCGCACATCAATCTAATACAGCAATTCAATCTAATACAGCACTTCAATCGAACACAGCTCTTCACTCTAATACAGCACTTCAACCTAATACAGCACTTCAACCTAATACGGCACTTCAATCTAACACAGAAATTCAATCTAATACAGCTCTTCAATCTAATACAGTACTTCAATCTAACAGAACACTTCAATCTAATAAAGCACTTCAATCTAATACAGCACTTCAATCTAATACAACACTTCAATCTAATACAGCACTTCAATCTAATACAGCACTTCAAACTAATACAGCACTTCCACCTAATACAGCACTTCAATCTAACACAGCAATTCAATCTAATACAGCACTTCAATCTAATACAGCTCTTCAATCTATTACAGCACTTCAATCTAATAGAGCACTTCAATCTAATGAAGCACTTCAATCTAACACAGCACTTCAATCTAACAGAACACTTCAATCTAATAAAGCACTTCAATCTAACACAGCACTTCAATCTAATAGAGCACTTCAATCTAATACAGCACTTCAATCTAACAGAACACTTCAATCTAATAAAGCACTTCAATCTAAAACAGCACTTCAATCTAATACAACACTTCAATCTAATACAGCACTTCATTCTAATACAGCGCTTCAATCTAACAGAACACTTCAATCTAATAAAGCACTTCAATCTAATACAGCATTTCAATTAATACAGGACTTCAATCAAATACAGATCTTCAATCTAATACAGCACTTCAATCTAATACCGCACTTCCATCTAATACAGCAATTCAATCTAATACAGCACTTCAATCTAATACAGCACTTCAATCAAATACAGCACTTCAATCTAATACAGTAATTCAATCTAACACGGAACTTCAATCTAATACAGCACTTCCATCTAATACAACACCTCCATCTAATGCAACACTTCAATCGAATACAGCACTTCAATCGAATACATAGAAACATGGAAACATAGAAGATAGGAGCAGGAGTAGGCCATTCGAACCCTCGAGCCTGCTCCGCCATTTAAAGAGATCATGGCTGATCATCAAAATCCTGTACCCTGTCCCTGCTTTCTCCCCATATCTCTTGATCAGTTTAGCCTTAAGAAATATATCTAATTCCTTCTTGAATGGATTTAATGAATTGTCCTCAACTGCCTTCTGTGGTAGAGAATTCCACAGGTTCACCACTCTCTGGGTGAAGAAATACGACCTCATCTCAGTCCTAAATGGCTTACCCTTTATCCTTAGTCTGTGACCCCTGATTCTGTACTTCCCCGTCATCGGGAACATCCTTCCTGCATCTAGTCTGTCTAGTCCTGTTAGAATTCTACAAGTTTCAATGAGATCCCCTCTCATTCTTCTAAACTGTAGCGAATACAAGCACAATCGTCCCAATCTCTCTTCATACGTCTTTCCAGCCATCCCAGGTATCAGTCTGGTGAATCTTCGCTGCACTCCCTCTATGGCAAGAACATCCTTCCTCAGATAAGGCGACCAAAACAGCACACACTACTTAGGGTTTGGTCTCGCCAATGCACTTTACAACAGCAGCAAGACGTACTTGCTCCTGTACTCAAATCCTCTCGCTATGAATGCCAGCATACCATTTGCCTTCTTAACCGCCTGCTGCAGCTGCATGCTTACCTTCAACGATTGGTGCACAAGGACACCCAGGTCTCGTTGCACTTCCCCTTTTCCCTATCTATTCCCGTTCAGATACTAATCTGCCTTCCTGTTTTTGGCACCAAAATGGAAAATCTCGCATTTATCCACATTATACTGCATCTGCCATGCTTCTCCCCATTCACTCAACCTGTCCAAATCATACTGGAGTTTTTCGGAATCCTCCTCACAACACACACGCCCACCCAGCTTAGTGTCGTTTGCAAATTTGGAGATATTACATCTAGTTCGCTCGTCTAGTTAATTAATATATATTGTGAAAATCTGGGCTCCGAGCACCGATCCCTCCGGTACCCAAATAGTCACTGCCTGCCACTCGGAAAAAGACCCGTTTATTCTAACTCTGATCTTCCTGGCTGCCAACCAGTTCTCTATCCAAGTCAGTACCTTACCCCCAATCCCATGTGATTTAACTTTGCTCTATAATCTCTTATGCGGGACCTTATCGAAAGTCTTCTGAAAGTCGAAATACATCACATCGACTGGTTCTCCCTTATCTATCCTACCAGTTAAATCCTCAAATAATTCCAGTCGATTTTTCAAGCATGATATACCTTTTGTAAATCCATGTTGACTTTGTCCGATCCTGTCACTGTTTTCCAAGCGCTCTGCTATTACATATTTTATAATGGACTCCAGCATTTTCCCCAATACGGATGTGAGGCTTAACGGTCTATAATTCCCCGTTTTCTCTCTCCCACCTGTTTTAAATACAGCACTTCAATCTAATACAGCACTACCATTTAATACAGCACTTCGATCAAATACAGCACTTCAATCTAATACAGCACTTCAATCAAATGCAGCACTCCAATCTAAAACAGCACTTCAGTATAAAACAGGACTTCAATCTAGAACAGCCCTTTAACTAATGCAGGCCTTCAATCTAATACAGCAATTCCATCTAATACAGCACTTCAATCGAAAAAAAACTTCAATCTAATACAGCACTTCAATTTAATAAAGCACTTCAATCTAATACAGCACTTCAATCTAATACAACACTTCAATCTAATACAGCACTTCAATCTAATACAGCACTTCAGTTTAATACGGCACTTCAATCTAATACAGCACTTCAATCTAATACAACACGTCAATCTAATACAGCACTTCAATGTAATACAGCACTTCAATCTAATACAGCACTTCAATCTAATACAGCTCTTCAATCTAATACAACACTTCAATCTAATACAGCACTTCAATCTAATACAGCACTTCAATTTAATACAGCACTTCAATCTAATACAGCACTTCAATCTAATAGAGCACTTCAATCTAATACAGCACTGCAATCTAATAGAGCCCTTCAATCTGATACAAAACTTAATTCTAATACAGCACTTCAAATTAATACAACACGTCAATCTAATACAGCACTTCAATCTAATACAGCACTTCTATCTAATACAGCACTTCTATCTAATACAGCACTGCAATCTAATAGGGCCCTTCAATCTGATAAAACACTTGAATCTAATACAGCACTTCAATCTAATACAGCACTTCAATCTAATACAGCACTTCAATCTAATACAACACTTCAATCTAATACAGCACCTCAATCTAATACAACACTTCAATCTAAAACAGCACTTCAATCTAATACAGCACTTCAATCTAATGCAGAACTTCAATCTAATACAGCACTTCAATCTAATACAGCACTTCAATCCAATTCAGCACTTCAATCTAATACAGCACTTCAATCTAATACAGCACTTCAATCCAATACAGCACTTCAATCTAATACAACAATTCAATCTAATACAGCACCTCAATCTAATACAACACTTCAATCTAAAACAGCACTTCAGTCTGATACAACACTTGAATCTGATACAGCACTTCAATCTAATACAGCACTTCAGTCTAATACAGGACTTCAATCTAATACAGCACTTCAGTCTAATACAGGACTTCAATCTAATACAGCACTTCAATCTAATACAGCCCCTCAAACATACAGATATTTACATATCTCAGTTTTTTGCAGTTGCTCACCTGGTACACCAATGACTGCAAGGATGATGTAGAATATCAAACTAATGGTGTGAAATGTTGCCAACATTTTCTGTGTGAAGCGATCTATCCCTTCGTGCTGCAGGTAATCTCTAAATTATACTGTGAGCCAATACATTCCCAGAGCCTTCCATTTATACACTGTAGGATGTCCACTGGGACATTCGTGTTGCAACATCGTATAAATTACTTTTTGTTGTTTGAACAAATATATTCAGTTTTCCGTTCCTGCTATGATGAAAGCCTGAATGCCTGAACCATTTTGATAATATTCGTGAGCGAAATAAAAATTTGTCGCTGCATTCGCTAAACAATATGTTCTTTTTAATCAAGATGGGGCTCATCAGTATATTTCATATTGCTTCCGTGATGCTCTGCACTCTGCTGTCTTAATTCAATAATCCAATTTCAAAGTTTAGAGATCATCTCTCGTGTCTGCTATACTGCATTTCTGTTTTGCCTGACTGAATTAGTTGGTTGAATTACGTGTGGTAACACAATACAGCTTCCTGTGACTCGAACTTTATTACATCACTTCCTGTGATTAGTCCAGGATAAATACTGGGCTGATCAGTTGGATCCTCGAGAGGCATAGAGTAAGACCTCTTTTGTATGTAGCACCTTTTTAGTTGATTAAAGCTTACTTTAAGTTCACCACGCGTAAGGCTCATTCTTACGACAATTTAATGAACTTTGAAAAACTTCGCACTCAAACTTTTTGGACGAACTCGGAACTAAGGATCCAGGGAATCACCCATCATGGAAAACATCCTTAAACCATCACGTTTTGACTTGGACCCAAACACCCCAGCAGCCGGTAAGGTGTGGAAACACTGGTATCGCACTTTTGACAATTTTCTCGAATATTGCAAGGCTGATGATGACTCAAAATTGCGGATACTCATCAACTGTGTCACCCCGAATGTATTTCAGTATGTCGAGGAATGGGGCAGTTACGAGGAGGCAATTCGGACGCTTAAAAGACTATATACTAAGACACCGAATGAGGTCTATGCCAGACATCTACTAGCTACAGCCCAAGGGCCGGAGGAATCCATTGATAAATTCCTCCAAGAGCTTCGCAGAATTAGTATGGACTGTAACTTTCAGGCGGCCTCAGCTGAGCTGTACCGTGAAGAAATGATCCGTGATGCTTTCATCTGCGGGCTTGCCTCCCCATTTATACGCCAGCGTCTACTGGAAAGTAAGACACTTGAGCTTCAGAGAGCTTATGACATGGCTTGCTCTCTAGATCTGGCAAAAAGAAATCCAGACCTTTATACATTGCCCAGACCTCGGTCTGCTGCCTTAACTACAGTCAGGCAATTTAAGAGGCCACAGGTGAACTCTATTCGGGAGGACTTTATCCCTGACGATCAATCTGATGACTTCACTGATGAAGAGGATGATGACCCCACTGTGGCAGCCTCTTGGCAATCTAAGAAATGCTTCTTTTGTGGTGATGAGTTTCACCCTCGGAAATTCTGCCCTGCTCGCAATGCGTTTTGCAGTCATTGCAACAAAAAGGGTCATTTTGCAAAGGTTTGCCTATCAAGAGCCTCTACGAGGGCTTATCAAGCTAAGTCCTACCGAACTCCCCCGGTAAGGGCCTGTCAAGATGTTCCGGCTAAAATCTATCGTGCTTCCTCTCGGGTTTTCTCTCGAAGAAACACACCTAGAGTTTCAGCCACTCTTTGTGCAACAACACCAATTACAGCTGCTTGTCCTCAGAACCTATTCCATGCAGCTACAAAAGCATCAATTAATGGACATACTTTAGATGCCTTAATTGACTCAGGTAGCACTGATAGTTTCATTAGGGAACAGATTGTTGCAGAGTTAAAGCTACAAGTTTTCCCATCGGACCAGGCAATTGCGATGGCTCAGTCATCACTTAATACCAGAATTTCTGGCTTTTGTATGGTTGAAATAACACTTAATGGTCACAGGTATCCCTCCACCCGGCTTTCGGTGCTCAAGTACTTATGTAGTGATCTTCTCTTAGGGCTGGATTTTCAAAAGCAGCATAAGAAGCTCACCATTGAGTTCGGCGGATCCAAACCTGAACTCACTATTTCCAATATACGACCTCGATTACCGTTCTGTGCATTGTCAGCAGCTTCACTGGATGAACCCTCACTGTTTACCAGTATCCCTCCTCGATGCAAACCGATTATAACTAAGTCACGACGTTTCAGTCAGGAAGACCAGTCTTTTATTGCGGCTGAGATTTCTCGGCTTTTAGCAGAGGATATAATCGAGCCTTGTTCGTCGCCATGGCGCGCCCAGGTCGTTATTGTTAAGAACCCTCTACAACCTCACAAGAAACGGCTGTGCATTGACTATTCACAGACCATCAATCAATATACGGACTTGGACGCATACCCATTGCCGCGCATTGATGATATGGTTAATAAACTGGCTGAGTACACGGTGTTCTCAACATATGATCTGAAAAGTGCCTATCATCAGGTACCCTTGAAGGTATCAGACAAGCAGTATACGGCCTTTGAAGCCAATGGACGGCTGTATCAATTTCGTCGCCTCCCCTTTGGGGTCACTAATGGAGTGGCTGTCTTCCAGCGAGCAATGGATGACCTGGTCAAACAGGAAGACTTAAAGGATACGTTTCCTTATCTGGACAATATTACTGTCGCAGGTCGCAATCAGCGGGAACATGACGCCAATCTCCAACGATTTTGGGATGCACTCCAGCACCGTAATTTGACATTAAATGCGGCTAAATCCATTGAGTCACAACCAACCATCAACATCCTTGGCTATTGTGTGGGCAATGGCATCATTAAACCTGACCCTGAAAGGCTTCACCCACTCCAAGAGCTCCCGCCACCTAAGAATCCGGCCTCCTTGTGCCGGGCCCTCGGCCTGTTTGCATACTATGGTAAATGGATTCCTAACTTCTCGGACCGAATCCAACCTCTACTGAAGGCCAGCACATTCCCACTAGACACAGCGGCTGTTGCAGCCTTTAACCTCCTGAAAAAACAGTTGGAGAAAGCGGCTCTTCACTCCATCGATGAGAGTCTTCCTTTTGTTGTTGAGTGTGATGCCTCGGAGGTGGCGATCTCGGCCACTCTGAATCAGGAAGGTCGTCCGGTGGCATTTTTGTCCAGGACTTTTCAAGGGGCTGAGCTACATTATCCTCCAGTCGAGAAAGAAGCTACAGCCATCATAGAGGCAGTACGGAAGTGGACTCATCTCCTAGCTCGCCAGCACTTTACCTTAATCACGGACCAGCGATTGGTCGCCTTCATGCTCGATAATCGAAAACGGACCAAAATTAAAAATAATAAAATCCAGCTTTGGCGGCTGGAATTGGCCTCTTTTGGTTACACCATCCACTATCGACCTGGCAAGGAGAATGTGGATCCGGATACCCTCACACGAGCATTCTGCTCCGCCATGTCACCCTCTACGCTCGTAGACATCCATGATGGGTTGTGTCATCCGGGCGTTACTCGCATGCTACACTTCGTGCGGTCCCGAAATCTCCCATTCTCTACCGGGGATGTAAAGAAGATGTGCTCGGACTGCAGAGTCTGTGCAGAATTGAAACCTCAGTTTTTCCGCCCCTCGGGTGATATACTCATACATGCGACCCAGCCAATGCAACGGCTTAGCATCGATTTTAAGGGGCCGTTGCCCTCTTCAACTCGCAACACTTATCTATTGACCATGGTCGATGAGTATTCCCGTTTTCCATTTGCCTTTCCCTGCCCCAATATGCTGACGACCACGGTTATCAGCTGCCTTGATCAGGTATTTGCTTTCTGTGGCATGGCATCCTATGTTCATTCGGATCGGGGCCCTTCTTTTATGTCAGGAGAACTCAAGGCCTATCTCTCGGAACGGGGTATTGCTGCCAGCAGAACGACGCCTTATCATCCGGTCGGGAATGGGCAAGTCGAGCGTTTTAACGCTATCATCTGGAATGCCGTACGTCTGGCTTTGAGATCTCGGGGCCTACCCAACCAGCAATGGGAAGCAGTACTTCCAGACGCATTCCACTCCACACGGTACCTCCTTTCGACCGCCACAAATACGACGCCTCATGAACGGTTCTTCCGATTTCAGCGTCGCTCATCCTATGGGATATCTCTCCCATCGTGGCAGACTGCACCGGGACCAGTGCTACTCCGAAGATATGTTCGGGCGTCTAAGAATGACCCCCTGGTAGATGAGGTTGAGCTCACTGACGTCAACCCTACCTACGCCTATATTCGGTATCCTGACGGTCGGGAATCTACCGTGTCATTGCGGGATCTGGCTCCCTGCCCGCCGAAACATAGAGGGACACCAGGGGATGATATTGTACCAGGCACATCTCTGGGCTTGCCAGGTGCCTCTCATCACGATCTGGATCTGACGCCGGCTGGTACCTCACTCCAGCGTGCCGACCTGGGGCAGACTGACTATGAGCCCGTCGGGGCTCGCACGCGCAGCCACGATCCACCCCGTAATGTACGCTCGGAAACGGATCTGACACAGCCCTGCCCGACACCCGTTCGGGCACCAGTGCACAGTCAGGATCGTCCTGACCCCTCACAGAGCGGGCTGGATCACTCGGACTCTGGTCCACGGCCCGCGGTGGGTAAACGGGCTAGGGGCCCTCTACCGCTACGAGAACCCAAACGGGTGCGGCTCTCCCTCGTCCAGCGGCTACGAAATGGAGGGAGAATGTGGTAACACAATACAGCTTCCTGTGACTCGAACTTCATCCCGGCCTCCTAATCTTTTGGGGGGGGGGGGGGAGAATGTGGTAACACAATACAGCTTCCTGTGACTCGAACTTTATTACACCACTTCCTGTGATTAGTCCAGGATAAATACTGGGCTGATCAGTTGGATCCTGAAGAGGCATAGAGTAAGACCTCTTTTGTATGTAGCACCTTTTTAGTTGATTAAAGCTTACTTTAAGTTCACCACGCGTAAGGCTCATTCTTACGACATTACGTTTCCAAATTAAATTACAGGGTTTGATTATCTGGTCTGGAGAATTAAACTGTCCTGCCTTTTCTTACAAGATTGGGTAATTTGATATTAAATAATTATTGTATTTCTATTAAGGAAACACGTCACAGCAGCACCTGTAAATTCTTCAAACTAACACAGCTCTTCTTTCTAATACTGCCCTTACAACCCATATAACAACTCCAAAAAATTAGCACCGCAATCTAACACAGCACCTCAAACTAATCCAGCACCTCAAACTAATAAAATTGCAGAATGGGAAGATAATTGGCAAATACGGTTCAACACAGATAAGTGTGAGGTATTTCATTTTTTTAATCAAAAATAAGGAGGATTTATAATACTTGAAAAATTATAATCTAATTAGAATATAGGAATAAAGAGATCTGGGAGTACAAATACACAAATCACTAAAAGTAAAGGCACAGATTTATAATGTCATAAGAAGTAAATCACACACTAGGGTTTATTTCGGGTTGGATAGAATTAAAAAGTAGAGAGGATATGCTGAACTTGAATCGAATATTGGTTAGACCACACTTGGAGTATTGTGTATAGTTCGGGTCTCCATGGTATAAAAATATGTAGAGTCACTGGAGAGGTGAAAAAAAAGATGTCCAAGGATGATGCCAGAAGTGCGAGGTTATATCTATCAGCAGAGGATGAACAGGTTCGGTCTCTTTACTCTTAAAAGGAGAAGGCTGAGGTGTGACATAATTGAGGTCTTTAAAGTTTAAAAGTTTTGATAGATTAGACACAGAAATATTGTTCCCACTTGTGTGGAAGAGCAAAACTGGAGGCCTTAAATATAAGGTGGTCACCACGAAATCAAATAAATAATTCAGAAGAAGCTTCTTTCCCAGCGAGTGGTGAGAATGTGGAACTCACTGCCACAGGGAATAGTTGAGGCGATTAGTTTAGATGAATTGAAGGGGAAACCAGATAAGGACATGAGGGAGAAGGGAATAGAGGTTTATGCTGATAGAGTTCGATGAGAAAGCATGGGAGGAGGCTCGAGTGAAGCATAAACGCCGGCATGAACTGGTTAGGCCATGTCGCCTGTTTTTGTTCTGTATATTCTCTCTAACTTTATGGAATCATAGAATCATATATCTGTACTCCCAGATCTCTTTTCTCCTCTGTCCTATTTAGATTCTTATTTTCCAAGTAAGATGGAACCTCCTTATTTTTGTCAACACAATGTAAATGTCAGCCGTGGCTCAGTGGGTAGCACTTTCGCCTCTGAATCAGGAGGTTTTGGGTTCACAGTCCCAATACAGAGACTTGAGCACAGGTATCGAGGTTGACACTCGAGGGCATGTACGAAGGGACAGCTGCACTGTCGGAGGTGCCATCTTTCCGAAGAGAAGTTAAACTGAGACCCTGTCTGCTCTGCCAGGTGAACGTAATGGTCCCAAGACAGTATTCCGGAGACGAGCAGAGGAGTTCTCCCCTGCGTTCTGCCAATATTTATCCATAATCAAAATCACTATAAAGCTGATTATCTGATCATTATCGCATTGCTGTCTGTGGGAGCTTGTTGTGTACAAATTGACTGCTGCACTTCCTACATTACAACAGTGACTAAACTTCAAATGTACTGTATATTCTATCTAACATTATGTAATATTTATCATCATGACGGATTTACATTGAGTAAATAAAGATAAACTTTTTCCAGTGTATGAAGGGTCAATAACCAGAGAGCACAGATTTAAGGTGATTGCCAGAAGAACCACAGGCGATATTACACTGTTCCACGGAAGCGCAGCGTAAGCTCAAGGAACTGCACCTCATCTTTCGTTTAGGCACGCTACAGCCCTCTGGACTCAATATCGAGTTCAACAATTTTAGATCATAACCTAGCCCCTATCACATTTATATTTTATTTTTTCATCCACCCTTTTGATTGCCCCCCGTTTTTTTTCCCTCATAGAAGCTGGCAGCTGTCCTTCATTCTGCCAGTGCATTTCACACTTCTTTTAGCCTCAACCTGTCACATTGGCCCAGAAATTGATCTCGCTCTGTTCCTGCGGGGGTAAGGAGCAGGCGCGATCTCTCACTCCGCGTTGGCTTTTTCAGATCCAGCTCGCACGAACTTGATGTTCCAGACATCAGCTGGGCAGTGCTTGCCTATCCCACCGGCGTAGTGAATTCGTGCGAGCTGTGGGATCACGTGACTCAGTTAGAGCCAATGGCAGCACACCATCTTCCATTCATAAGTTTCACTTACGTGCTGTGAAACCTATGAATCTTACACCCCCCCCAAAATAACAGCTAAACCTCAATTAAATTAAAAAAAAACATCACGCTAATAAAATAAGTATAGTTAAATAAATTAAACATTTTAAATAAAAAATTAAATTTTTGAAAAAATTTAAAATCTTTTAAAAATTTATAAAAATAAACTTACCTGTCTTTAAAGTCTCTAAAAAAGATATACCTGTTAAAAAAAATTCAAAAACATACTTAATTCACTACTGACCTTGATAAAAGTGGGTCTTACTCCTCCTTTTTCCATTTCTAAAATCTTCCGTCCTTACCTGCGCGTCCAAAGCACTAAGTGCACAGCGTGCGCGCAGCCTGTAGCGCGCACGTGATGCACCGAGGAACCGCCCCCTTTTCCAAAGACCAAGTGCCGGTTTTCAGCGCATGCGCAGGGCATGCAGAAAACCGGCAATTGGAGAGAGAATACGCGAGAGTACGCAGTGCGTACTCTCGCGCAGCGGGATCAATTTTTGGCCCATTAACACCACCTCTTGCCTTGATCATCTCTTAATGTCTCTCAATGTCTCGTAATCTCTCCTTTTGTTCTTTCATCCCCTCCCCCTTTTCCCAGCTTTATCCTTGCCTTAAATCTATTTCATTTCCTGCAATTTCCAGTTCTGACGAAAGGTCTTCGACCTGAAACGTTAACTCTTTTTTCTCTCTCCACGGATGCTGCCTGGCCTGCTGAGTTTTTCCAGCGTTTTCTGTTGTTATTTCAAATGTACCTGATTGGCTGTCAATCGCTTTGGAACGTCCTAATGTCATGAAAGGCGCTATAAAATGACAGTCTTTTTTTCAAAACGAGGCCATTGGACCCATCGAGTCTCCCTCTGCTCTATCGATGAGCCACCAGTTATTTCCACTCCCTCACTCTTTCCCCATATCGCTGCAATTATTCTCATTCAAGCATTTATCCAATTCCCTTTCGAAGGCTAATATTGAATCTGTACCCACCACCATATTATGTAGTGCATTCCAAATCCTAACTAATCGCTGTGTGAAAATGTTTTAGCTCATGTCGCCTGTGGTTCTTCTGCCAATCACCTTAAATCTGTGCCCTGTGGTTATTGACCGTTCCTACACTGGAAAAAGTTTATCTTTATTTACTCAATGTAAATCCATCATGATGATAAAGACCTCCATCAAATTTCTTCTTAGCACTCTCTACTCTAAGGAGAACAACACCAGCTTCTCAAATCAATTCACGTAATTGTATTCCATCATCCCTGGAGCCAATCTGGTGAATCTCTTCTGGACCTTCTCCAAAGCCTTCACGTCCGTCCTAAAGAGTGGTGCCCAGATTTGGACTCAATGCTCCAGCAAGGGCCGAACTAGTGTTTTTATCGGTTCAGCATAACTCCTGGCTTTTGTACTCTGTGCCTCTAATTATAAAGCCCAGGATCCTGTCTGCTTTTTTAACAGCTTTTTTACCCTTTTTCTGCTACCTTCAAACACTTGTGCACAAACACCCTCAATCTCTGTGCTCTTGCACCCAAATTATAATTGTAATATTTCGCTTGTGATGTGTCTCCTCATTCTTCGCACCAAAATGTCTCACCTCACACTTTTCTGCGTTGAATTACATCTGCCACGTGTCCACCCATTCCACTAGTCTGTCTAGTTCCTCTTGAAGTCTATTACCACCTGTCTCAGTGGTTACAAAATTCCAAGTTTCGTGTCATCTGCAAATTTCGAAATCGTGCACTTTACCCCCAGTCCAATTCATTAATGTTTATCAAAGCAGCAGTGGTCTTAGTACGGAACCCCGGGGAACACCACGGTATACCTCCCTCCAGTCTGAAAGACAGCGTCTCACCACAACTCCCTGTTTCTATCAATAATCTAATTTTATATCCATGCTGCCACTGACCCTTTTATCCCATGGGCTTCAATTTTGCTAACAAGCCTAGTATGTGCTACTTTATCAAACGCCTTTTGAAAGTCCTTATACGCAACACCAACTGCACTGACCTCATCCACCCTCTCTGTTAACTCAACAACAAACTCAATCACGTTAGGCAAACATGGTTTGCCCTGAACAAATCCACACAGGCTCTCCTTTATTAGTCCAGACTTTTCCAAGTGTCAGTTAATTTTACACCCGGATTATTTTTTCTAAAAGCTTCCCCACCACCGACATTAAACTGACTGGTTTGTAAATGCCAGGTTTTACTACTACCATTTTTTGAACTATCTTTTAAAATTTGCACTCATGCATTCCTCAGCATCACCCCTGTATGTAAAGAGATTGGAATATTGTGACCAGCACCTCCGCAATTTCTACCCCTAGTTCCGCATCATCCGTGGTTGCATCCCATTCGGATCGGGTGACTTATGAACTTTAATTACCACCAGTCTGTCTAGTATCTCCTCTTTATTTATTTTTATCGCATCCAGTATCCCAGCAAAATCCTCGTACGCCATAGCTTTGTCAAGGTACTCTTCCTTGGTAAACACCGACACAAATACTCATTCACCTTCTGCCTTCAAAAATAGATCTCCATTTTGGTCCCTAATCGGCCGCACCGCTCCTCTAACAAACTTTTTGCAGATATTGGCCCGAAAATTAGACCTAATACGGGAGATTACGCACTGTGTACTCTCGCGTATTCGGTCCCGAAGTGCCGGTTTACTGCATGCACTGCGCATGCACGGGAAACCGGCACTTCGGGTATGACGAAGGGGGCAGTTCCAAAGTGAACCGCATGCACACAACCGGTCGTGCGCACGCAGTGCACTTAGTTTTTTTTTCAGGTTTGATCGCGCAGGTAAGTGTTGAAGATTTTACACATGAAGAAAGCAGGCGTAAGACACCCTTTTAACAAGGTAAGTAGTTAATTAAATATTATTTTAATTTTTTTTCAACAGTTTTATCTTTTTTAGAGACTTTAAAGAACGGTAAGTTTATTTTTATAACTTTTAAAAAGAATTTAAATTTTTTCAAAAATTAAATTTTTTTGTTTAAAGTGGTTAATTTATTTAACTACAGTTATTTTATTAATTTGATGGCTTTTTTAAATTTAATTGAGGTTTAGCTGTTCTTTTGGGGGCTTGTGGTATTCATAGTTTTGACAGCTCTTCCTTTCAAAACTATGAATGAAAGATGGTGTGCTGCCATTGGCTCTAACTGGCCCACGTGATCCCAGAGCTCGCAGCGAACTAACTGCGCCTCTGGGACACGCACACACAGCGCGCCGGCACCAGGGAGAGGCCCAGGAACTGAAGTTCATGTGTGCCAAAACCATAGAGGCAGGCGCGGTGTGCGATATCGCGGGAGATCCTTACCCCCGCGGCAACCATCGATGTCTAATTTCTGGGCCAATATGCCTACAGAAGACATTTGGATTCCGCTTTATGTTTGTCGACAATCTATTCTCCTACTGACTCGTTTCCCCTTTTATTTCCTTTTTCATTTCTCTTCTGAACTTTCCATATTCAGCCTGATTCGCCTTTTTATGATCAAGCTGACATCTGTCATACGCCACCTTTTTCTGCTTCATCTTACTCTCCAAGTCCTTCAACATCCAGGGAGCTCCGGCTTTGATTGCCCTCCCTTTCCACCGTGTAGGAATGTACCTCTAGTGTACACGAACCATTCTCCTCTTTAAATGCCTCCCATTGTTCCATTACATTTCGCCTGCCAGTCTTTGTCTCCAACTCAATCGGGTCAGATCCTCTTCAATTCGTTGAAATTACCCATCTTCCACTAAATTATTTTCACTCTAGAAAGCTCCATTTCCTTCTCCATAACTAATCTAAACCTTAAAATACTATGATCACTATTGCCGAGATGCTCCCCCACTGTAACATTCTCCACTTGATACAATTCATTCCCCAGCACTAGATCCAGCAATGCGTCCTTCCTCGTTGTGCCGGAAACATACTGATCAAGAAAATGCTCCTGAACTCTCTTCAGAAATTCCTCCACCTCCTTGCCCTTAACAGATTTACTGCCTCAATCTGTATTGGGGTAGCAAATGTCTCGCATTATTACTACGCTGTAGTTCATGAACAATTCAGTAATTTCCTTGCAATTCTGCTCCTCTTTAAGCAACCCACAGTTTGGCCCATAAATATACCAGGCAGCGTAATAGCTCCTCTGTTGCTTCTCAACTCCAACCAATCAAATTATGTCTTTGACCCCTCAAGGAAATTCTCTCTTTCTAGCACTGGTATATTGTCCTTAATCTAAACTGCTACCCCTCCTGCATTTTTACCTTCCCGTTCGCTCCTGAATAACTTTTACCCAGTAATATTAAGCATCCAATCCTCCCCTTTTTTCGCGAAGTCTCCCTTATCGCCACTGCATCATATACCCACGCGGCTATTTGCGTCTGCAGCTCACCAACCTTTTTATCCACACTTTGTGCATTTACACACTTAGAACTCTTCTAAATAACCCGGCATTCCCAGTCCTCTGTGCACCTTGCTTCTACTTCGTTGCCCAATCCACTGGCAAATTAGTTAAACCCACCCCCCACAGCACTAGTTAACCTGCCCGCAAGGATATTGGTCCCAGCTCAGTTGAGGTGCAACACGTCCATCTTGAACAGGTCGCTGCTGCCATAGAACTGGTCTCAATGTCACAGGAATCTGAAGCCTTCCCTCCTGCACCATGTTTGTCGTCAGGCATTAACCAAACAAAATCTTCCTATATCTACTCTCACTGGCGCAACCTGGCACTGGGTGTAGTCTAGAGATTATTACCTTTCAGGCTGTACTTTTTAACTTCCTCCCTTGCTCCTTAAAGTCTGATTGCATGAACTCAGTCCACTTTTTCCCTATGACGTTGCTTCCGACATGGACAAAGACTTCTGGCTCTTCCCCTTCCCACGCAGAATGTTCGGCACCCTCTCCGTGATGTCCCTTACTCGAGCACCAGGTAGGCAACATAACATACGTGTGTCACGTCGAAGGTAGCTCAAGAGCCTGTCCGTCCCCCTGACTGTCGAATCCCCAATTACTACTGTATTCCTACACATTGCCGTAGCCCCTGTGCAATCCTTTGCCTCACGGTGACAGGCTCGGCACTGCACTTCTTTGCGGTTTCGCCGATCTCACCAGTAACCAATGGTGAATATCGGTTTGAGAGTGCCACACTCCCGGAGGATAACTGCACTGTCTGCCTCGTCCCACCCTTGTCAGTGGCCACCCACTTGCCATTCTGAATTCCAGCTAACTGTGCAGTATCCATCTTCTGGAGGTTGCGATCCAGGACACACTCAGCCACTCGTAGGCCCTGCAGTGAATCCAGCTGCCCCTCAAGCTCAGAAACCCTCAGCGTGAGTTCAAGCAGCTGGAGG
Source organism: Squalus acanthias (assembly GCA_030390025.1). Classification (NCBI taxonomy): domain Eukaryota; kingdom Metazoa; phylum Chordata; class Chondrichthyes; order Squaliformes; family Squalidae; genus Squalus; species Squalus acanthias. The sequence continues at coordinate 54,818 of JASTWF010000356.1, read as the reverse complement.
CTATTCCTGCAAACATGGGCATCCGGGAATCATGAAGCGTCCTGAAGTTCGGTCATGGCGCAGGAATTGCAGACTACGGATCTGTCACTTCAACCTAATTAGAAACTAAAAATAAACTACTTAGATACAAGGTGATTCATAGAATTGCTCTAAACTACATTGCAATTTTTATATTCGCTCCTCAAACCAAACTGCCCAATGACTAAATGTCTTACCCAAGCTTAACAGGAATCATCGAGTTACAAAATACAATGAACCTAAATATTGGACAATTAACTTAGAATTCTTGGCTGCACTCCATCTTTTGAGCTGGACGTGAGAAATGCCTTCCACCTCTACACCGAATTTTTACGATCACCTTATTCCCAGCTTCCATTCTGCTTGCGATCCACTCTGATTGCGTTTTACCCAGCTCTGTCTCCCTGATTCTGATTATAATTAATTTAATTATATTTGTAATTAATAGCGTTTCATTCAATTACTTAGTATTACCTTGTGCTTTTCTGTCCTTTCCCCTATTTCTAAGATCTAAATTCACTCAGAGTGTCAGCTGCCAACTCCAGCTTTGCCCACGGTAACTACAACTGATGCAAAAGCAAAATACAGTGGATTCTGGAAATCTGAAATTAAAACAGAAAATTCTGGATATACTAAGCAGGTCAGTCAGCATCTGTGGAGAGAGAAACAAAGTTAACGTTTCAAGACGATGACCCTTCGTCAGAACTGGAAAAAGCTGGAGATGGAAACTGATTTGAGGCCAGTGCTGGGTCCATGAACTAATTGGTCATTGAAGGTGTCAGTCAGTCTCACAGGCAAATTCAAATAAAGAATAAAACTGCTGAACGCAATAAACAATCTGCATCATTTGTTAATCATCTTTAGAAGAGGTGGTAGGACGTTTAGTATCTTTTTCTGAGACTTTTGCCCCGTATAGTTTTTCCATTAAATGTTTGTTCCAATACCAGGTCAGTATCTGTAGAAAAGAAAGTGGCAGATCAGTGATGGGTTCACCATCCTCCAGGGATGGACTGAACCAGCCTGATTTGGTGCACAATCCAACATGTACCCCAATGATCTTTGTGACAATGTCTAAAACTCGAATGTAGGAGGATAAACAAATTGAGGTGCAATAATGTGGAAAAGACGATGTTTGCACCTAAAAAGGAATGGAATCTATTCCACTCTAAAGCTTGAGGGTCTGGTTTCAGTGTAACAGGGAATGTGAAAAGTGTGAGTACTTTACCTTTACAGCAGCTGACACCATACTCGGGGCTGGAGGATTCGGAATGCTGTTTAAACAGCACAAAAAATCTCATGAATTCATTTAACGAGAAAATGTCCACTTATCTTTTTAGGCCTCCTTTTCTTTTTTCCAAACACTTTCATAAATCGCGATCAGAGGGGAGAAGCTACAAAGGCTATTGACACTATACCAGTGAGTTACCATTATGCCCCAGAACATTACCTCTCTCCCATTACAATGCCTGTGCATCTTGTGAGCACAGAGACTGTTTTTATTTCAGATTTCCAGCATCTGCAGAATTTTATTTTTTCATTAGTGTTATGGCCTCTCTCCGAGCCCCGCCTAACGACGCCCCAGGCAGAGAGCACAGCCCGCAATATTTCATTTTATGACTCTTTCGTTGCAACCTCCTAATGTGAGGTTCCAGTATTCTATGTCCGCCACCTCCCAATGTCTCCTAATATTTTTCTCTCCTTTGCAACTGCGAACTAAGCATTCCCCAGACGCAAAGAAGAGTAATATACGGAATTGTGTTACATCTAAATATTCCTCCTGCTGTCAATGTATGATGTAAATCTGCACCTTAACTCCATTTACCCGCCTTGATTCCATAACCCTTAATTCCCTTGCCTTACAAAAATCTATCAATCTCAGTTTTGAAATTTTCAATAAATTTGCTTCAACATCATTTTGGAAAGAGAGTTCCAGATTTCCATTCTGATTTGTGTGAAGAATTTGTTTTAATTCATTAAATTTAATTAAATTTGTAATTCGGTAACTTAGCTTACAGTGTAGTGTATTGACTACTTACCTGATCTGTATTAGGTTAAGGGTACTAAAATTAAATATCTACCTGCAAAACAAATCACTGCAGATTGTGTAGGCAAAAAGCAGGAACTCCTTCCCCCTCTTCTTCAAATTCCCACTTTTTCCAAAATCCTAAACAAAACTCTCTGTGCAAGTCCACTCCGTTTAATCCCGCGCTGTGCAGACCGCTCTCTGCTCTGCAGAAATATTTAATTTTATACACTAGAAGCCTCACCCAATTTACAAGTGTTGACTCAGCTCCCCTGGTCCTGGTGATTAGCGCCATTTCAAGACAAACACTTACAGCTGACTGACAGTTAACTGCCACTGGCAGGCAGCTTCTGTGAACTACAGATTTTAAACTTCTAGGTTAAAATCAAAATATACAACTAAATTTCATTTTTTACAGCTTCTACTTAGCCAAAATTTACCAGAAATTCACACTCTTTCCAAATACCTAGATGAAACTTGCTGTTCGAGTTCATTCCTTTTAATCCGGTTTTGTGCAGACCAAGTTCAAACAGCTTTCTGCTGAGACTGGGTTGCAAATTGGCTCAGAACATTCTGGGTAATGGATGACTTTAGGGGAAAGATAATAATAGGATGTGTAAAAGTCTTTCAGCCAAAAGCTGAATGTGTCAACTTCATAAATCTGTTTAGGATTTATTGCAGCCATAAAAAAAAAAAAAGAGTTAAGAGCCTGGTTGTTTAATTTATGTTGTTATTCTGTGGTATTTGTATGTACCATTAAAGTACCATGATGTATTGCTAGTATGCATGGAATGTGGTGATCAAAGGCACAATTTATTGTAAGGAATATAATGGAACACTGGTGAGCAGCTCACACTGGAATCATGGATAGTTTGTGTTTCAGCAATTCACAGATAGTTTTTTGCAGCACGAAAGAGACTTGTGCAGTCATACTGCTTGTGGATATTATGAGGTTTCAATAAAGACTTGATCCTGCATTACTACAACTGAGTGTGTATGCAGACTGTCGTTCAAAGCAACGAAACGAAAAAGAACAAGAAAGCAGTGCAACACTATTTATTGGTACGGTGTCTCGCCGTCTTCCCTTCATGTAGCAAATTACAGCGAACAGATAGAGGGAGAGAAAGAGAGAGAGAACTGCAAATAGTTTGATGATTGAAAGTAGCGTGAATCTGCAAGGCTGAGAACAGATCCAGCTGGCAAAATAAGCCTACAGCACCTGGTATTCCCAGGCGGTCTCCCGGCCAAGTACTAGCCAGGCCTTTCTCTGCTTAGTTTCCGAGATCAGACGAGGTCGGGCGTGTCCAGAGCAGCTCACCCGTAGGTGTCTGCCGTTCCTGGTTTTCCTCAGGTTAAAGATTCCCGATGGACTTCCTATTCTGTTTAGTGGTGCTGTGTATCGATGTCTTCCCTTCGTGAGGCAAATAACAACGAACTAAAATAAAGAGAGATGAGAGAGGTAGCTGCAAACAGTTTGGTGACTGAAAGCAGCGTGAATTTGCAGGGCTGAGTACAGCTTCTGCTGGCAAGAAAAGCCTACAGAGGAGGAAGGCGGTGGAGACGTCTGTCTCCAGGAGTGGAGCCAGAGAGCCCAAGGTTACTAAATTAATAGACACGAGGGCGGACCTGCGGGACAGCGAACGGAGCGGACGCAGATAAAGGGAGGTCCAAGAGCCCGGAGGGAGCGCGAGTGCCAGGGAGTGATGTAAGTGACGTCAGTGCAGGGGAAGCAGCTGGTTGGAGAGTAATTGGCCATTGTTTTTTGAAGTCTTAAGGTTTTTTCTGTAACTTACTTAAAAAAAAGAAGTTAGTCGAATAGTCGAATAAATAAAAGCATGGCAGGGCAACTCTGTCCAACGGAATGCACATCCTCTGCCTTGTTGGAAATCAAGGACGCTTCCCGTGTCCTGGACAATCACGTGTGCAGCAGGTGTCCTCAGCTGGAGGGGCCTGAACTCCGGCTTTTGAAGCTTGAGCAGCAGCTGGCGTCACTGAGGTGCATTCGCGCGTCTGAGAGCTATGTTGATAGCACGTTTCAGGAGGTGGTCACACCGCAGCTAAGGATTGGGCCGGCAGAGAGGGAATGATTGATTGCCAGACAGATGAGGAGTGCCAGGCAGACAGTGCAGGAGTCCCCCGAGTACAACTCGTTCTCCAACAAATATTCTGTTCTGAGTAGTGGTGATGGTGAATGTTCCTCTGTTCAGGACAGCCTCTGGGAATGAGGTTGGTCAAGAGGAGAAAGTGTCAGTATCGCAACATTTAGGGAATAGTCATCCTAGTACTGTATTTAGGTTTCGATTAACTGTGGAAAAGGACAGGAAGCAATCTAGAGTAAAATACTTAATTAGAGGAAGGCCTATTTCAGTGGGTTGACAAAGGATCTGGCCCGGGTAAATTGGAATCAAAGATCGGCAGGCAATACTGCAATCGAACAATGGGGTGCCTTTAAAGAGGAGATGGTTCCGGTACATTCAAGGTACATTCCCACTCGAGGGAAAGGTAGGGCAACTAAAACCATAATTCCCTGGATGACAAAAGAGTAGAATAAGCTGAAGCAGAAAAAGAGTGCGTATGAAACATGTCAGGTTGAGAATATAAGTGAGACCAAGGCTGAATATAAAGCGTTCAGCGGGGAAGTGAGAATGGAAAAAGGAGGGGCAAAGAGAGAGTATGAGAATAGATTGGCAGTTAACATAAAAGGGAATTCAAAAATCTTATATAGGCATATACATCATAAACGGGAAATAAGAGGAATGGTGGGGCAGATTAGGTACAAAAAGGAAACCTATACATGAAGGCAGAGAGCATGTCTGAGGTATTAAATGAGTACTTTCTATCTGTCTTCACCAAGGTAGAATATGCTGCCAAAGTCATAGTGAATAAGGAGGTAGTTGAGGTACTGGATCGGATAAAAATTGTTAAACAGTAGGTGATTGAAAGGCTGTCTGAAATTAAAGTTGATAAGTCACCAGGACCGGATGTGATGCATCTTAGGATGCCGAGAAGGTTCAGGAGGAAATCGCTGAGGTACTCGCCATAATCACCCAAGATACGGGTGTGTTGCCAGAGGACTGGAGAATTGCAAATGTTACATCCTTTCTCAAAAAAGAATGTAAGGATAAACCCAGCAACTAGAGGCCAGTCAGTTTGTCTTCGGTAGTAGGTACGCTTTTGGAAACGAGATCAGGGACAAAATTAACAGTCACTTATACAAATGTGCATTGATTAAGGAAAGCCAGCATGGACTGGTAAAGTGAAATCGTGTTTAACTAACTTAATCGAGTTTTTTTATGAGGTATCAGAGAGGGCTGATGATGGAAATTCGGTTGACGTTTTGTATATGGACTTCCAAAAGGTTTTCATATAGTGTCACATAATTGGCTTGCCATCAGGGTTGAAGCCCATGGAATAAAAGCGACAGTGACAGCATGGATACGGCATTGGTCAAGAGACAGGAAACAGAGAGTAGTGGTGCACGGTTCTTTTTCGGACTGGAGGAAGCTATACAGTGGTGTTCCCTAGGGGTCGGTACCAGGACCACTGCATTTCTTGATATATATTAATGGCTTGCAATTGTGTATAAAGGACACAATTTCAAAATTTACAGAGGAAACAAAGCTTCGAAGTATTGGGAATTGTGAGGAGGATAGTGATAGACATCAAGAAGACATAGACAGGTATTGTGAAATGGGCGGCAACGTGGCAGATTAAATGTAATGCCGAAAAGTGAGAAGTGAAACTTTTTGTTCGGAAGAACGAGGAGAGGCAATGTAATCTAAAGGTTACAATCCTAAAGGTTAAACATAAACAGAGAGACCTGGGGGTGCACCCTTCGTTGAAGATGGTAGGGCAAGTTGCAAAAGCGGTTAATAAATCATACGGGATCCTGGGCTTCATGCATAGAGGCATAGAGCACAAAAGCAAGGAATTTATGATAAACCTTTAAAAAAAAGTGGTTCGGCCTCAACTGAAGTATTGTGTCCAATTCTGGGCACCGCACTTTAGGAAGGATGTGAAGTACTTAGAGAGCGTGCAGAAAAGAGTTACGAGAATGATTCCAGGGATGAGGGACTTCATTGATGTGGATAGACTAGAGAAGCTGGAGTTTTTCTCCTTTGAGCAGAGAAGATTGAGAGGAGATTTGATAGGAGTGTTCAAATGCATGAGGGTTCTAGACAGAGTAGATAGAGTGAAACTGTTCCCATTGGCGGAAGGGTCGAGAACCAGAGGGCACAGCGAACAGAAAGAGAGAGAGAGAGAGAGAGAAAACTGCAAAACGTTTGGTGATTGAAAGCAGTGTGAAATTGCAGGGCTGACAGCAGCTTCTGGTGGCAAGAAAAGCCTACAGTACTTGGTATTCCCAGGTGGTCTCCCGTCCGAGTACTAAGCAGGCCCGACTCTGCTTTGTTTCCTTCATCAGGATTGTCCATCGTGGTTTGGTCATAGGAATCAGCTGCTTTCGGTTACCTCAGGTTAAGGCCTCCTGATTGATTTAAGTTTCTGCTTAGTGGTACTTTGTGTACTCTCACACCCAGAAGAGCAGATGTAGGATATTGAACAACGGTTTCACACAGGGTTCTGTCCTGGCACAGATATTATTCACATTTACACCAGTGACCTCTCTGAAACAGAGGCCAGCAAGTTCGTATACGCTGATGACATTGCCTTGATCACGCAAAACATGAATCTGTCCATCACGGAATAGACCCTAACCAGTGATTTACAGAAGATGAAGGCCTACTTCCTCCGATGGCGACTTCGGCCAAACCTGCAACGACCGTCAACTCGACCTTTCACCTCAACACCCAAAAGCAAATCAAGCTCTGAAAGTCTCCTTTTGCGGTACAGAGGTCAAACTTGCCTAAAAAATCCTCCTATTTAGGAGTCACGCTTGCTCGCACTCTGACATATCGACAACATCTCCAGATCCTTGGTAAGAAACTAAAGAGTAGGGATAACTAGATCCAGAAACTCGCCGGATCCACATGAAGACGCTCAACCCCTCCGTACGGCAGCACTCGCCCTGGTGTACACTACAGCGGAGAACTGCTCTCCGGAATGGCTTTTAAGTGCGCATGTCAAATTTGTTGATGTCAATCTGAATTCTACTATGAGAACTATCACTGGTACACTTCGTCGCCAAAACCCTTCAGTGATCTCCCCTCGGCCTACATGACCGATGCCGAAATGCTTGGAACAACTGCGACATACAAAATGGATTCCTTATAGAGGACCCCACAGTGCAGCCTGAAGGATCGAACCTTCCTCGCAAACAGTGGGCAACCATCAACCATCTCAGAACTGGTCATGGTAGATGCTGCAACCTTCTCCATAGATGGAAGTTTAAAGTATCCCCATCATGCGGCTGTGGAGCTCCTAATCAGCTCCTGGAGCACATCATTGAGCACTGAACTCAGAGGATATTCGCAGGCAGCCTACAAGATAACCACGCTGTTACACCAGAAGCTTTGGCCTGGATATCCAACTTAGATATTGCCGTATGATTTGCTTTGCAACTACAATAGCAAAGAATAAGAGCGGTCCCAGTAACCAGGATCTCGGTCCCATTAACCGGCATCGCAGTCCCATTAACCGGGGTCACGGTCCCTTTAAACAGGGTCGCAGTTCCATTAACAGGGGTCGCAGTCCTATTAACCGTTATCACAGCCCCATTAACCGGGGTCGCGGTCCCATTAACTGGAGACATGGTCCCATTAACCGGGGTGGTGGGCCCATTAACCGGGCTCGTTTTCCCCATTAACTGGGGTAACCATCCCATTAACCGGGGTCACGGCCCCATTAACTGTGTTCACTGTCCCATTACCCGGGGTGACGGCCCCATTAACTGGGGTCCCGGGCCCATTAACCGGGGTCGTGGGCCCATTAACCGGGGTCCCGGCCCCATTAATATTTGTCCGGAGCATGGAGTCAGCGGAGCCCCTCGGGTCGCCTTCGCCAGTGGACCGAGTGCTGTCAATCAAAAGAACCGCAGTAGGCCGGCACTGCGCACTGGATGCTCACAAACAAATGCAAGTACATAATCCGAATAGAGTTTTACAAAAACAAACGGGCAAGAAACTGCAAATGCTTCAGTGGAGAGGAAGCGAGGATTACAATTTGCAGTCTGAAGTGTCATACATCTGAACCATTAATCTGAGCTTTCCTTCTCCACAGATGCTGCAGGACCTGCTCAGTCTTTCCAGCATTTTCCATTTTTAAGTTAGTTTATTCTTTCTTTATTTCACCCCTTTCCCTTTTGATTATTTCCTGTGAAACTCTCAGCGTTCCGCTCAGTTGTTATTCGTATTGATGTCTGGTTTATTTAAGGTTTTGTAAATAGTGAACTGAAAATTAATACAGAAAGACTGCTTAATGTATAGTAAAGGATAACGCGGCAAATTCACCACTATCGAATTGACAACGAGGGCAGCACGGACAATGCCCAGCTTTACATCATACAATGACAGCAGAGGAATCTTGGATGTGACACAACTCCCTATATTCCTCTTCCATGCGCCTGGGGAATGCTCAGCACCCAGTTGCAAAGGAGAGGAAAGATATGTGGAGATATTGGGTTGTGGGGACATTGAGAACTCGGATCTCACATTAGCAGGTTGCGACGCAAGAGTCATAAAACCTAATATTGGGGGCTGTGCTCTCTACCTGGGGCGTCGTTAGGCGGGAGCGGGGCTCGGAGACAGGCGATAACACTGATGGTCAGGTCCTGTATCCTGTGCTCCAGTCCAGTGATACTGCACAAGGAGCAGAGCTCGGCCATGTCATCTTACTACACCGCCTGTGGGCGGGGCCTGCGCTGTCTGCAGTGTGATTGGCTGCTGGCTCCTTTATAATGTCACCTGGAGACAGGTTTTATCCCCGGGTAACAACTCATCAGTTGTAGTTATCTTGGGCAGGAGCTGCAGTCGGCAGCGGGCACATCATACATGGACAGGAGGAGGAATCGGTGGGCATGACGCACACCCCAATATTCCTCTTCTATGGGTCTGGAGAACGCTAAATTCCCCGGGGCAAAGTCGAGGAAAAGGGTTGGAGCCTCGTGACGCTCTCCCTCCATCCATGGGATTCCCTAGACGTCCTCTGGAAAAATGGGGGTGGAGCATCTGTGCCCAAAACATGCACAGATATTATAATGGAAGGGAAATGAGGGAGCGGGGCCAAACCGTGTCTCCAATTTGATGTTTCACTCGGCGTGGTCCCATTTGAATGGGTGCCGTTGGAAGCTTTAGTAGCTCTTGTGGCTGCTGCCCTCTGAACGGGAGCTCTGAGAGAGACTGGCAATAGAGTGAAGTTGTTCTGAAAAGGTACGCAGAATGTTTCCAGCCAAATGAATTCATTTGATCTTTGATGCTGTCAAAAACAGCAGCCAGAAGCCTTCAGCTGGGAGCCCGGTGTCAGGGGTCTGTTAAGGCAATATACTCTCACTTTTCACAGTCCGTGACACACAGAAACAAGGCATTCAAACTGTAGAGTGGAATAGATTCCATTCTGTTTTAAGTGCAAACGTCTTCTTTTCCACATTATTTCTCCTCCATCTCTTAGAAAATAAAATATTTTATCCTGTGTCCTCAGCCATTTACCACCTATATTCGTGGCTTTGAAAAAGAGACCGAGTATACTGTAGCACATTTGCTGATGATACAAAGATAGGTGCTAATACAAGTTGTCAGGAGGACACAAAGAGCCTGTAAAGGGATATAGATAGAATAAGTGAAAGGGCAACAACTTGGCAGATGAATTATAATGTGGGACCATGTGTGGTTATTAACTTTGATAGGATGAATGAAAAGCAAAGTATTATTTACATGGTGAGAGATTACAAAATGCTGCGGCACAGAGGGATCTGGGGGGCCTCGTACATCAAACACAAGAAGTAAGCATGCAGGTACAGCAATTAATTAGGAAGGCAAATGGAATGTTGACCTTTATTGCAGGGGGATGCAATATATCAGTAGGGATGTCTTGCTACAGTTGTACAGGACGTTCAGTTTTGGTTTCCTTATTTAAGGCGGGAGGTATTGCATTGGAGGCAGTTCAGAGAAGGTTCACAAGGTTGAGCAGGTTGGACCTATACACATTGGCGTTCAGAAGAATGAGAGGTCTTCTTATTGAAACATATAAGATTGTGAGGAGGATTGATAGGGTAGATGCAGAGAGGATGTCCCCTCTCAGTAGAAGGTGTCGCTCAATTAAAACGCAGATGAGGAGGAATTCCTTCTCTCAGAGGGTCGTGAATTTTGGAATTCTCAACACCAGAGAGTTGTGCTTGCTGTGTCATTGAATATATTCAAGGCGGAGACAGACAGATATTTGAGCGACAGGGGAATCAAGGGTTATGGAGAGCGGGCGAGAAAGTGAAGTTGTGGCCAAGATCAGATCAGCCATGATCATATTGAATGGCAGAGCAGGCTCGAGGGGCTGAACGGCGTACTCCTTCTCCTGTTTCTTATACTCCTATGTTTGTTATCACCCTACTATCGTGTTTCTGAACATAACATAAGAAATAGGAGCAGAAATAGTCCATATGGCCACTCGAGCCGTTTTCTGCCATTCAGTAAGGTCATGGCCGATCATCGACCTCAACTCCAGTTTGCCGCCCGATCTCTATATCCCTTGATTCCCCAAGTGTCCAAAAATCAATCGATCTCAGCCATGAATATACTCAAAGACTCAGCATTCACAGCACTCTGGGACAGAAAATTCCAAAGATTCACAACCCTCAGAATGAAGAAATTCCTCCTCATCCCGGTCTTAAATGGCCTACCCCTTATCCTGAGACTATGCCTCCTAGTTATAGACACTACCGCCAGGGGAGTCAATCTTTCAGCATCTACCCTGTCAATCCCCTTCAGAATCTTGTCCAGCCGGGGGAAACAACCACTCAGCACCTGTCAATCCACTTCAGCATCTTGTATCTTTCAATGATATCACCTCTCATGCTTCTAAATTCCAGAGCGTAGAGGCCCATTCTACACGATCTGTCACCATAGGACAGCCATTTCATCCCAGGAATCAATCTACTGAACCTTCGTTGCACCGCCTCCAAGGCAAGTACATGCTTCCATTGATAAGGAGACCAAAACTGTGCACAGTACACCAGGTGTGGTCTCACCAAGGTGCTTTACAATTGTAGCAAGACATCCTCACACTTTTCCACCAACCCCCTTGCAATAAAGGCCAACATGCCATTTGTCTTCCTTATTTGTGCTGTACATGTCTGCTAGCTCTCTGTGTTTCTTGCACGAGGACACCCAAATCTCTCTGAACACCAACATTTGAAAGTTTCTCTCCATTTCCTATCCTTCCTACCAAAGTGAATAGCCTCATATTTCCCTTGATTTTTCCCAAGATCTTTGGGGTTTTATGTTGGATTTTTATCCAAATCAGGTTGTTTCAGTACATCCTTGGAGGATGGTGGACCCCATCATTATTCTACTCCTTTCTGGTCAAAACATACTGACCTGTCATTACAACAAACATTCAATGGAAAACTATACGAGACAAAAGGTTGTTGATGCATTGGGCGCGGGGGAGGAATCTTTTCTCGGGGATCGAGCAACACATCAAAGTTACCAGGTTTCCTAAATAATTAATGTGCAACTGTCTTCAGTGTAATGGGTGAAGATACAGTAATAGAGATACGAGTAAAATGAGCAAAACATTAAGGAGAGGGTGTTAATAGATTCAATATAAGTTATGAATTTGTAATGGAGGAAATAAGGAGAAAGAAGATTGACAACTCTTTAGGTCCTGAATCTTTCCACCGCAGGCTATTAAACGAAATAGGTGAGGAAATTATCCATCATCTAGATAATCTTCCAAATCTCTTTGATTCCAGAATTCTATCCTTGAATTGGAAAATTGTCGAGACAGTCCATCATTTAGGAAGAGTAGAAGAGGAAAACGTGGACATAATTGGCCAATTACTCGCTCGTCTTTTGTTGATGTGATTAGAATCTGTTGTTAGGAACAGTGTGACTGAGCACTTGGGCAAATATGAGCTGATCAGAGAGAACCAGCATGGATTTAAAAAAAGGGAGAACATAATAAATAGGAGCAGGAGTCGGCCATTCGGCTCATCGAGCCTGCTCCGCCATTCAATGAGATCATGGCTGATCTCCTTCCTCAACTCCATTCACCGGCCCTATCGCCATATCCCTTGATGCCCTTACTAGTCAGAAATCTATTGACTTCTGTTTGGAATATATCCAATGACTGAGCCTCCAAAGCCCTCTGAGCTAAAGAATTCCAAAGATTCCCGATCCTCTGTGTGAAGAAATTTCTTCTCATCTCAGTCCTGAATGGCCGAACAATTATCCTGAGGCTGTGGCCCCTGGATCTAATCTCCAGCCAAGGGAAACAATCTCCCAGCATCCACTTTATCAAGCCCTGAAATAATTTTCTATGCTTCAATGAGATCCCCTCTCATTCTCCTGAATTCAAGAGAATAAAGGTCTAATTTACTGAATCTCTTCTCACACGACAGTCCCACCATCCCAGGAATCAATCTCTTGAACCTTCATTGCACTCCCTCTAAGGCAAATATATCCTTCCTTAGGTAAGGTGAACAAAATTGTGCACAGTACTCCAGGTGTGGTCTCACCACGGCCCTGTATAATTGGAATAAGTATTCTTTACTCCTGTACTAAAATTCTCTTGTAGTGAAGGACAGCATACCATTTGCCTTCTTAATGGTTTGCTGCACCTGCACATTCACTTTAAGTGACTCATGTACAAGGACAGCCACACCCTTTGAGCATCTGCATTCCCCAGTCTTTCACCATTTAGGAAATACTCTGCCTTTCTGTTTTTTTTTACCAATGTCAATAACTTCACATATATCCACATTATATTACATCTGCCATGTTCTCGACCACTGACTGAGCCTGTCGAGATCTCCTTGAAGCCTCTTCAGATCCTCTTCACAACTGACACTGCCACCTAGCTTTATACCATCAGCAAATTTGGAAATGTTACATTTAGGGTCCTCATCCAAATCATTGATATAGATTATGAATAACTGGGTCCCAAGCACCGATCCTTGCGGTACCCCAGTAGTAAAAGCCTGCCATACTGAAAAAGACCCGTTTATCCCTACTCTTTGTTTTCTGTCTGTTAACCAATTCGCAATTCATGCTAGTATATTACGCCCAATTCCAAGTGTCCTAAAATTGTTCACCAAACTCTTTTGTGGGACCTTATCGAAGGCCTTCTGAAAATCCAAATGCACCACATCTACCCCTGTGTATAAGCCAATAGTTACATCCTCAAATAACTCCAATAAGTTTATCAAACCGGATTTCCCTTTCATAAATCCATGTTGATTCTGCCCTATCTTACTATTAGTTTCCAAGTGCCCATTTATTGCATCCTTTATGATAGATTCCAGAATTTTCCAAACTGCTGATGTGAGGCTAACAGGTCTGTAGTTCCCCGTTTTCTCTCTCCCTCCTTTCTTAAATAGCGGGTTTACATTTGCTATCCTCCAATCTGCAGGAAACGTTCCAGAAACTATAGAAATTTGGAAGACAACCAATGCGTCCACTATCCCAATGGCCACCTTTATCAAAACCCTAGAATGTATGTCATCTGATCCTTGGGATTTATCGACTTTTAGTCCCATTAATTTTTCTACTGCTGTTTTTCTACTGATATTAATTTATTGTAGTTTCTCATTCTCGTCACACATTGGATTTCTCGTATTTCTGGATGTTTTTCTTTGTCTTCCTCCGTGAAGACAGAAACATAGTATTTATTTAATTTCTCTGCCATTTCCTGTTTGTAAAGCATAAGTCGTGTCCAACGAGCCAATTTGTAATTTTGAATAGGTAACTCATGTTGTAGATAAGGATGTGAACATGGATGCTATTTATATGGAGTTGCAGAGGCATTCGATAAGATGATTCCGTGGGGAGACCTTATTATTATGAGGTGCCTAGATAAAATGGATAGAAAGGACCTATTTCCCTTAGCAGAGGGGTCAAACACAAGGGGGCACAGATTTAAAATAATTGGTGCAAGGTTTAGAGGGGATTTGAGGGGATATTTCTTGACCCAGAGGGTTTTTGGGGGTCTGGAACTCACTGCATGAAAGGGTGGTAGAGGCAGGAACCCTTACCACATTTAAAAAGTATTTGGATGTGCACTTGGGATGTTGTAACCTGCAGGGCTAAGGACCAAGAGCTGAGAAATGGGATTAGGCTGGAAAGCTCTTTGTTGGCCGGCGCGGACACGATTGGCCGAAATGGCCTCCTTCCATCCTGTAACTTTCGATGATTCTATGATTCTATGAGAACGAGGAAATTATTGACCTATCACTCGATCTTATGTCATCGGATGTTACTAGAATCTGTTGTTGGGAACAGAGTGACTGAGCACTTGGACAAATATGAGTTCAGCAGAGAGAACCAGCATGGATTTGTAAAGGGTAAGTCGTGTCTCACGAACTTAGCTGAAAATTTTGAACAGGTAACTAATGTTGTAGATATGTATTTGTCCACGGATGCTATTTATATGGACTTGCAGAGCGCATTCGGAAAGATTCAAGAAAATAAACTATTATCATAAACGAGAGCGCATGGAATTGGAAGCAATGTTTTGACCTGGGTAGAGAAATGATTTGGAGGTACGAGACAGAAAGTAGGGTTAATCGATACATATTTAAATTGGCAGGATGTGAGTAATGGTTTCGTCCAGGAATCAGTACTGGGCCTCAGCTTTCCTCCATATTTATAAATTATTTGGATGAACAAATAGAATGCTATACATCCAATGTGTTGACAACACCGAGTTAGGTGGCACAGTAAATGGTGTGGATGAGAGCAGAAGGTTGCAAAGGGACATTGATTAAGTGATTTGGAAATAAACCGTGGCAGATGGAAATTAATGTGAGCAATTGATATTTTCGTAATGGTGAGGTTTTGGGAATGGTGGTGGAGCAGCGAGATTTAGGGGTCCAAGTACAGAACTTACTAAAAGCGAGTGGACGTGGATCAAAAATAATTTAATAGAAATTCTAATGCAATGTTGTTCTTTATCTGAAGCGGCAGGAATATGAAGGAGTTCAATTGATGTCAGTTATATAAAGCTCTGGTTAGACCCCATTTACAGTAGTGTTCAGTCTGGTTACTGCAGATTCACCAAAATGATACCGGGGCAGAAAGGGTTAAATTATGAGGACAGGCTGCACAGACTGGGCTTCTTTTCCCGCGAGTGAAGAAGATTAACCAGTGATCTAATTGAGGTGTTTAAGATGATTAAAATGAGTTGATGGGGTAGATGCAGAGAAAGGTTCTACTCTGCTGGGGTTGTCGAGAACAAAGGGGCATAATTTTTAAATGAGATCCAGGCTATTCATGGATTATTCAGGAAGCTCTTCTTCACACAAAACAGAATGGAAATCTGGAACTCTCTCCCCCAAAATGCTGTTGAGGCTAGTTTATTAAAAATTTCAAAACTGAGATTGAAAGATTTTTGTTAAGCAAGGGTTTCAAGGGTTATGGAATCAAGGCAGGTAAATGGAGTTTAGGTGCAGATTTACATCATACATTGACAGCAGGAGGATCCTTGGATGTAACACAAGTCCGCATATTCCTCTTCTATGATTCTGGGGAATGCTTAGTTCGCAGTTGCAAAGGAGAGGAAAAATATTAGGAGACATTGGTAGGTGAAGGACAATGAATACTGGGACCTCACATTTGGAGTTTGGGACGCAAGAGTAATAAAATGTAATATTAGGGGCTGTGCTCTCTGCCTGCTGCGTCGTTACGCAGGAGCGGGGCTCAGAGATCGGTCCATAACACTAATGGGCAGATCCTGCAACCTGTGCTCGAGTCCAGTGCGACTGCACCAGGAGCAGAGCCTGGACATTTCAACCGGTCACACCGCCAGTGGGTGGGGCCTACGCTGGCTGCTGTGTGATTGACTCCATGCTCCCTTTGTGATGTCACCTGGAGACAGGTTTAACCCCTGATTACCAATCATCAGTTGTAGTTTCCGCGGGCAGGAGCTGGATTTGGCAGCTCGCAAATCATACATGCACAGGAGTTGGATTCGGTGGACATGAGAAAGACCGCAATTTTCCTCTTCTATGGATCTGGGGAATACTTATTTCCCGGGGCAATGGCAAGTAAAAAGGGGTGGAGGATCGAGATGCTGTCCCTCCAGCTCAGGTATTCGCAATGTTTCCTCTGGTGGAGGAAAGTGGAGACTCTCTGCCCACAACATTCACAGCATTTGTCATGGGAGGGAGGTAAGGTACAGTGGCATAAAGGTGCCTCTCGGGTAATTGTGGCAATAGCCTTTGTATCTACACCCCTCTGATCGGGATTTATGAAAAGGATTGGAAAAAAGAAAAGGAGCACTATTTAGATAAGTCGAAATGTTATCGTTAGAGGAATTCATGATATTTTTGGTGCTGTTTAAACAACATTCCGAATCCTCCAGCCCCGAGTATGGTGTCAGCTGCTGTAAAGGCAAAGTAGTCCCACTTTTCACATTCCCTGACACACTGAAACCAGACCCTCCAACTTTAGAGTGGAATAGAATCCATTCCTTTTTAAGTGCAAACATCTTCTTTTCCACAATATTCCACCTCCATTTATTGTATCATCCTATATTCGAGTTTGAGACATTGTCACAAAGATGAGTAGCGTTTTATTTTGGATTCTGCACCAAATCAGTCTGTTGCATTAGATCCCCGGAGGTTGGTGGACCCATCACTATTCTGCCCCTTGCTGTTCTACAGATACTGACCTGTCATTAGGAAAACATACAATGGAAAATCTACACCGTACAAATATCTCAGAAAAAGGTATTCAACGTCCTGCCACCTCTCCCAAAGATGAATAACAAGTGATGCAGATTGCTCCTTGGGATAAATAATTTAATCCTTGGTTTGAATTGGCCTGTGAGACTGACTGACATCTTCATTGATCAATTAGTTCATGTACCTAGCACTGGCCTGAAATCAGGTACATTCCGCACACTCACAGAGATGAGCGCAAGAGCCCGAAACATCCCAAACACTGGAGCTGATCCTGGGAACCTGCAACACTAACTCTGCGGGTCCAGCAGCAATCCCTAGAGCTAAGCCCCTGTCTGCTCCCGCTGTACATTACGATGTTTCTGTATTTGCTGCTGGGATATTACAGGTGTGTGACATCAAACTGAGGAAACTTTCCATCTTTGTCCTCATCAATTCTTTTATTTCAGCTCCTCTTTGATGACCAAATCCGTTCTTCAGATGTCCTTCATTTCCTGACAGCACATTTGCAGGACTGTGCAAGTGACAAGACAATGATGCGAAAGAGGAAGGACATGTTCAGTCTCAATCGCCAATGCCCACCTTGCTCACCTATCTAAAGGCACCAACACTGCCCTTGGGACATTTCTGTCCATCAGCAGCAGAACATCTCTTTACCGCATCCTGCTGAATTCAGCTTCCCAGATCTTCGGTTCGATGAAGGATGACGTGGATGGGTGGTGGGACGGGCATTTGATTGTGAAACTTCACATTACGAGGTCGGGACACATGAGTCGTGAAGATTAAAGTTGCGAGGCTGTGCTCCCATGCAAGGGACGTCGTTAGGCGGAAGCTGGAATCGGAGACAGGGCCACAACACTCATGGACTGATCCTGCAACCTGTGCTCCAGTCCAGTGAGACTGAACCAGGAGCAGAGTCTGGTCATGTCACCCTGTCACACCGCCAGTGGGCGCGGCCTGCGCTGGCTGCTGTGTGATTGACTCCTGGCTCCTTTGTGATGTCTTCTGGTTTTAGCCCCTGGTTACAATTCATCAGTTGTAGATACCGTGGGCAAGAGCTGGAGTTGGCAGCTGACACTGTGAGTGAGTTTAGTCCTTTCATATCAGGGTAAGGACATAAAAGCACAAGGTATTAATAAAAACATTGAAGCAAAAGCTATTAATTTAGTTTAACATCAGTGGTGGGAAAAGATTTAGAAACAATAATCAATGAAAGAATTAACGGGCACTTGGAGAGGTTTAAGCTAATTAAAGAGAGCCAACGCGGATTTGTAAAAGGCAGATCGTGTTTGACTCATCTAATTGAATGTTTTGACGAAGTTACAGAGGGGATTGATGAAGGGAATTGAATGAATGTTTTCGACATGGATTTTAGGAAGACGTTTGACAAAGTACCACAGAGAAGGCTGGTTATATAATTGAGGCTCTTGGAATAGGTGGATCACTGGCAGCTTGGATAAGGAATTGCCTCAATGATAGAAAACAGCGAGTTGTGGTAAATGGCTTTTTTCGGACTGGAGTATGATAGATAGTGGTGTTCCCCAAGTGTCACTGCTGGATATTGGAATACAGATTAGAATTTCTAAATTTGCAGCTGACACCAAACTTGGCGGTGATGCAGCCAGTGAGGATGATACCAATCGATTACAGCAGGAAATAGAAAGGTTAACAGAATGGGCAGCCAAGTGGCAAATGGAATTTAATATAGAAACGTGTGAGGTGATGCATTTTGGCAGAAGGAACAGAGAGAGGCAATATACACTGAATGGCGCAGTTGTAAAGAGTTTGCAGGGACAGAGAGACCTGATGGTGGCTTGGCATATTGAGAGAGTGGTTAGCAAAGCGTATGGGATCTGGGGCTTCATAAGTAGAGATATTGAGTTCCAAAGATGAGAAATTATGTTTAACCTTTATAAAATGCTGGTTAGGCCACAACCATAGTATTGCTTCCAGTTCTGGTCACCACATTGTAGGAAGGATGTGAAGGCCCTTGAGAGGCTGCAGAGCAGATTTACCAGAGTAGTTCCGGGGATGGGGGATCTTATCTACAAGGACAGGTTGGAGAAGCTGGATTATTTTTTATTAGAGCAAAGGAGGTTGAGGGGTGATTTGTCAGAGGTGTACAAGATTATGACGGGTTTGGATAGGTTAATCGGGGAAAGGCTGTGCCCACAAGTTGATGTTACAAGAACTAGGGAACACAGATTTAAGGTTTTGGCAACAGATGCAGGGGAGATGTGAGGGAAAACCTTTTTACACAGCGAGTGGTGATGACCTGGAACTCGCTGCCGACGTAAGTGGTGGAAGCGGAGACAATCAGTGTTTTGAAGGGGAGACTGGATAGACACTTGAGGGAAATAAACTTGCAGTGCTACGGGGATAGAGCGGGGGAATGGGCCTGACTGGATCGCTCCACAGAGTGCCGGCACGGACTCGAAAGGCCGAATGGCCTCCTTCAGTGCCGTTACGACTCTATGACAATGACTAATTTCAAACATAATGAAATTAAATATAATCAGAGTCAGGGAGACAGAGCTCAGTAAAACACAATCGGAATGGATTGCAAGCTGGGTGGAAGCATTTGAATGAGGTGATAGTAAAAATTCGGTGGAGAGGAGAAACGCTGATTCTCATATCCAGCTGAAAAGATGGAGTGCAGCCAATAATTCTAAATTAAGTATCCAATATTAGCTTCTTTGTATTTTGTAACTCGGTGGTTCCTGTTAAGCTTCAGTAAATAATTTAGTAATTGGGTATTTTGGTTTGAGGCGCGGATACAATAATTGCTGTGTAGTATAGAAATAGTTAACAGCTATTCTATGAATCACCTTGTATCTAAGTAGTTTATTTTAAGTTTCTAATTAGGGTGGAGCGACAGCTACGACCCGTAGCCTGCAATTCCTGCGCCATGTGCGAACTTCAGGACGTTTCAGGCGTCCCGGATGCCCATTTTTGGATTAAGTGCCTCCAGCTGCCCGAACTCACGCTGAGGGTTTCTGATCTTGAGCGGCAGCTGGATTCACTGCAGGGCCTACGGGTGGCTGAGTGTGTCCTGGATCGCAGGACCCAGGAGGTTGATACTGCACAGACTGATGGAATACAAAATGGCAAGTTGGTGGCCTCTCACAAGGGTGGGACGATGCAGGCAGTGCAGGTATCCTCCGGGATTGTGGCACTCTCAAACCGATATTCACCATTGGTTACTGGTGAGGGTGACGACACCTCAAAGAAGTGCAGTGCCGAGCCTGGCACCGCGAGGCAAAGACTGCACAGGGGCTACAGCAAGTTGTAGGAATACAGTAATAATTTGGGATTCTATATTCAGGGGGACGGTCAGGCAGTCCTGATGCCGTCGACGTGAGACCCGTATGCTATGTTGCCTGCCTGGTGCTCGGGTAAGGGAAATAACGGAGAGGGTGCAGAAATTTCTTCACCAAGATCCAGAAGTCCTGGTTCATGTCAGATACAGCATATAGGGAGAAAGAGGGCTGAGGTCCTGCAGACAGTGTTTAATGAGCCAGGGAGAAGTTAAAAAGCAGGACCTGAAAAATGGCAATCTCTGGATTACTCCCAGTGCCAGGATGCGCTCGTGAAAGTAGAAATAGGAAGATCTGGAAGGTTAATGCATGGCTAGAGACATGGTGCTGGAGGGAGGTCTTCAGTTTCCTGGGACATTCGTACCAGTTCTGTGGCAGGAGAGACCTGTTCAACATGGACGGGTAGTACCTCAACGGAGCTGGGATCAATATACTTGTGGGCACGTTAACGATTGCTGTTGGGGTCGGTTTCAACTAATTCGCCGGGGGATTGTGCACCACGATGTAGTATTAAAAAGTAGAAAAATAGCAGCACAGAGAACTGGGAGAGTGTTTTTTAGTTAAAAGAGTTCTAAGTGTGTAAATGCACAAAGTGTGGCTAATAAGCTTGGTGTGGGAGGAAACGTATTAAACATTAAGGCATGCTGGGATACTTGACCACTTTACTAATTGAACAAAGGACACTAAACTAGTTAAGACTAAAAGAACTGCTGACTGCCATAATAAAGTCAAGCTGACCTTTTGGCTTAGGACATCTGGTGATAAAATGTGAACATGTTAATCTGTTTCTTAAGAAACAATGGAACCTATGAAACCATACGTTGAAATGTAAGGTAAACTAATCACATGACGTTGTTTACCTTGCTGTATAACTATCAGCGCTGTACAACAGTAATTTAGAGTGCTGGTGAGCAGTAGGGACTGCTGCAGACTCTCCATGATATAATTAAATACATTCCTAAAGCGAACATCGAAGTCTCTGTCTGATAGTTAATTTCCACGACAGAATTTGGCGTAGTCGGCAGGTTCCGTAACAACGGGATCCAAAATAGCTAAGAAGGTTTAAGTTGGGTATAGCGTCGACCTTGTATATCACTTTCCCCGCTAAGGCTCCAATTAGAAAAATGATTTTTTTTTAAAAAGGGACTCTACAAAAAGTAAAAGGAAAGTGCCCGGTGCCTCCCAGCTGAAAAGGGGAGAGCACCCAGTGCGTCCCAGCTGAAAGGGGGACAGCACGCGGTTGGCTAGTTATCCGGCCGGTGACTCATGCTGAACCAAGAAGCCCGTCCGGCTGAGGCAAGACTGCTGAGAATAGAGAAAAGACTGTGGCACCGAATTAAGCAGCTACAAAGAGAATAAAGGGTTGATTTCGAGACTCGCGGATGGAAAAACCGGTGAGCGCTCATTCCATTTTGTGTATATAAAATAACCCGCGGTTTTATAACCAGTAAGTTTTAAACTAAGTTACAGGAGTTAGGAGAAGATGGGAAATAACGGCAGTCGAGCGGATTCGTCCGACCCTGCCAAGAACGGAGCCCGAGGCAAGGTAATAGAGGAGGCTGCGAATGGTAAATTCAAGATATGTAAAAGAACGAATGACAGAATAAAAATCTCGTGCGACATCGAAAAAAGGTAGGAGATCCCATCGTTCCACCGGGATCGCCAGCCGATACTGTAATAAAAGAAACAGGAGACGATCGGTATGTGGTAACTTTTAGTAGTGATCTGCATGGATGGTCGGGTGGAGATTGGCCTTATGGGGGAAGGTTTAAAATGCCTTAAATAAAATAATGGGATGAAATTACTAGAAATAATGGAGGGATCCTGAGTGGGACACCCCCTATATGTTATGGTGCTTTGCTGGGTGGATGGAAGTAGCTAAAAGACACCAATCCCCGAAGAAGAAGGGGAAACAGGAAGAGGCAGAGGCTAGTCAGACAAAGGAAGAGATGCAGCCTAAGGCTCCTGTTGTGGGAATGTATCCCCGAACCCCAGCGGGAGATCCGGTTGAGATGGGGGAAGAGTTAGATAATTTACTAATGATAGCGGCTGCTCTAAGACAGCAATCGGCACGATTTCCGGCGCCGCCTCCACACAATCCAGCAGGTCTAGCGGCACCACAGCCAGTTGTACCCCCACCAGGGGCACAGCCTGGAGCTCCACCCCCACCCACAGATGAACCCGTAATTGAACCTCCTCCTCCAGCAGAGGCACTCGGAGCAGGAGCTGCTGCACTGCCTGGTAGTAATGTACAGGACCTACCCTCACGTAAAGGACCTACAACTAGGTTACTAACAAAATAAACAGCCCCTAGAGACAGAGACGCGCTCGAACCTGACACTGCTACCCATCAACTTCCTCGAGTCATGATAGGAGAGGTGGCAATGTTGAAACCATGGTCCCCAGCGGAAGCTAGAGCTATGATAGCCGAGGCACCAGACCCCTTAAAGAAGCCCACTGCCTTTCATCATTGGCTAGAACAAATGTGCACCATTTACAGCCCTCTTCCTGGGGATTTGCTAATGCTGCTAAAATGTGCGTATGGGTCCTCATGGTCGACCCTAAGGGACGGATTTGCTGATCCCCCGGGAGAAAATGGAGATTGGCGACAAGATGATGTACAACTGGTTAGACCATAGAGATAAAGAGGCTATAATGAGAGGAGCCAAGAAGCATAGTGACATAGGAGAAGTTACTCGATGTCTGCAAAGAAAGGAGGAGACAATTCCTGATTTTGTAGCTTGATTTAAAAGAAAGTGGGATTAACATGCAGGAATTCAGTTAATAGACAATGGACCTTTGGCAGTACAAACACTGCTAAGCTGCATGTTACCACGTCAGGCTCAAGCCTTTAACATGATTAATCTTAATTGGCAGACTCAGCCCTGGGCGGACGTAATTACTGCTCTGGTAAATATGGATAGGGAAGGACTCTTTACTCAGTCGAAAGAGCAAAAGCCAAAAACAGCGGGACAATATTTCCAACAGAATAGAAGAGGATTTGCAGGAAGAGGAGGTTATGGTAAGGCAGAGGAAGGAAAAGAGGACAATGGCAAATGAGAGATAGATCACAGGATGAATGTAGGAACTGTGGGAAAAGAGGACATTGGGCGAGAGATTGCCGATGCCCCCCAAGGCCACAGCAGGGGTACGGCCAACAAGGAAGGTATCCAGCTCCAGGGGCAGAAGGAACTTCCTTTTCTTTCAGTAGCACTAATCCATCTGCATAGGGGTGCCACGGAGAAGCGGTGGTACAGGCGGCTGTGATCAGATTGTCCAAATCCATGAGTGAATAGCCTATGGCTACAGTTAAAATAGGAAATAGCCATTTGGACCTTCTGGTCGATACCGGTGCAACAATGTCCTCTGTACCCCGCTCCGTGGATATACCCGCCAGTCAATTTACCGTTTTAAGCATGGGAGTAGCCGGTATCCCTATGTTAGAACCCCTCTCCAAACCTACCGAAATTCAAGTGCACGGGCAATCCGTCACAGACACCCTCATAATTTCCCAGACCGCCCCTCTCCCTATGTTGGGAAGACAGGCTTTATGTAAATTGGGAGCAGTTATATACAGCCCTCGAGACGGCATGTTCATGGAACTGCCTCAAATACAAACTCATCAGCTAATGAATTTAATGATAGAGGAAAAGCAAGTAGACGGAGCCCCCATTTTGTACTGCTGGCAGCTGAATAGCAATCCTTATGGCCAATTGGTAAAATATATATACCAAGCCTTGCAGGAATTGGAAGATCCTCAGGGGCAGTATTTACAATATCTAATTGAAACCAGTAAAGAAAAGAAACTGACCCATTGTACGGCATGGTACCCGCATAAAGAAACACCCAATTATCAATAATTGGTTTGCTCATACATAAACCAGCCAGAATTGCTGCAGATTTCACCTTATTTATTCTTTGGAGATAAAGGCCTGGGAATGTTGGATCATCTTACACACGAACAAAAAGAAAGATTTAGGATGCATCACACATCCGAACCACACCAGACTATAGCAGTCAGAGCCCCGGCTAAGGCGAAGGAAGTGGGGGAGATGATAAAAATTATACAACACCATAAGCCAGTCTATTCCATCACGTTGTCAATTCAAGCTGGAAAGGTGGAGATAGAATTATTTAATGAAACAGAAGGAAAAATTACCAGTTAAGAAAAGAATGGGATACTATTTTTGAAAGACAGCAGCCCCCTAAGGAAAATCCGCAATTGTTACCATGGGCATTGACTAAAGTACCGTCTGAATTATGGGCAAAGCACAAGAATCTGGTGGGAAAAGTGCATTCGGCACCTGAACATAGGGTCCAGCGACAGAAGAATGCTGTTTTGCCCTGTCTAAAGCAGTACCGCCTGGCCCCAGAGGCCGAGGAAGGAATAGCAGTGGTAATACATTCTTTACTGCAGCAAGGGGTTTTAGTCAAAACACAGAGCCCCTGCAACACTCCTATTTTGCCCTATCCCGAAAGTGGGAAGACCAAATGACTGGCGTTTTCTGCAATATCTCCGGGCGATCAATAAAATAGTCATTCCCATTGCTCCCTTGGTGCCAGATACCAACATCATCCTCTCCTCTATACCAGCTGATGCAACTACCTTTTGGGTTATCGATTTGTGTTCTGCTTTCTTCTCCATACCACTGCATAAGGACAGTCAATATCTGTTTGCCTTTACTTATAAAAATCAGCAATATACCTGGACCAGGTTACCCCAGGGGTATACTGAAAGTCCTGCGGTGTATGTGGCAGCGGTTAAAATGACTTGGAGGAATGTCAGTTATCGGATCAGTCCACCTTAATCCAATACGCAGATGACCATTTGGTTGCCTCCCGAACCGGGCCAGACTGCCAAAAAGATTCTATAAAATTGCTCCAGCATCTGGCTAGCAGAGGACACAGGGTGTCCTCCGATAAGTTGCAGTTCTGCCAAACGTCCGTCCAGTATTTGGGTTTTCAGTTGCAGTATGGACAGCGAAGATTGGGACTGGAAAAAATAAGAGCAGTGGATAAAGTGCCGATCCCGCGAACAAAGAAGGACATTTTGTCGTTTCTGGCAATGGTGCGTTATTGTAGACAATTGATATATGACTACAGATAAATGGATGCGGTCTAACGATCAGCTACGCTGCAGACAGAGCCCCCCATAGTCGAATGGACGTCAGAACGAGATAAGGAATTCAGTGATCTAAAATAGGCTATGGTCAGTGCTCCCGCGTTAGGACTACCTAAGTGTAATAAGCCTTTTCAGTTATTAGTCAATGAAAGAGAAGGCTTTGCAACAGGAGTACTGGCACAAGAACATGGGGGAGGAAAAAGGCCTGTAGCATATTACTCTGTAGCCTTAGCAGCCGTAGTGAGAGGCATGCCAGCCTGCTTCAGAGCCATTGCTGCAACAGCCACAATAGTGGAAAAATCCATCCCTATTGTGCTTGATCACCCTTGTGTGGTAATCGTTCCCCACGCAGTACTGCTATTATTAAATTCGGCAGCTACTCAGCACTTTACGGCGGCAAGAAGGACTGGGTATGAGATAATCCTCTTGTCACACTCTAATTATACCTACCAGCGATTACCAGCTGTCAAACCGGCGACCTTCGTGCCAATACCAAAAGAATATCCAGATGAACCAGAGCACGACTGCTTGTTAACTTTTGAAGCCACCACTACACCCAGGCCAGATTTGCTCAGTAATCCTATTGATAATCCTGACTTGATCCTCTTCACGGATGGTTCTTCGCATCGACCTAGTGATGATCAACTATTAGCAGGTTATGCGGTGGTGACTCCTCATGAAGTATTGGAAGGTTATGCGTTGCCACCTGGCACATCTGCACAGGCAGCTGAACTATATGCATTAACCAGAGCCTGTATTTTGGCTAAAGATCAAAGCGTCAATATCTATACTGACTCCCGTTATGCATTTGGGGTAGTGCATGATTTTGGACAATTATGGAAAAACAGAGGTTTTATTACATCCTCAGGAAAACCTATTAAGCATGTGCAAATGGTGTTAAATTTGTTGGAGGCTATTCAGTTGCCAAGTAAAATTGCAGTACTAAAATGTGAGGCCCACACCATGGCAGGTGATGAAGTCTCGTGTGGAAATAGGTTTGCTGATAGTGCGGCTAAAGAGATCGCTCTAAGGCAGGCCCCACAGCTTCAAGCAGCCAAAAATACCGTTAGTAACGTTCCTCCAGAACTTCCTAGTAGCATTGATGCTGATCTACTACGACAGGCCCAAAGTCAGGCAACAGTCTAAGAAAAACGTACTTTGAGTAAGGCAGGTTGCTATCAAGATCATGATGCATGGATGCATCCTGATGGCCGAGTGGTTTGCCCAAGAAGCTTGTTTTTTCCCCTGTCTCGCCTGGCACATGGACAGGCTCACATGGGAAAAGGAGGGATGGCACATGCATTGTCCCAACAATGGTATGCACCAGGAATAACGGTAACAAATAAAAAAGTTACCAGAACGTGTTTAGTATGTCAGCAGAACAATAGAGGGAAATCGACAACAAATATTGATCCCCTGCCCCAACAAGAGCTGCCCTTTGAGAATCTCCAGATAGATTTTGTACATATGCCCGCAGTAAAAGGATTTAAGTACATACTGGTAATAGTAGATATGTTCTCCAGATGGGTAGAGGCATACCCCACTAGGAGGGATGATGCCAGAGAGTAGTAAGCATTCTGCTAAAATAAATAATACCTAGATTTGGAATACCTATGGGAATAAACAGTGACAGAGGAACTCATTTCAAATAACTTAACTGAAGCCCTTGGATTTCAATGGAAATTGCACATACCTTCCCAACCACAATCCTCAGGAGTAGTGGAAATAGTGAATGGGGAAATCAAGGCCGCCCTAACCAAAGTATGCCAGCAAAATGGGTTGCAATGGTCGGTGGCCGTGCCACTAGTAATGTATGCCCTGAGAAATCAGAAAAATAGAAACACAGGTCTGACACCATATCAGATCTTGATGGGCCGGCCTATGACAACAGGAACACGCCCACCCATGACTCCAGAGAAAGTGGCATTAATTTGGAATTATGAAAAATCATTAAAATATGCTTAGCCCATGTGTGAAACAGCAGGAAGAATACATGAGAAAGTGAGACAGGCCCAGACGCGCCCCACAGAAGGAAACATGCACCCCTATAAATCCAGACATCAAGTTTAGGTGAAAGCGCTAAATAAAGAATCTTCTTCTCCTAGGTGGAAAGGACCATATTTGGTGCTGCTTACAACTCGAACAGCTCTCAAATTGAAAGAAACACCTGATTGGGTACACGCTACAAGGTGCAAGTTGCATCATCCGGAGGAAACACGGAGGTGGAGTGTAAACATACTGCACCAGACACCACTTCAGAAACGGGAAAAGATCCGTGCCCACCATAATTTGGCACTCCATTGAAGGACTGATTACTTTCGGATTGCTTTATATATGTTTATATTCAATGCTGTATAACAATAATTAGGAAAATTTAAAGATTTCGAGGATAAATCAGGAAATATGTTAAACCAGATGCTAATAATCGGCCTATGTGTAATAAGGACAGCCGCCTGGACCATCCTGCCTACTGAAAGAACAGAATGGGCAGGCCAGTTAGGATGGAAGGCGATAGACAGTAACCAATCGCAGGGAACTTACACTTGTAACAATGGCAACATTTGTGTAACTGCCAATTGGACGATTAATTGCGAAGCCTGTAGGATGTTCGAAATGAAATCTGGGATGGACAAAATAGTATTTAGCCAAGGATCCAGTATAACTCTAAGTATAAAATGGGAAAAAGCAGTGAACATAAGTTGCAGGATAGAGAATGAATCTGACATACTAAACAATTATACTAAACTATGGAAATGGTATAGAAATGACACAAGAACCGGAGACATGGAACAACCGATATATTTGAAAGACGGTCAGGCGGACGAATGCGTGAATGCAACTCTTACAGAAGGAAGACCTCACTGGTATGGGGAAACATTCTTTGCAACGAAAACGAAACAGATAGAGAGTCCTATGGACCATTTGCAAAGATTGCATTCTACCTGTACCCCGGTCTTGATCTCCCCATATAGTCTAAATTTGACAGTACAGGTACAATATGAGGATAAAAAAGATACTGGATGTAATATTACTACTATACAAGCCAAATTGAAGAAGAGAGTTAGGATCGGGAGAAGGAGAAGGGACTCAGCAACGGTATTGGGAGGAGTAGGAACTGGTATGGGAGCCCTTAATGTAATAGATATTGAAACATTGCAGAATAAAATACAGCAAGTAGGAGGGCTGACATGAGATGCTATAAAATTAAGAAATGCTTGGGACAATGGGCTGACAGCAGCGATGTTAACACAGTGGATATCAGATACAATGAGTTGGAAGCAAGTAGATAAGGTAGAAAATGAACAAGAGAATGTTGCAAAGGGACAAGAGAAAGTCAATAATCATACTCAATGTATGTTTAAAGAAATTACCAAGCAGTACTGAGGGCTGAGCTAGAGCGATTCGCTATGTCAGGACATGCTCCTAGTTGGATGAGAATTTACGGATTTGAAGGAAATAATCTAGAAGTAAAACCTGATCGAAGATATACTAAATGTGACCTTAAGGGATGTAATTTTACAATGAAAGTGGTAAATGTGACAAAAGCCAAAACCTGGTGTCAATTCTTGGTATTGCCCCAACTGTTTGGAGAAAACTTTTGGTATCCCGAATTTTATGGTAAATGGATAGATCAGGGGAATAAGACCCACGATGCCTCAGATTGCCAATATTGGCTTTTTGGAAAAGTATGCCCATTGCATATCCCTATATATGAACCTTGCTCATTACAACATAGTAGAGGTACATGCATTTGGAATTTGAATCCTTGTAATGATACTACCTTGCATGAGATAGGCCAGAACTATCTGTGTACCCGCAGTGCCTGGCCTATATATGTAGACGGGAATTTAAAAGGCCCCCTTTAAACACTTGCAAAAAAGATGTTTATACTTTGTTTGACCAACATACCAACAACACATATCAGTTGGGGAAATGGGCTACGGTAATGCAAAGAAGAACTGTATTGGGGATAGAAAATGACCCCCTATAGTCAATTTGGCTACTCTGACGAAATTTTTGAAAAACAATGAACAGATAGCAGAAGCTTTAGCGAAAAGAGGCTGAGATCGGCACCATTTAAAAGCAGTGTTGGATTATGATGAGCAAGGTTTGAATCGAATAGCTATGCAAATAACAGATTTGACGGTACACCACTGGTGGGATGTGTTTAAAGGATGGTCACCTAAAGCATCTGCAGTGTTGGAATTCTTTTTTTCACCCGATGGTTATAATTTGTGTAGTGACAGGAGTTTTATTTATATTCATTTGTATAATGTGGATCAGAGTGAGAAATATGTTTGCACAAACAGTAGAATCAGTAGCATCTGTAAAAAGAGCTGCGAAAGTACTAGAGAGAAAGGAAAGAAAAAGATCAAACCAGGATGACTATGATGAAGAAGATTGTCTAAAAATGCGCCCTTTCCCAAAGGGATATTGTCCACCTTATGAAAACGAACTAAATACAATGCCGAAAACCGGGTTGATCAGTAAAGATCAACAATGAGGGAATTGTGGGAGAAAACGTTTCAACATTAAGGCATGCTGGGATACTTGACCACTTTACTAATTGAACAAAGGTCCCTAAACTAGTTAAGACTAAAAGAACAGCTGACTGCCATAATAAAGTCAAGCTGACTTTTTGGCTTAGGACATCTGGTGATAAGAAACAGATTAAGATGTTCACATTTTAAGAAACAATGGAACCTATGAAACCATACGTTGAAATGTAAGGTAAGCCAATCGCATGAAGTTGTTTACATTGCTGTATAACTATGAGCGCTGTACAATAGTAATTTAGAGTGCTGGTGAGCAGTAGGGACTGCTGCAGACTCTCCGTGATATCATGAAATAAATTCCGAAAGCGAACCTCGAAGTCTCCGTCAGAAAGTTAATTTCCGTGACACCCCTCCCAAACAGAATAATTACCTGGGCACTGACCCCTCCCAAACAGAATCATTACCTGGACACTGACCACTTCCAAACAGAATCATTACCTGGCACTGACCCCACCCAAACTGAATCATTACCAGGGCACTGGCTATTCCCAAACAGAATCATTACCTAGGCACGGACTCCTCCCAAACATAATCATTACCTGGGCACTGACCCCTCCCAAACTGAATCATTACCTGGGCACTGACTCCTCCAAAACAGAATCCTTAACTGGATACTGACTCCTCCCAAACAGAATCATTGCCTGGGCACTGAATCCTACCAAACATAATCATTAACTGAGTACTGACTCTTCACAATCAGAATCATTTCCTGAGCACTGATCTCTCTCAAACAGAATCATAACCTGGGCACCGACTAATTTGAATAAGAATCATTACCTGTTTAATGAACCATCCCAAATAGAATAATTTTCTCTGAACAGACCGCCCCCAAATGGAATTATTCGCTGCAAGTTGCCCCTCCCAAACAGAAACATTACCTGGGCACTGAACCTTCTTAATCAGAATCATTACCTGGGCATCAATCCACCCCATACAGAATCATTCCTGGATACTGAGTCTTCAAAAAGCTAATATTACCTGTGCATTGACCATATTCAGTCCAGTGATTGCTCCCACACAAAATCATTACTTCCGTATTACCACTCTTAAAGATGGTCATTACCTCGGTAATAACCCTCGCAATGAGAATCATTATCCGGGAACTGAAACTGCTCAAACTGGATCATTACCTGAATACTGATTCACTTCCGCATAAACAGTTGTAGCCGGGCACTGATCGCCTTCTGAAAGTGAATTGTAATTGACAGAATTGGAGGCTCCTCAGTCCCGGTCATAGTCATAGAGTCGTAGAGTTCTATAGCACAGAAAGAGGCCCTTCGGCCCATCGTGTCCCCGCCGGCTATCAAGCCCTGTCAATTCTAATCCCAGTTTCCAGCTCTTGGTCGGTAGGCTTGTATGTTATGGCCTGAAGTACCGACTCCCGAAAATCCACAGAGGAAATCTAAATCAAATTTCCCCCAGTACCAAACAGGACTGTAGGTGAGGGTTAACACTGCCCTCCCTCATTTTCAGGGGATTTAACTCCTGCAAGTGCACTTGTGGAAGATGAAATGTTTTTGGTTGGTATTTGATGATTTTTTTTTCATTCCTTTTTTAACGCTCAATGATTTAGAATGTTGGAGAATTCGACCCGACTGAGTGTTGCAGAAAAACATAAAGAAGATCGGTGATACTGATCATTGCCTCAAAGGGCAATGATAATATTTGATAAGCGTGGTCCATAACTTTTGTTTGTGTCAGAGTGATTCAGCAATGGAAGATTTCAGTTACTGTTTAAAACATGTTTTTCCATTCTTTAGTTCGTTATTCTTTCTATTCAAGGCTGAGTTCCATCTTTTCCACATTCTGCAGAATTCCAGGGGGTGAATTTGATATCATCGAGATGGGAAGGGGGAATAAATATTCTGAAATATATTTGAAATGCAACACACCGAGCGCCCCGCTTGTATCTATGGAGATTAAAGAGTTAAGACTTGCAACTTTACCTGTTTATAGTATTTTTGAGTGGAATCCAAATCAGGGTAGGTTTCAATTACAGATTTTACGTTTTAAGAGCGCTGGATTCAGGTGTCAACTTGATGTGGCCAGGATTAGGGATCGCATTCCTTCCCCAAGAATGGTCTTGTTATATAAATCAGTAAAGAGTGAGTCAGGCGAGTACAACCCTCTCCTTGGCGCTGATTTAGCGCCCAAGCCTATGGCCGCCGGCGCTCAGCAATTCCTCTCAGCATTGTTTGTGTACAGGCCAAAACTTGTACACGTATTTGATGGGAATTGTAGAATTCCGCCCTACAGACGTTGCTGCCATGAACTTGAACTGCAGCAATGCACCGATACACAGAGCTGGCTCCAATAATGGCAGCGAGATTCGGAGACTCGATATTCTTCCTCGTCACTTGTTTCGTTCCATTGCTCTTTTCTTTTGTCCCTTCTTAATTACAATTAAAGAGTTGAGGAAGGTTGTGGTAGGGCTGCGTAATTGGCGTTTGGGTGCGGGTCTGGGTCAGTTGGGTATCGTTGTGGTCCCGGGTCAGTGAGGTGTGGGGCTGGGTCAGTGAGATGTGGGGCTGGGTCAGTGGGGTGTGGGGCTGGGTCAGTGAGGTGTGGGTGTGGGGCTGGGTCAGTGGAGTGTGGGGCTCGGTCAGTGGGGTGTGGGGCTGGGTCATTGGTTTGGGGGCCTGGGTTAGTGGGTTGTGGGAATGGGTCAGTGTGGTGCAGGGCTGGTTCAGTGGGGTGTAGGGATGGGTCAGTGGGGTGTGGGCCTGGGTCAGTGGGGTGCGGTGCTGGGTCAGTGTTGTATGGGGCTGGGTCAGTGGGGTGTGGGGCTGGGTCAGTGGGGTGTGGGGCTGGCTCAGTTGAGTGCGGGGCTGGGTCAGTGGGATGTGGGGCTGGGTCATTGGGGTGTGGGACTGAGTCAGTGGGGTTTGGGGCTGGGTCAGTGGGGTGTGGGACTGGGTTAGTGGTGTGTGGGCTGGCTCATTTGAGTGTGGGCTGGGTCAGTGAGATGTGGGGCTGGGTCATTGGGGTGTGGATCTGTGTCAGTGGGGTGTGGGGCTGGGTCAGTGGGGTGTGGGCTGTGTGAGTGGGTTGTGGGGCTGAGTCAGTGAGCTGTGTGGCTGGTTCGGTAGCGTATGGGGTTGGGTCAGTGGGGTGTGGGACTGTGTCAGTGGGGTGTTGGGCTGGGTCAGTGGGGTTCGGGCTGGGTCAGTGGGTGTGGTGCTGGGTCAGTGGGGTGTGGGGCTGGGTCAGTGGGTTGTGGGGCTGGGTCAACGTGGTGTGGGACTGTGTCAATGGGGTGTGCGGCTGGTCTGTGGGTGTGGGGCTGGGTCAGTGGGGTGTGGGTCTGGGTCAGTGGGGTGTGGGGCTGTTTCAGTGGGTTGTAGGACGGGGTCAATGGGGTGCGTGGTTGTGTCAGTGGGGTTTGGGGCTGGGTCAGTGGGGTGTGGTGCTGGGTTAGTGGGGTGTGGGGCTGGGTCAGTGGGGTGTGGGGCTGGGTCAGTGTGGTGTGGGGCAAGGTCAGTGGGGTTTGGGTCTGGGTCAGTGGGGTGTGGGGCTGGGTCAGTGGGGTGTGGGTCTGGGTCAGTGTGGGACTGGGTCAGTGGCGTGTGGGGCTTTGTCAGTGTGGTGTTGGGCTGGTCAGTGGGGTGTGAAGCAGGGTCAGCGGGTTGTGGATCTGTGTCAGTGGGGTGTGGGGCTGGGTCAGTGGGGTGTGGGGCTGTGTCAGTGCGGGTGGGGCTGTGTCATGGGGTGTGGGGCTGTGTCAGTGGGGTGTGGGGCTGGTTCAGTGGGGTGTGGGCTGTGTGAGTGGGTTGTGGGGCTGGGACAGTGAGCTGTGGGGTTGGGTCAGTTGCGAATGGGGTTGGGTCAATGGGGTGTGGGACTGGGTCAGTGGGGTGTTGGGCTGTGTCAGTGGGGTGCGGGGCTGGGTCACTTGGGTGTGGGGCTGGGTCAGTGGGGTTTGGGGCTGGGTCAGTGGATTGTAGGGCTGGGTCAACTGGGTGTGGGACTGTGTCAATGGGTTGTGCGGCTGGTCAGTGGGTGTGGGGCTGGTTCAGTGGGGTGTGGATCTGGTTCAGTGGGGTGTGGGACTGGGTCAGTGGGGCGTGGGGCTGTTTCAGTGGGTTGTGGGACGGTGTCAATGGGGTGCGTGGTTGTGTCAGTGGGGTTTGGGGCTGGGTCAGTGGGGTGTGGTGTTGGGTCAGTGGGGTGTGTGGCTGGGTCAGTGGGGTGTGGGGCTGGGTCAGTGGGGTGTGGGGCAGGGTCAATGGGGTTTGGGGCTGGGTCAGTGGAGTGTGGGGCTGGGTCAGTGGGGTGCGGGTCTGGGTCAGTGTGGGGTGAGGGGCTGGGTCAGTGGCGTCTGGGGCTTTGTCAGTGTGGTGTACGGCTGGCCAGTGGGGTGTGGAGCTGTTTCAGTGAAGTGTGGCCTGCGTCTGTGTGGTGCGCGGCTTGGTCAGTGAGGTGTGGTGCTGTGTCAGTGGGGTGTGGGCTGGGTCTGTGGGGTGTAGGGCTGGTTAGTGGGGTGTAGGGCTGGTCAGTGGGGTGTGGGGCTGGGTAAGTGGGGTTTGGGACTGGGTCAGTGGGGATCGGGGCTGTGCAAATGGTTTTTGTTGTGTGTTTATTTTATTCCTGTCGCTATGATTAAAATAGCTGGTAACTGCATTTTTCAAAGTCACATAATTAGTTCAAAAATAATGCCAGTGTAACAATTCAACTATTGTGTGGAGAAATTCCTGATCCGAGACTAAATCACTTTTACATTTCCTCAATGGGGAAAGGAAAGGACGCTGACTGATAGTTTGATTGGACCCAAGTGCTTGGGCCAACACAGAGCGAGACACGCGCACAAGTGAATAATTGAGATTGAAAAACAGCAGGCAAATCTACCACTTGTATATTTATGGCTATTTCTGAAATTGTAAGACCACGAAGATATTCCAAAAATAATTGCACTGCTTCATCTCACTGTTTAAAGTTACATCATTCAGTACATTATACATTTGTGTTAATATTAGTGGAACAGTGGCAAATGTCCTCACCTCCAACATTGCTCATTAGTCAGTTGCTGACACCATGAGAGATATGGTTAATATATTCAATCAGAAGCAACAACCAGGACACATCTCCATGAACACACAGACAAAATGTTCAGAAAAGATAGGGAAGGAAAAAAGGGAGGTGGGACGACAGTGCTGATTAAGGAAGACATTGTAGTGTCGGAAAGGGAGGATGTTCTTGACGGGACAAGGACAGAATCCATTTTGTTAAAGTTAAGGAGCAAAAAGGGTATGATCACGCTATTGGAGTTATTCTATAGGCCTTCAAATAGTGACAGGGAGTTAGAGGAGCAAATCTACAGGCCAATCCAAGAGAAGTGCAAGAGCTATCGAGTGATGATATTGGGTGACTTTAATTGCCCAAATATCATAGAATAGAATCATAGAAAGTTACAGAACGGAAAGAGAGGCCATTTCGTCCCATCGTGTCCGCGACGGCCAACAAAGAGCTATCTAGCCTAATCCCACTTCCCAGCTCTTGGTCCATAGCCCTGCAGCTAACAGCATCCCAAGTGCACATTCAAGTACTTTTTAAATGTGGTTCGGGTTCCTGCCTTTACAACCCTTTCAGGCAGGGAGTTCCAGACCCCCACAACCCTCTGGGTGAAGAATGTTCCCCTCAAATCCCCTCTAACCCTTCCGCCAATTATTTAAATCTTTGCCCCCTGATTTTTGACCCCTCTGCTAAGTGAAATAGGTCCTTTCTATCCACTTTATATATGCCACTCATAATTTTATACACCTCAATAAGGTCTCTCCTCAGCCTCCTCTGTTCCAAGTTAAACAGCCCCAGCCTATCCAGTCTTTCCTCATAGCTAAGATTCCCTACTCCCGGCAACATCCTTGTAAATCTCCTCTGCACCCACTCTAGTGCAATCACATCTTTCCTGTAATGTGGTGACCAGAACTTCACGCAGTACTCTAGCTGAGGCCTAACTAGTCCTTTATAACCACCTGACCAATTTATTGATATCTTCCTGCAATCCACAGTTTCCTTTTTTAGTATCAACCACTCAGCCGATTTTAGTATCATCTACAAAATTCATAATCATACCCACTATATTCATGTCAAGATCGTTGATATATACCATAAGAAGCAAGGGACCCAGTACTGAGCCCTGCGGAACCCCATTGGAAGCAACCTTCCAGTCACAAAAACACCCATTACCCTCTGATTCATGTCTCCGAGCCAGTTTTGAATCCAAATTGACACTTTGCCCTGGATCCCATGGGCTTTTAACTTCGTGACCAGTCTGCCATGTGGAACCTTATCCAAAGCCTTGCTAAAGTCCATATACACTGCATCAAACGCACTACCCTCATCTACCCTCCTTGTTACCTCCTCAAAAAATGCAATCAAGTTTGTCAGACACGACCTTCCCTCAACAAATCCTGACTGTCCTTGATGAATCCGTGTCTTTCTAAATGAAGATTTATCCTGTCCTTCAGAATTCTTTCCAATAATCTTCACACCACCGAGTTTAGGCTGACTGGCCTGTAATTATTCGGTCTATCCCTTTCTCCCTTTTCAAACAAGGTTACCACATTAGCAGTCCTCCAGTCCTCCGGCACCACACCTGAAGCCAGAGAGGATTGAAAAATGATGGTCAGGGCTTCTGCTATTTCCTCTTTTGCTTCGCTTAACAGCCTGGGATACATTTCATCGGGGCCTGGGGATTTATCCACTATTATAGCTGTTAAACCCCTTAATACTTCCTCTCTCACTCTGTTTATTTAATCTAATATTTCACACTCCACCGCCCCCCCCCCCGATAGCAATGTCTGCTTCGCCCCTCTCCTTTGTGAAATCATTTCGATTGGGATAATGCTAAAGTAAATGGAAAGGAGGGGGAGGAATTTCTGAATTGTTTTCAGGAGAGTTTCCTTGACCAACATGTTCTTGGCCCAACTAGGAAGGAGGCATTGCTGGATCTGGTGCCAGTTCTACCAAGTGTCTGTGAGCGAAAACTGGGGTACGAGTGATCATCATATCATAAGATTTAGATTAGCAATGGAGAGGAGCAAGGAACAATCTAAAGTTGAATTTCTGAACTGGATTAGGGCTAACTTCAATGGGATGTGAAAGGATCTAGCCAGGGTAAAATGGAACCAAAGACTGACAGGAAAAAGTGTAACGGAACAATGGGTGATCTTTAAGGAGGAGATGTTCTAAGTACATGCTAGGTACATTCCAAGAAGAGGGAAGGGTAAGATAACCAAAGCAAGAGCTCCTTGAATGACGAGGGTGATAGAGAAGATGATGAAACAAAAAAAGAGGGTTTATGATGCATGTCAGATGAATTCTTCAAGGGTGAACCAGACCAAATACAGTAAATTGAGAGTGGATGTGAAGATGAAAATAAGATTGGCAAAGAGAGAATATGAGAGTAGAATGGCGGTGAACAAGAAAGGGAACCCCAAAATCTTCTACCGGCATGTAAACAGTAAGTGGAAATTAAGAGGCCGGGTGGGGCCTATCAGAGATATAAAGGGTGATACATGCTTGGAGGCGCAGGGCAAGGCGAGAATACTCAATTATTTTTTGTATCGGTGTTTACTAAGGAGGTGGATACTGACAAAATATCGGTCGAAGTGGAAAAGTTAGAAGCAAGGGAACGAGTGAAAATTGATAGATAAGATGTACTAGAATGTTTGGGTATGCTTAGAGTGGAAAGGTCGCCTGTACCAGATGACTTGCATCCCTGGTTACTAATGGAATTGCGGGAGGAGATAGCGGAAGGGCTTGCCATAATTTTCCAAAATCCCTAGATGCGGGGGAGGTGCCTGAGGATTGGAAAGTGGCAAATGTGACACCATTGTTCAAGAAAGGGTGTAAGGACAATCCTAGTAACTACAGGCCGATCAGTTTGACATCAGTGGTGGGAACATTTTGGAAAAAATAATTAAGGAAAAAATGAACGGACACTTGGTGAGGTTTAAGCTAATTAAGTAGTGCCAACAAGGATTTGTAAAAGGCAGATCGTGTTTGACAAATCTAATTTAATGTTTTGATGAAGTAAGAGTGAATTGATGAAGAGGATGCAATGGATGTTGTCTACAAGGATTTTGGGAAGGCTTTGACAATGAACCACATAGAAGACTGGGTAAGATTTGAGGCTCATGGAATAGGTGGGTCAGTGTTAGCTTGGATAAGGAATTGGTTCAAGGAGAGAACTCAGCGCATTGTGGTAAATGGCTATTGTTCAGACTGGAGGATGGTCGGCAATGGTGTTCCAGAAGGACTCTCGGCCACTGCTTTATTTGATACATAAAAATGACCTGGATTTTGGAATACAGAGAAGAATTTCTAAACTTGCCGATGACTACAAACGTGGAGGTGTTGCAAACAGTGATGATGATATCAATCGACTGCAACGGGACATAGAAAGTCTAGCAGCATGTACAGACAAGTGGAAGATGGAATTTAATAGAGAGAAGTGTGAGGTGATGCATTTTGGCAGAAGGAACAGGGAAAGGCAATATAAACTTAATGGCACAGTTTTATAGAGTGTGCAGGGACAGAGGGATCTGGGAGTTAATGTGCATAGTTCCCTAAAGGTGACAGGACATATTGAGAGAGTGGTAAGCAAAGCGTATGAGATCTTAGGCTTCATAAATAGAGATATTGAGTACAATTTAGAGAAGTTATGATGCACCTATATAAAGCGCTGGTTAGGCCACAACTGGAGTATTGCGTCCAGTTCTGGTCATCAAAGTTTAGGAAGAATATGACGGCTCTTGAGAGGGCGCAGAGGAGATTTACCAGAAGGGAATCAGGAATAGAGGCTCTTAGCTACAAGGACAGGATGTGGAAGCTGGATTGTTCTCATTAGAGCAAAGGAGGTTGAGGGGTGATTTGATCGATGTGTACAAGATTATGACGGGTTTGGATAGGCTAGAAGGGGAAAGGCTGTTTCCACTAGATGACGGGTGAAGGACCAGGTGACACAGATTTAAGGTTTTGGCCAAGAGATACGGGGGGACGTGAGGAAAAACATTTTATGCAGCGAGTGGTGATGACCTGGAATTCGCTGCTGACGGAAGTGATGGAAGCGGAGACAATCAATGTTTTCAAAGGGAGACTGGATAGTCACTTGAGGGAAATAAACGTGCAGGGCTCCTTGGATAGTGTTGAGATTGGGACTGATTGGATCGCTCCACAGAGAGCTGGTGCGTACTCGATGGGCCGAATGGTCACCTGCTGAACCGTTATGACTCTAAGGGGTAAAAATTAGGTCGCGCCCCATTTGGGGCGCAAATATCGTCTGGACGCAAATATTAGCGCCTGGCGCTAATTATCGGCACTGACTGGAAACTTCACTTTTACCGCCCCGGGAGGTGAGTGGAACGCTAAAGCAGGCGCTGCACACCTGTCTTAAGGCGCAAAGGCCGAGCAGTGAGGCGCTAACTCAGAGCGCTGGCGAAGCTCATGTAATGTCAGTCAGCAATGGAACACACACACAATGGCACGGGCCAGTTCTTAAAGGGGATGGTTAATCTTACTTTCCATCCACATCCTGTTCATTGCAGCCTTGAATCTCGGCCTGGAGAGACTTGCACATCAAATGTGATGGAAAGAACAATGGAGAGTACCAGGCAAATAGCTCAGAGTGCAGCTCCCACAGTCTCTGCTAAATCGATACAAGGAATGGCAAATCAAAATGAACCTGCAAAGTGCTGCTCATTGCCCAAAACTCCTTCACACAACGTTGAATCTCTCCAGAAGTCTCTCCCTCTCTCTCTCAGAATGCGTAGTTCAAAAATGCCACCAACAATAAAAGACAGGAAGAGGCCCCCTTTAAATAGCGCCCCCCCCCAGCCCCACAGCGATTGATAGCGTTCCAGTCTTCTGGTCGTTGGATGCGCCAGGCGGTAAGGCAGGGGCGCCACTCAATTTCCGCTCCGGGGCGCCACAAGGGCGTTGCACCATGGAATGATGTCATAATCTGCGCGCGCAGGTGGTCGCAGCGGTAAGTTTTAGCGCCGCCGCACAATGTCTAGTTAAGTTCCCAAGCGGCGCAAACATCGCTGCGCACGGGCGTTAGCGGCTTTGCGCCCCATTAGCGCCCTCTTAAGGCGCTAACGGGAGGCGCAATCAACTGAATTTTTAACCCTACCGCCAGAGATCCGAGGTATTAATCGCAACGTTATATTGTCTATGTGGATAGATATAATTTTCACTAAATACCGAATTTAGTGCTAACATTGAACCAAACAAAAATATTAAACACAAAACTGTCATTTAAAAATATTAAACGCTGCAGGACTGTGCAAACTCTAGTACAGAATCATTATATTCATCAATGATCACCGCCTCTTCAATATTCCCTGTAGAATAGTCTCTAAATCAGGAAAATGCTGGATTGCCCCATACACACCAGGCAGGATCCTGATAGAATGAGAAACCCCATACACACCTGCCAGGATCATGATACATTGGGAAACAGTATACATAACTGGCATGATCCTGATACACTGTGAAACCCCATACATAACTGGCAGGATCCTGATACGCTGTGAAACCCCATACACAACTGGCAGCATCCCGATACACTGTGAAACCCCATACATACCTGGCAGGATCCTGACACGCTGTGAAACCCCATACACACCTGACAGGATCATGATACACTGTAAAACCCCATACACACCTGGCAGGATCCTGACACGCTGTGAAACCACATACACACCTGACTTAATCCATATACACTGTGAACCCCCAATCACAACCGTCACAATCCCATTACACAGTGAAACCCGATAAAACACCTGGCGGGATGCTGATACAGTGTGCAAACCCATACACATGTGGGAGGTTCCTGATACACTGTGGAACCCCATTCATACCTCGCAGGATCCTGATACATTGTGAAACCCCGTACACACCTGGCAGGATCCTGATACACTGTGAAACCCCATATACACCTCGCAGGATCCTGATACATTGTGAAACCAAATACGCACCTGCCAGATTCCTGATACTCTGTGGAACCCGATACACAACTGGCAGGATCCTGATATACTGAGAACTTCCTTACACATCTGTCTGTATCCAAATAAACTATGAAACCACTTGCACACCTGGCAGAATCCTGATAAACTGTGAAGGCCCCTTACAAACCTCGCACGATCGTGATACACTGGGAACCCCCATACATACCTGGCAGGATCCCGACACACCGCAAAACCCCGTACACACATGTCAGGATCTTTAGACACTGTGAAAGCCCATACATACCTGGCAGGATCGTGATACACTGCGAAACCCCATACACACCTGGCAGGATACTGATACACTTTGAAACACCATACACCACTGGCAGGATCCTGATGCACTGTGAAACCCCATACACACCTGGCAGGATCCTGATACACTGTGAAACCCCATACACACCAGGCAGGATCCTGATAAACTGTGAAACCCCAGACACACCTGGCTGGATCCTGATACACTGTGAAACCCCATAAACACCTGGCGGGATCCTGATACACTGTGAAATCCCATACACACCAGGCAGGAACCTGATACACTGTGAAACCCCATATACACCTGGCATGATCCCGATACACTGTGAAACCCCATACACACCTGGCAGGATCCAGATAAACTGTGAAACCCCATACACACCTGGCTGGATCCTGATACACGGTGAAACACCATACACACCTGGCAGGACCGGATACACGGTGAAACCCCATACACATCTGGCAGGATCATGATGCACTGTGAAACCCCATACACACCTGGCAGGATCCTGATACACTGAGAATCCCCATACACACCTGGCAGGATCCGGATACACTGTGAAACCCCATACACACCTGGCAGGATCCTGATACAATGTGAAACCCCATACATACCTGTCAGGATCCTGATACACTGTGAAACCCCATACACACCTGGCAGGATCCGGATACACTGTTAAACCTCATACACACCTGGCAGGATCCTGATACACTGTGAAACCCCATACACACCTGGCAGTATCCGGATACACTGTGAAACCCCATACACACCTGGCAGGATCCGGATACACTGTGAAACCTCATACACACCTGGCAGGATCCTGATACACTGTGAAACCCCATACACACCTGGCAGGATCCGGATACACTGTGAATCTGGAATCTCCCACCAGGGGAAATCACTCTCTGTATCTGCACTTTTGGTTCTTCTATCATTTTTAATACCGCAATTCCCCGCACTGTTCATTTAACAGTGAATTTACTGAGACAGACTTTTTCGTATGAATGTTTCGTTATAATGTAAAGCTTTCAGCTTAATTAACGATAGATATTAATTCGCAATAAATGGAAGATATATGGCGGGGGTGTTCATAGGAAGACAAATATTGGGTATGATTGGGTCTGCCTCTTCAGGCTGTGCGACCGGCCGGAGTGAATCCTTAATCCTGGTTAAAAAACAGAGCAGATATGAGAGAGAGAAAAAAATATCACAATCCTCCCCTCGGAATTATCAGCGCAATGTGTCCTCAAACAGTTTCTCTCTTCAGACACTTCATCCCGGGGTGGGACTATTTTTTACTGTCTGAGAAACACCCTGAAAATTAGGAGAATCCAACCTTGATACCGACTACAGCACAGGAATGGTCCTTTCTGTGTCTAACAATGTAACGAGTGTATCTGCTGCAGATTCACAATGATAAATGTAACTGTGGAAAGTCAGTACTCATTCTCCCAGTAGCTGAGGCGATTGATGCTCGGGGATAATTTAATTCGGCGGTTAAATGGTTGATGTCCTCACGGACAGAAACAGCCTCCCCTCAGCTCGCTGACTAGAAACTTGCTCTGGGAACCTGGGCTCAAACCCAAACATCAGCAAATCGATTAGACTTTTAGCAAACAATGGCCACAGATGGAAATATATCAATTTATTTCTAACCATGTGTCTGTTTTACTGAGCTTCCCAGGAACAAGAAGCGATTACATTTTAT
The DNA here is from genome assembly GCA_030390025.1 of Squalus acanthias. Taxonomy (NCBI): domain Eukaryota; kingdom Metazoa; phylum Chordata; class Chondrichthyes; order Squaliformes; family Squalidae; genus Squalus; species Squalus acanthias. The sequence goes on along the minus strand of JASTWF010000356.1, from coordinate 12,027 downwards.
AACTAACTTTGTTCATAGGTGAGGTGGCAGCGAATTGTCAAACCGCTTGGATTTGATTTGGTTATACGGGCCGCTCCCTGTTCTGAAGCAAGTGAGGAATGTTTGAGTTGAAATCCACCCTGAGGGCGAGCTGCAGCTTTCACACAGAGGGCGGAGCTCTGAGTCTCACAGAACAAGGATCAGATCAAATTCACAATTTGTGACTAGATAAAAACAATCAAAGAACTTCTACCTGATTGGTTGCAGTGAAATAATAAGGATATAACTCTCACAATCTGCACGGAAATAGAGTCAGAATATTCTTGCGGGATCAAGGTAAGGTTACTTTACCTTTTAAGTTTCATTTCTGTGTTTTATTCTTCCATTTTCCCCTTTACTCTTCCTCTCTAAATCTTATTTCCCGCGGTCTGATTTGCTCTCCAGCACCGGGGACACGGCTATTCTGTGAGTGTGGGCTCAGACTGTGACTGTGGACAGTCCATTTTACACCGGGGATTTCAGGGTTAATCCCACTCCTGATCTCCAACAGTCTCCCCACAGACACAGCTTAAAGCGATTGCGGGACAGAAAGCTGGAACACGAACTCTGAGGATTTAACCCAGCCAAGTCCAGCGGCGCCTCCTTCCCATGTTAGAATTTGCAGTTCAGTAAACAGGGCTGGGATCCTGGTCCTTGGAACTCAGTGCGGGCTTTTACTCACTGAACCGTTTGGTGTCCAGCATAGTTTTATTTAACTGATTAAAGGCGGGACCAGCAGTTCAGACCCAACACACAGTTCAGCTCAGTAAAGGGTTAACACATTCGCACTGTCCGATTATCGCTCTGTGCCGAGCACCTGGAAAATCAGCCTTTGGTTACCTGAGGCCGGACTGAATATGATTCCGTCACTCGATCGGAGCAACTTCGGAGAATAAAGTTGTCCCCAATTAATTGTAATAATGAAATGCTGCATATCCGAGAAATCACTGTTTCACTCAGTCAGGAACGCATGTTAATTAGGTGAGAGAATGCAGCAGGGACTTGTGTTTATGCTGAAATAAATTCACGTTAATGAGACGGTTTGTGTCAAACTGGCCAAAAAATCAGACAGACTGATCCCTTTAGAGAGAAACAAGGTTTAAGAATGTTTTAGACGGAAATCGGTTTCAGGCTGAATTCACCTTTCACACAGACAGGAGGAAACCAATTAATGATCTTTATATTAAATGTAATTATTCAAATTATTAACAGGTGGCAGGGCCCCGGCACTTTTAGCAAATTTCTGTTTTACTGAACTTCCCTGGAACAAGAGATGAAGAAAATTTTATAACTAACTTTGTTTACAGGTGAGGTGGCAGCGAATTGTCAAACCGCTTGGATTTGATTTGGCCAGAAAGGCCGCCCCCTGTTCTGAAGCAAATGAGGAATGTTTGAGTTGAAATCCATCCTGAGGTCGGGCAGCAGCTTTCACACAGAGGGCGGAGCTCTGAGTCTCACAGAACAAGGATCAGATCAAATTCACAATTTGTGACCTTGCTAAAATCAGACAAGGAACATCTGCCTGAAAGGTTCCAATGAAATAACAAGGATGTAACTCGCAAAATCAACACGGAAATACAGAGACAGAAAATCCTTGCGCGATCGAGGTAAGGTTAATGTAGCTACTAAGCTTCATTTCTGTGTTTTATTCCATTTTTAATTTACTCTTCCTCTCTAAAGCCTATTTCCCGCGGTTCTGATTTTCTCTCCAGCCTCGCTGTTGCGGCTATTCTGTGAGTGTGGGCTCAGACTGTGACTGAGGATAGTCCATTTTACACCGGTGATTTCAGGGTTAATCCACTCCTGGGGGTAAAAATTCACTTGGTTGCGCCTCCCGTTAGCACCTTAAGAGGGCGCTAATGGGGCGCAAAGCCGCTAACGCCCGTGCGCAGCGATGTTTGCGCCGCTCGAGAACTTAACTTGAGATTGTGCCACGGCGCTAAAACTTACCGCTGCGACCACCTGCGCGTGCAGATTGTGATATCATTCCATGGTGCAACGCCTTGGGCGCCCCGTAGCAGAAATTGAGTGGCGCCCCCTGCCTTACCGCCTGGCGCTTCCAACGACCAGAAGACTGGAACGCTATCAATCGCTGTGGGGCTGGGGGGGGCGCTATTTAAAGGGGGCCTCTTCGGTCTTTTATTGTTGGTGGCATTTTTGAACTACGCATTCTGAGAGAGAGAGGGAGAGACTTCTGGAGAGATTCAACGTTGTGTGAAGGAGTTTTGGGTACTGAGCAGCACTTTGCAGGTTCATTTTGATTTGCCATTCCTTGTATCGATTTAGCAGAGAATGTGGGAGCTGCACTCTGAGCTCCTTGCCTGGTACTCTCCATTGTTCTTTCCAGCACATTTGATGTGCAAGTCTCTCCAGGCCGAGATTCAAGGCAGCAATGAACAGGATGTGGATGGAAAGCAAGATTAACATCCCCTTTAAGAACTGGCCCGTGCCATTGTGTGTGTGTTCCATTGCTGACTGACATTACATCAGCTTCGCCAGCGCTCCGAGTTAGCGCCTCACTCCTTGGCCTTTGCGCCTTAAGAGAGGTGTGCAGCGCCTGCTTTAGCGCTCTACTCACCTCCCGGGGCGGTAAAAGTGAAGTTTCCTGTCAGTGCCGATAATTAGCGCCAGGCGCTAATATTTGCGTCCGGACGATATTTGCGCCCCAAATGGGGCGCGACCTAATTTCTACCCCCTGGTCTCCCCCAGTCTCCCCACAGACACACTTAAAGCGCTTCCAGGACAGAAAGCAGAACACGAACTCTGGGGATTTACATTATTCTGGACCGGCGGCGCCTCCTCCCTATTGTAGAATTTAAAGTCCAGTGAGACACGATTGCGAATGTGATCCTTTCTCACTCCGTATGCTTTTTTTTTACAATAACGCGCGGTGTTTTCACTCACTGAACCGCTTGGTGCCGAATATTATTTAATTTAACTGACAACGGCGTGGCCCACACTTCAGACCGAACACACAGTCCAGCTCAGTCAGACCCCGAAATATTCCAAACATAAACGCTGTGTATCACCTCAATGTATAAAGTTACTTGTTCATAACATTTTGCATTAGTGTTAATATTAGTGGAACAACGGGAAATGTCCTCACCGCCTACAGTGCTCCTTTGTCAGGTGCTGACACCATGACAGATATGGTCAATATATTCAAATAGAAGCATCAAACAGGATATATCTCCACGAACACACGAAAATTGTCACAGCCCATAGAGACCAGAGGGATCACACCCAGCTATATATTGTACATGCGGTTAAATAGCATATTGATAAAATACCAGAATATAAAATAAAACTCAAATTCTAAAATATTCAACACAAATCTGTGATTGAAAATAATGAAATTCTACCAGACTGTGTAAAAACTAAGTGAAGGATCATTTAATTCAACAATGATCACTCAATTCCATATTTCAAAACAGAATAGACTCTACCACAGCAATAAGAATAGATTGCTAAGTGGTGCGAGGGAAAATAAGAAGAACTGTTGCAATTGCGAAACCCCAAACACAGCTGGTAGAATCCTGATATAAAGTGAATCCATATGCACACCTGGCCGAATCCTGATACCTCGTGAGAACTAATAAACACCTGGCAGGATCCAGATACACTGTAAAACCCCATACACACCTGGCAGGATCCTGATACATTGTGAGAACCAATAAACAACTGGCAGGATCCAGATACACTGTAAAACCCCATACTCCCCTGGCAGGATCCCGATACACTGTGAAACCCCATACACACCTGGCAGGATCCAGATACAATGTGAAACCCCACACACAGCTGGCAGGATCCTGATACACAGTGAAACCCCATACACACCTGGCATGATCCTGATACACTGTGAAACCCCAGACACGCCTGGCAGGATCCTGATACACTGAAGCCCCGTACACACCTGGCAGGATCCTGATACACTGTGAAACCCCATACACATCTTGCAGTATACGGATACACTGTGAAACCCCATACACACCTGGCAGGTTCATGATACACAGGTGTAACCCCATAACACACCTGGCAGGATCGGGATACAATGTGAATCCCCATACACACCTGGGAGGATCCTGATACACTGTGAAACCCCATACACACCTGGAAGGATCCTGATACACTGTGAAACCCCATACACAGTTTGCAGGATCCAGATACACTGTGAAACCCCATACACACCTGGCAGGATCCTGATTCACTGTGTAACCCCATACACACCTGGCAGGATCGGGATACACTTTGAATCCCCATACACACCTGGGAGGATCCTGATACACTGTGAAAACCCATACACACTTGGCAGGATCCTGATCCACTGTGAAACCCCATAAACAGCTTGCAGGATCCGGATACACTGTGAAAACCCATACACATCTGGCAGTTTCGGATAAACTGTGAAACCTCATACACACCTGGCAGGATACTTATACAGTGTGATACCCCATACACACCTGGCAGGAACCTGATACACTGTGAAACCCCATACACACCTGGCAGGATCCTGATACACTGTGAAACCCAATACAAACCTGTCAGGATCCTGATACACTGTGACACCCCATACACACCTGGCATGATCCTGATAAACTGTGATACCCCATACACACCTGGCAGGTCCCTGATACACTGTGACACCCCATACACACCTGGCAGGATCCTGATACACTGTGAAACCCCATACACACCTGGCAGGATCCTGATACACTGTGAAACCCGAGACACACCTGGCAGGTTCCTGATAAACTGTGAAACCCCATACACAACTGGCAGGATCCTGATACTCTGTGAAACCCCATACACACCTGGCAGGATCCTGATACACTGAAACCCATACACACCTGGCAGGATCCGGATACACTGTGAATGCCCATACAGTCCTGGCAGGATCCTGACACACTGTGAAACCCCATACACACCTGGCTGGATCCTGATACAGAGAAACGCCATACACACCTGGCAGGATCCTGATACACTGTGATCCCCCATACACACCTGGCAGGATCCTGATACACTGTGAAACCCCATACACACCAGGCAGGACCCTGATACACTGTGAAACCCATACACATTGGCAGATCCTGATACACGGTGAAACCCCATATACAGCTGGCTAGGATCCTGATACACTGTGTAACCCCATACACACCTTGCAGGATCCTGATAAACTGTGAAACAAACCCCATTACACACCTGGCAGATCCTAATACACTGCTTAACCCCATACACACCTGGCAGGATCCTGATAATCTGTGGAAACCCCATAAACACCTGGCAGGATACTTATAACAGTGTGACACCCCATACACACCTGGCAGGATCCTGATACACTGTGAAACCCCATACACAACTGGCAGGGATCCTGGATACCCTGTGGAACCCCAAACACACCTGGCAGAATCCTGACTGTGTGGCGGGGTGTTTCATAGGAAGACAAATATTGGGTATGATTGGGTCTGCCTCTTCAGGCTGTGCGACCGGCCGGAGTGAATCCTTAATCCTGGTTAAAAAACAGAGCAGATATGAGAGAGAGAAAAAAATATCGCAATCCTCCCCTCGGAATTATCAGCACTATGTCTCCTCAAACAGTTTCTCTCTTCAAACACTTCCATCCCGGGGTGGGACTATTTTTTACTGTCTGAGAACCACCCTGAAAATTCGAGAATCCAACCTTGATACCGACTAAGCACAGGAATGGTCCTTTCTGTGTCTAACAATGTACGGGTGTATCTGCTGCAGATTCACAATGATAAATGTAACTGTGGAAAGTCAGTACTCATTTCTCCCAGTAGCTGAGACGATTGATATTCAGGATAATTTAATTCGGCGGTTAATGGTTGATGACCTCACGGACAGAAACAGCCTCCCTCAGCTCACTGACAAGATACTGGCTCTGGGAACCTGGGCTCAAAGACCAAAGATCAGCAAATCGATTAGACTTTTAGCAAACAATGTCCACAAGATGGAAATGTAACAATTTATTTCTGACCATGTATCGGTTTTACTGAACTTCCCAGGAACAAGAAGGGATAACATTTTATAACTAACTTTGTTCACAGGTGAAGCCGCAGCGAATTGTCAAACCGCTTGGATTTGATTTGGTTGTACGGGCCGCTCCCTGTTCTGAAGCAAGTGAGGAATTATTGAGTTGAAATCCACCCTGAGGGCGTGATGCAGCTTTCCACACAGAGGGCGGAGCCTGAGTCTCACAGAACAAGGAACAGATCAAATTCACAATTGTGACTTGCTCAAATCAAACAAGGAACTTCTACCTGATTGGTTGTAGTGAAATAACAAGGATTTCACTCGCAAAATCTACACGGAAATAGAGACAGAATATTCTTGCGGGATCAAGGTAAGTTTCATATGCCTTTTAAGCTTCATTTCTGTGTTTTATTCCATTTCTCCCCTTTACTCTTCCTCTCTAAAGCCTATTTCCCGCGGGTCTGATATTGCTCTCCAGCCTTGGTGTTGGGGATATTCTGTGAGTGTGGGGGCTCCAGGACTGTGACCTGAGGACAGTCCATTTTATACCGGGGATTTCAGGGCGAAAGACATCCTGATCTCCACCAGTCCTCCCACAGTAACAGTTAAAGCGGTTGCGGGACAGAAAGATGAACGGGACTCTGGGGGCTTCAACCCATCCAATGTCCAGCGGCGGGCCGCCCTTCCCAGGATAGAATTTGCCAGTTCAGCAGTAAACCGAGACTGGGAACCTGGTCCCCCTTGGAACTCAGTTGCGGGACTTTTACTCACTGCAACCGTTTGGTGACCAGCACAGATTATTTAACTGGATTAAAGGCGGGATCCGAGCAGTACAGACCCAACACACTGTTCAGCTCAGTAAAGGGTTAACACATTCGCCCTGGTCGATTATCGCTCTGTGCCGAACATCTGGAAAATCAGCCTCTGGTTACTTGAGGCCGGGCTGAAGACGATCCCGTCACTCGATCGGAGCAACTTCGGAGATAATAAACTTGTCCCCAATTAATTGTAATAATGAAATGCTGCATAACCGAGAAAATCACTGTTTAATTCAGTCAGGAACGCATGTGAATTAGGTGAGAGAATGCAGCAGGGACTTGTGTTTGTGCTGAAATAAATTCACGTTAATGAGACGGTTAGTGTCAAACTGGCCAAAAACCAGACAGACTGATCCCTTTAGAGAGAAACAAGGTTTAAGAATGTTTTAGACGGAAATCGGTTTCAGGCTGAATTCACCTTTCACACAGACAGGAGGAAACCAATTAATGATCTTTATATTAAATGTAATTATTCATTATATTAACAGGTGGCTGGGCCCGGCACTTTTAGCAAATTTCTGTTTTACTGAACTTCCCTGCAACAAGAGATGAAGTAAATTTTATAACTAAACTTTGTTTAAAGGTGACGTGGCAGCGAATTGTCAAACCGGTTGGATTTGATTTGGACAGAAAGGCCGCTCCCTGTTCTGAAGCAAATGAAGAATGTTTGAGTTGAAATCCACCCTGAGGGCGGGCAGCAGCTTTCACACAGAGGGCGGAGTCTGAGTCTCACAGAACAGGGAGCAGATCAAATTCACAATTTGTGACTTGCTAAAATCAGACAAGGAACTTCTTCAGGATCGGTTCTAGTGAAATAACAAGGATGTAACTCGCAAAATCTACACGGAAATAGAGGCAGAAAATCCTTGCGGGATCAAGGTAAGGTTAATGTAGCTTTTAAGCTTCATTTCTGTGTTTTATTCTTCCATTTTTTACTTTACTCTTCCTCTCTAAAGCCTATTTCCCGCGGTATAATAAGGTCTCTCGCGTGGGTTGCGGCTATTCTGTGAGTGTGGGCTCAGACTGTGACTGACGACAGTCCATTTTACACCGGGGATTTCAGGGTTAATCCCACTCCTGGTCTCCACCAGTCTCCCCACAGACACAGTTTAAAGCGGTTGCGGGACAGAAAGCTGGAACACGAACTCTGGGGATTTACCTTATTCTGGACCGGCGGCGCCTCCTCCCTATTGTATAATTTACAGTTCAGTCAGACAGGGGTGCGAATGTGATACTTTCTCATTCCGTATGCTTTTATTTTTTTACAATAACGCGCGGTGTTTTCACTCACTGAACCGTTTGGTGCCCAATACTATTTAATTAACTGACAACGGCGGGGCCCACAGTTCAGTCCGAACACACAGTCCAGCTCAGTCAGACCCCGAAAGATTCCAAACATAAATGCTCTGTATCACCTCACTGTATAAAGTTACATGAATCGTAACATTTTGCATTAGAGTTAATATTAGTGGAACAACGGGAAATGTCCTCACCTCCTACAGTGCTCCTTAGTCAGGTGCTGACACCATGAGAGATATGGTCAATATATTGAAATAGTAGCACCAACCAGGACACATCTCCGCGAACACACGAACATGTCACAGCCCATAGAGATCAGAGGGATCACACCCAGCTATATATTGTATATGCGGATAAATATCATATTGATAAAATTCCAGAACATAAAATAAAACTCAAAATCTTAAATATTCAACACAAAACTGTAATTAAAAATAATGCAATACCACCAGACTGTGTAAAACCGAGTGAAGGATCATTTAATTCATCAATGATCACTCGTTCCATATTTCCAATCAAAATAGATTCTACCACAACAATAAGGATTGTGTTGACAAGTAGTGTGTGAGAGAATCTGAACGGTTGCAATTGCGAAACCCCAAACACACCCTGGCAGAATCCAAATATACAGTGAAGCCATATACTCACCTGGCAGGATCCTGATACACTGTGAGAACCAATACACACCTGGCAGAATCCTAATACACTGTTAAACCCCATACACACCTGGCAGGATCCTGATAGACTGTGAAACCCCATACACACCTGGCAGGTTCCTGTTACACTGTGAAATCCCATATACACTTGGCAGGATCCTGATACACTGTGAAATCCCATATACACCTGACAGGATCCTGATACACTGTGAAACCCATACACTTCTGGCAGGATCCGGAACACTGTTAAACCCCATACACACCTGGCAGGCTCATGATACACTGTGAAAACCCATACACACCTGGCAGGATCCTGATACACTGTGAAACCTCATACACACCTGACCGAATCCTGATAGACTGTGAAACCCCATACACGCCTGGCAGGATCCTGATACACTGTGAAACCTCATACACACCTGACTGGATCCTGATACACTGTGAAACACCATATACACCTGGCAGGATCCTGATACACTGTGAAACCCCATACACACCTGGCAGGATCCTGATACACTGTGAAACACCATACAAAACCTGGCAGGATCCTGGTACACTGTGAAACCCCATACACACCTTGCAGGATCCTGATACACTGTGAAACCCCATACACACCTGGCAGGATGCTGATACACTGTGATTCCCCAGACACACCTGGCAGGATACTGATACACGGTGAAACACCATATACACCTGACAGGATCCTGATACACTGTGAAACCCCATACACACCTGGCAGGATCCTGATACACTGTGAAACCCCATACACACCGGGCAGGATCCTGATACACTGTGAGACACCATAAACACCTGGCAGGATTCTGGTACACTGTGAATCCCCATGTTCACCTGGCGGGAGCTCGGCCCAGGACTGTGTATAAATAAATCACTCAAAGCCCCCGTCAGTATGAGAGAAGTTTTAACTCTGTGGTGACTCTATAAGAAGCAGGTTTATGGAGTTGCTTTTACTGACACTGCCTGTGTTAAACTTAACGCTGCAAAAACGTGTTCATAAGTGACGCCGGAAATGTCAGGAACGATTACCCTGACTGTAAAACTATCCCCCAGCACCGGATTAATCCAGAAAATTAACGTAGTCAAACTGGTCACAGGCCAGAGCATCGCGCAGTAGGGATCGTTAAAACAGCACAAATGAAATGGACGGGGCAGCCAGGCTGGTTTGTGCATTGGCATGGTTTAAAAAGCAGATCGAGTTAGACGGACGCACTGGTGCCGCTCACACACAACACAGCAAGCTTCTGTGCAAGTTTGTCCTGTCCCGCCAGGTGGGTGCGGGGGAGCTGCTGGGACACGCCCGGCAGAGGCGGAGACTCCGAAACGGCGCCAGAGAGCGCGTTGTTTTAACCTGACTCACTGTTTATCGTCTGAACAACAAGAATATTATTCTATGGGTGGGTGGGGTGTTTTTAGTAATTATATTTTACAAGGTTTACCCTCGATTCTCTCGCACCCGATTATCTTATCTTTACCCCCTGGAGTTCTGTTACTACAGATGGAACCAGCCTTAAATATTTGTATTCCTCACTGTACCTGAAGAAGGAGCAGAGCTCCACGAAAGCTCGTAATTTCAAATAAAACTGTTGGATATAACCTGGTGTTGTGCGACTTCTCATTTAAATAAAAACAGCCAATCACATCCGTTTAAAGGGGGCCGTTCAAAACCTCCAGTGCTGAATCATTGTTCCTCAAACTCCGGTTAAACTTCACATTCACCAAATGCTGGAATTTATTATTCAGCAGATGATGAAATGGAGGAACATCGAAGGAGGACATTCAGCCCCTCAAGCCCGTCCATTTAAGGAGATTATTGCTGTTCTCTACCTCAACCCCATCTACCTGCCTTTGATTCATTTCGCTCGATAACCTTAAGTAATAAAAATATATCGATCAGAGTATGAAAAAAATCAATAGACACTGAATCCACAATTTTTGGGGAGTGAATTCCATATTTCTACCAACTATTGGATGGATTATAAGTGGATTATAACGTGGATAAATGTGAATTTATCCACTTTGGTAGAAAAAACAGAAAGGCAGAGTATTTCCTAAGTGGTGAAAGATTGGGGAATGCATATGCGCAAAGGGACCTGGGTGTCCTTATACATGAGTCACAAAAAGTGAATGTGCAGGTGCAGCAAGCCATTAGGAAGGCAAATGGTATGCTGGCCTTCATTACAAGAGTATTTGAGTACAGGATTAAAGAAGTCTTACTCCAATTATATAGGGGCCTTGGTGAGGCCACACCTGGAGTACTGTGTACAATTTTTGGTCTCCTTACCTAAGGAAGGATATACTTGCCATAGAGGGAGTGCAACGAAGGCTCACGAGATTGATTCCTGGGATGGCGGGATTGTCGTATGAGAAGAGATTGAATAAACTAGGCCTGTATTCTCTTGAATTCAGAAGAATGAGAGGGGATCTCATTGAAGCATACAAAATTATTACAGGGCTTGATAGGGTGGATGCTGGGAGAATGTTTCCCTTGGTTGGGGAGTCTAGAACCAGGGGCCACAGCCTCAGGATAAAGGGTAGGCCATTCAGGACTGAGATGAGAAGAAATTTCTTCACACAGAGGTGGTGAATCTTGGAATTCTCTACCCCAGAGGGCTGTGGAGGCTCAGTCATTGGGTATATTCAAAACAGAAGTCGATAGATTTCTGACTAGTAAGGGCTCAAGGGATATGGTGATAAGGCTGGTGAATGGAGTTGAGGTAGAAGATCAGCCATGATCTCATTGAATGGCGGAGCAGGCTCGAAGGGCCGAATGGCCTTCTCCTGCTCCTATTTCTTATGTTCTTATATTGTGAGAAAGTGCTTCCTGATTTCACTCCTGAACAGACTAGCTCTAATTTTAGGATCCCCCACCCCTGTTCTGGATTCCCCCAAACGTAGAAAATCTCACTGTGTCTATTCTATCGAATCCAGGGGTGTGGGGCTGGGTCAGCGGGGTGTCGATGAGCTGTGTCAGTGACGTATAGGCGTAGGGTTGTATCAGTGGAGTGTCCTGTGTTGGAACGGGTTACTGTTGTGTCAGCGCAGGGCAGCGTCAGTGGGGTGTCGGGATCAGGATGGATCAGTGGGGGTGTGGTGTGGGCCTGGGTCAGTGGGGCCTGGTGGGGTGGTAGGTTCCTGGGGTGTGGGGCTGGTCAGTGGGGTGTGGGGCTGGGTCAGAGAGATGTGGGACTGGGTCATGGGGGGGGGGGCTGGGTCAGTGCGGTGCGGGG